>CM019150.1:103153441-103493441 GCA_009733165.1 Naja naja | reverse complement strand
AAATAAATACCTTTGTTTGTCTTTTCTTGCTTAAAGTTGAAAGTCTATATATTCTTTTCTTTTGCCCAATAATTCCATCTTCCATCTTTTCTTGTTATCATGATATTGTCTTCCAAAAATCTTCCTCTTTGACGTTTTGTAGCCCACCTCATCACTGGTTTTAGACAATACCTCTTATGTCATTCCATAACTTAGATTCACTTTTGTATAAATTGTACATAGTAAATTTGTTTCTTATTATACTCTTATATTCTGATTGGATGTCCTCTGTATTAAATTTTCCTGGCACATCTTTCTAAGTTTTATAAATATAATCATATATTTGATGCTAATAATTCATGGCCTGTCTTAAAATTTGCTCCTAGAAGAATCCTGTTTGATTGGATTGCCTTTCTTATCTTTGGTTTCCTATTATGTTGGTTGATTTGATTCTAATGTTGTGCAGCTGGTAATGTCTATGAATAAAATTCACATCTAAATTCCTTGAAGTAAACGTTGGCAATAAATGAAGATTAAAAAAAAAACCTTTATTAACCTATACCTTTCATTTGAGATTGCTCCATTTTTCCAGTTTATGTATTCCAATAATCCATTAGTAATACAACATTACTTTCTGATGTGGCATTAAACATCTCTTTCAAGTTACCAAAGAATTACTCAAGTTCATCTACCACTGCATCTGTAACAAGTAGATGGACTTGTATAATGTTTACTGACTCTCTGCAAATTCTTGTGGTTGTGATATTGTTATCTTTTGAACTCTGGACTCCTTGGTGCTTACTAAGCTTGGTTGTTTGCTTGAAGATGTTTCATTAACTGACTACAAAACATCATCAGTTCTAGTTCACTTCTATTTTAGGCCTTTTAATTTTCTGGAGGCATTGTAATAGGGAGTTGATAGAATATTCATTCCCCTTTGTGAAGAGTCCAAGCTTTTTTGATTATTGACTGTTGACTTGTGCTGCTGAAATGCTATTGATTATCACTGATTATGTAATATCTAGTCAGGTTCTAAAATGTCTGCAAGCTAACAACCAAGCTCAGACAGCATCAAGAAGTCTACGATACTATGTTCTATAGTTATTAAAATATTACTTTCCAACATGGTGTCTCATGATCTGACATATGGACTTTTCTAAATGTTACATTTATGTGTCCACCCAGATTTCCTGGCCACCATTAGAAGTTATTCGCTCTTTCTGCTTTCTGGGTTTGATTTTGGAGTCCATTTCTCTTAAGTGGATTGATGTCCTTCACATGTGCAGGCCCCCATCTTGATGTGGATTAGTCTTAGTTTCACTGTTATTATTTCTATCTTGCCAGATAAGGCAATACTACCAAGAGCTCATATTCATATTGGTCTTACTTTGGGGCCATTACAGTTATTGAGCCAGTTCTCCATACTTTTTCCCTGGGGCACAATATCTAATGATATCATTCTGAAATGGATTTTCCTGCCTTATAAGAATAAGAAATTATTGGTGCACCCAGTTATCTATATAATTTATCATTTTGCTTTGGATTTGAGCTAGGAATCTTAGAAAGTAAAATCATAATATAGTGAGTTTTGTAACATACAAATACCCAATTCATCTGCAGTCAGAAATTGGAATGTGTAACTTTAGACTGCAGAGAGAGAGATAAAGTTAGTGGAAAGGGAGGAGTAAAAATATACATGCATTAATACATAAAAATTATATTTACTGCATAAGCTTTATTATCTATAAAGCAGATTGAACTCAATTGTTTTTTTTAAATCATGAATAAAATTGTTCTGAGATTTATTTAAAAATCATGATAATAAAAGTATGTGTTGGTACTCCATTTTGTATTTTTGTATTCTGGAAAATCAACTCCTGCTATGCAATGTAATAACGTTAATTTTTTGAATAAAGTATTACAGTAGTGACATAAATATTTGCATAACTTTTGTGCTGATGCTTTAACAGATACACACACACAAACATTTGTATATGTATTAGTATAACTCAACACTTTCTGTGTGACTTATCCCAATTAAGCATGCTAACACTACTGATTGTAAAGAGTCACATTAATTTTCCACAATTTAAATGTTTTTCACAATTAAGAATCAACTTTTCTTTTCAGCCTGGAATTCTCATCTCCGCACATTTTTCATCTATCGATTCACCTAAGATCTATTTAATTTTAAGTACTGAAAAAAAAGGTTGATGACATCTATAGACTGTCATTCTGATGAAAGTAGTATTGCATTATCTCACAAGTTCTACCTCTTTTGGTGTGCATGTGATGTGACAAGACATATAGCAAATGCCATTGAAAGAAGGATGAATTAATACTTGAAAACACATTTGACCTAGGAAAATATCTGATGAAGCACAATTAATTATACAGTAGATGGGTGTAGGGAAAAAACACATAGTCCTAAATCTTTACATGCCATCTCCATAGCCGCATATCATTTTTAGAAAGTACTATAGCATCCCACAATTTTGAGCAGAAAACAACCATTAAAATTAAAAAATAAACATCAAGCTTTCTTCCCCAAACAGAAAAAGTTAGAAAACCCTTATAGTTCTCATTTGCATTATTCATCCAGAAGGCATCACAACTCTGCTTCTGGGTTTCTGGTCTCATCCCATTCCTTTGAAACTTCAAACTTCAAATGGAATTCTGATAAGCAAAATGGCTACCAGAATATCAGAGGATCAAAGGTCCAAAGTGACCATTTAATGTTAGAAGATATTTGGTTGCAGAAATCATGCAGATTCTTTTGCTGGAATAGAATGGCTTCCATCTGTTTTTCTCACTGTAAGAGACAATTATTCCCATTCAAAGGCATATCATAGTCTATCCAGAGAGGCACCAATCTGGGAAACAGCATCCTAAGTAGAAAACATACCGTGTTTCCCCGAAAATAAGACACCGTCTTATATTTTTTTTGGCTCCCAAAAACACACTAGGTCTTATTTTCGGGGTAGGTCTTATATATTTATGGTGCCAAATAGTGGGTGTGAGTGTGTAGGGGGGGTGTTTCGCGGGTGCACGGTTGCTCCCTGAAAAGTCTTCCTGGAACTGGAGATTTACACTAGGTCTTATTTTCGGGGTAGGTCTTATATTAGGGCAGGTTTAGAAAATAGTGCTAGGTCTTACTTTTGGGGTAGGTCTTATTTTCGGGGAAACACGGTATTTTAAGGACAAAGTGTTTTTTGCAGCAACATCAAACATGTTAGCTCTTGGAGACAAATCATTCTTTCCCTTCAGCAGACAGTTGCAGAGATCACTCCCGAGCAATCTCTTCTGTTGTCTGCAAATCGAGACTCTCTTGGTGCTTTCTCTATTTCTCTTTATTTTCTTCTTCTATTGAAACACTTCTACAAGTGGTTATACTGCATGCTGTATATTCTCCACCACCCCTTACAGATCATTTGCTTTGTTGTGCTTTCAGTATAAATATTGTTCATAATCATATCCAACAGAGAGAAGACACTCCATTAGAGACTTCAGTTCTCTGCAAATATTTCCCTGTTTCATGTTCACCAGATTTCTAAAAAAAAGAAGCCTAAGGCCTTGTAGGTGCTCTGCAATTCCAAAGTGATGAATCATCTAAGGAAATACTTTTTTCTCCCTTGATTCCTGAAAAAAAATACATTGTAGAATGACTAACCAATGGAGCTTAGATTTATTTCTTTATTTTCATTTTCACATTATTTATAGTTTCAGCTCTTTCTAGCTACCCTATGTGGGAAATACTACATATGTTGGTTCATAGAGAAGTGAGAGTGAATGAAAAATGATTTAAAGTTAATAATCAATTGCTCCTTTACAACTTCAATATGCTATTTGACAACCAATGCTTTCTCACTATATGTTGCCCTAGATCTATAGATCTAGAGCTGTACATTAGTCTCAGGAGAACTTGTAACAGTTAAACAGAATAACAGAGTTAGAAGGGACCTTGGAGGACATCTAGTCCAACCCTCTGCTCAAGCAGGAGATCCTATACTATTTCAGACAAGTCACTGTCCAGTGTCTTCTTAAAAGCCTCCAGTGATGGAGCACCCACAACTTCTGCAGGCAATTTGTTCTACTGATTAATTGTTCTAACTGCCAAAATAATGTCTCCTTAGTTCTAGGTTGCTTCTCTCCTTGATTAGTTTCTATTTATTGTTTCTTGTCTTGCCTTCTGGTGCTTTGGAAAATAGGTTGATACCCCCTCCTCTTCTTTGCGACAGTTTGAAATTTGGAGATTACTATGCTCCTCAAAACTTTGGGGTTGTTATAATTGACAGCTCACATCTGTCAACGTGATTCTGTCTACCCTCTCAGGTCTGCTGGAAACCAATGTCTCACAACAGAAGCAAATATGTTGGGTTCTTGGGAGAGAGCTTTCTTAGCTTAATTGTGTTCTACTTATTTACTATTTTGATACAATTAGTCAAAAGCATCCTTTTGCTTATGGCTTGGGATCCCAATTCCCATCCAAAGACCAGCTTTAGCAGAAAGAGAAGACAGCTTATCTTCTCTGATGACTTCTTCAAAGTAAAACCCTTTGACAGGATCACTGTTTTGCTGTTGCTGCTTCAAAAATTCTTAGTGGATAATAAAGCACTACATAATAAGGTGACTATGGAGCAGAATAAGAATGGAGGAAAAGGAAGGGAGAAGGAGACTTGAGAAGTTTACCTTTCCTAGCTGTCTTAATTTTTCACCAAGATACTTTTCCTTGCTCTGAAAAAGCTGAGGGAAGAAATCCCTATTTTGCAAAGGATTTCCCAAATGTGAAGGTCTGACTGGTTTAATATCAAATGGTTTGCTCTGGGAGAGATACTGTCATTGATGGCACTTTAAAATACCATAGAAGTATTTTTATTTGATTGTGCTGTTAATCTAGTATGCTGGGTTTTATCTTATTATGCTGCGTTTATATTGCTATACCATGTCATTTTTATTCTACAGGTACTCCCAACTACTCTCCCTATGGAGAGGCTAGAAGAAATAAGAAATGATTACACAGGGAGGTTTCACTGTAGAGATTGTTCTTTGTACCACTTCTATTCTCCAAAATTCAGTATTGTTACAACAGAAGAAATCTATATAGGAAATGGGATAATGAATCAAGGAGCATACAGATATGAAGGGGACAGGGAATAGTGTTGAAGGACAGACAGAGGGAATAACTTTCAATCAAAGCAATTGTCAGATAAGTCGTGCTCAAGTCTAAGTCAAAAGACAATATTTCAATAACTGGAGACAATATCTCAGATGAAGCCCCTGCCTAATTCACATGAACATAAGGTGACTTGCAAGATTCTGTTATCAAAGCTGTTACAATAAGTAATCCTGACCTATTTGGCATTGTTTTTTTAGTCAAATCTGTAAAATGTTGCCTTCTCAAGGCAGGGAGGTGGGATGCAAAAGAAGAGGAAGTTAGATGTTTATTTACAGGCATTCTATTGGCTGGAGCCTGGAGAAAGGAAAATAGTTTAACCGGATTAAAGCATTTATTTAACATTGATTCCTGGGGGAAGGGGGATTATCTGTTCTGCTTTATCCAGATTTCAGGTAAGGGAGATGTCTCCTCATTCAAGAACACAGTATTATCTACTAGACAATATGATTTTTTCTGAATGAAAAGTTTTACCCAGATGAGACAATCAAGTTCCTGGAAAAGAATATGGCAGGTTTGTATGAGTGTTGGTGACAAACAGATCAACATCTTCCTGTACCACTGGGAGTAATTCTGCATTGATTATTTTGAACCTGTAAAAGTGGCCAAACCAACTGGAAATTTAAGATCAAAGTGACTAGTTTGAGAGAGAAGAATGGGTAAAGGAAGGGCCATATAGAAGCAATTTATTTCTTTTTGCTCTCTTCCACTTTAAAATCCTGTAATCTTGAGCCAAGTATCTCAGCCCATCTCTTTTCCCCACAGAAATAATGTTTATTAGGTCTGTGAAAGGAGTTCATCTTGTGTTGAGTTTACCAGGCAAAAGGGGCCTAATTTTGAAATTACTTTTATAGAATGATTTACCAAAGATATACTTTTTTATTCTCTCAGGGTAGAAAGACAGAATCAAGTCATATGATTAGTGAAAGTTTAGATTAGAGTAAATTACAAAATCAATGTTTTTCAAGTGGAGTGTGTTGCAATTGTGCCTGCCTAGAGATTTTGCAAAGTTCATAAGCACCCTGCAATTGTGAGAGGTGAGAAATCTTCAGCTGTGATGATGAGATTGTTGAAATTAATTCCAATTTTTGGGAATTTCAAACCTTTACCAGGTTTGGAAAAGAGATGAAATATGCAGAAAATTTAAACTGGTTGATATGAAAGGGTATTTTTATTCTCACACACAGGCCATTATTGGGTAACACATATACAACAAAATGAGAAAATACTTTTGAATTGTATTTGTTTAGACTTTGAAGATAGTATAATAAAAATGCTCACTTATCTCTGCATTTCTAGGCATTCCTCCTTTATGCCTAACTTTTCTTTGCATGTTCCTTTCCATTAATTCCCTCTGTACTTTTCTTCTGCTTCTTTTTCCAATGGATCACTTTTTCTGACATAATTCCTTTAGTTTTCTTTGCTTTAACTGCTGCTTTGTCTTCTCATATTGTACCAATATTACCACAGTCCCCCTTGCTACTTTTTTGTCCCTTATATACCCTAGGTTACATTTATTTATTTCTAGCCAAGCAGTGCATATAAATATGACTTCAGGTTGCATATATCAAATGAAAACCCAAAGGAAATAGTATTGCAAATAAAAACAATTGGTATAACAAATCCACGAATCAATGATATACTGAACAGCTGGGGTTCACCAAATCATACACTCAAACTCCTAAAAGATGGGCTCATTTTAAGATTAGACTAAACTGCAAAATCAATGTTTTGAAGTGGAGTATGTTGCCAATTGTGTCTGCCTAGGTTGGGTAAAAACTAAATTTTAAAACTTTCCTGAAGGCTCACAAGGTCATATCCATCAGAATGTGGTGTGTGTGTGTGTGTGTGTGTGTGTGATTCCAAAGAACAAATGCTGCAACAGAAATGACACTCCTTCTAGATCACATCAAATGACATTGCCTCAAGGAGAAGAATGTCAACTCTTCAAAATGGACCAGACTTGGAAATCAAAGTTATGAATGTTAATACAAATTTTATTATGAGGTTACAGTACCAAAATGTTGCAAGTCTAAATAGATGTCCCCCTCCCTTTGTCTTTATCAGAATTAGATAGTGTTTCAGTAAGCCTTTAACTATTAATAATTTAGTTTAATGGGGGATTAATTTTAACTGTACTATGATTTCAATCTGTAAGTTTGAGAGTATATTCCAACCTTGAGTGTTATAATAAATATAAAAGTTAGGTGTCTCTTCAATATTAAATAACTAAATACAGCAAGGGCTGAAGAGTAATGAGTAATTAATAGCAGAAACTAATATTGAATACTGCAATTGAATATTCAGCAGTTCTCAACCATGTATGGCTTGAGAGCAGATTATAAAATGGTGCTGAACAATAAATTAACATTTCCTATGGTAAACTGGACATTTCATTTAAAAGTCAGCAAAATATAACAAACATTACTTTGGCAGCAGCCACTCAATCCCAAGATTCACAAGAGAGAAGTAATACTTGCCAGCCCTTCAGATAAAAGGCAGCAGGTTGATGAAAATATTCCCAGAGCTGCAATGTAACTGGAGGAATGAGTTTTTCATGAGATAACCCTGGATATATTCTTTTATGATAAGGTTTGGCTCTATAGCTCAGAGCAACAGCACATTCTGAATAACGGATAACACAAATAGAAACCATTTGGACAGTTGCCTCTGGGAATAATTTTTTTTTATCTATAGGTTGATAGCCTCCATAGGTGACAGAGCCTGACCAACCTTTTCTCATTTGAGAAGCTAAGCAGGATTGGGTTTGGCAGATACTTGGATGGGAGAGACTTTCTTGGAATATAGGGTTATGACTAAGCTGAGAAGTAAAAAAAAAGCATCCAGAAGAAGGCAATAGCAAACTATTTCCAAACTGCTGCTAAAAAACCTACATGAATGAATCTATGAAAGTGTCAAGAGTAGGGTTCAACCTGAAGTAAACTTTATCTCATAACCTGAGAAGGAGCAAGGTACAATTTTGTTATCCCACTTTGTAGATCTTAATAAATGTCAGCCATGATAGGTCAAAATAACCTGGATTTTAAAAAAGTAAAGAGTGGATTAAGTGAAATAAAATTATGTTTGTTGTCCTCAAAACCAGGAAAAAGCAAATGCAATTGTGAATGTCTTAGATGAACCTGACATAGTACAGTAGATCATGGTGCCACTTTGAAGACCCTTATTCAGAAATACACCAGAGGCCAAACAAAACAAAGCTATGTCACCTTAATTGACCTTGCTCTGCCTTTGATTCAATTGACAGGTTCCAGCAATGAGACAAATTAGTTATGACATAACTTCTCAAACTAATAATTAATTACATACTGACATTACCACCTGAGTAAGAATGGGCCCACAAGGTTCCTTGTTAGGCCTTATTTTATAATCCCTATGAGCCCATTCTTATTCAGTAGTGCTCCCTATTTTATGAGAGGGCTCACTTGCATTTTCTTATTTAACTTTTATAGTAGTAGTTTTATAGTCTTGAGACTCAGAGCCTTTAGCATTTTTTTTATTCATTCCCTATCTCTTTCCCTGGTGTCCTTCTTCCCTCTGTAGAAGAAAATGCTAAAGGCTCCAAGCCTCAGTGTTCTGAAATGCTGAGGCTTGAACTCTTTCAGAATGTTAGTTTTGCTAGCGGTTTCCTCTCTGGAAGAGAAAACATTAGCAAATAACATCATTCTCACAATGAGTTAGAAGGGCCCTGTTTTAAATCGTGGTATTTGGAGAAAGAGGCTTCTGAATCATTATGAGAATGTGTCTCATATGCAGGATTGAGTGAGTTGCCAGAAAAGTAGTAGGCTTTTGGGGCAGGGAAAAGGTCCACATGCCCATGGACTAAGCTGGCCAATGCCTTTCAGCCTGTGTCAGGTTTCTGCATAGTAGTGGGTGCTGGGCCTTCCAGGGCCTTCCCCATCCCCTGAGGCACCCATGTGTGGTTTCTTAACAACTGCAATAGGGAGAACTTGTTTTATGGTAATTGAGTAAGAAGTCACATAGGTGCCTTGCTAAATAACTGCAATGACTCATGACCAAAATTCCAGGCTTAATTGTGATCATACATTAAAGACTACCTATAGTAACATTCACTCACAGCCTTCACAGACCATTTCAAAATTAAATTATTCTCTCAATGAAAAATATGAAACAAATCAATTTTCATTTTTTTTTCAAATATAACCAGCCCCTGCAACCTGCAATAGCATCATGCTGAAATTCAGTAGCAGATCAACAGTGCAATGTGATTTTACCATTTAAAAAAATAAGTAAATTAGGTCTGTTAAATTTTGAGAAATCTATTTTACTACCTCCCTCAACGTTCCCCAGTGAAGGAAAGGACTGAAAATTGTAGTTCCACTGCTATCTCAATCTCCCTGGTGACATTATATTTACTAGTATTTTCTGAAACTCTTGAAGATATCTCTCTGTCATACTTTTTAGTAATAAGCCAGATATACATAAACTTTTTTTGGTCCAGATAAAAAGGCATGTGATACTAATTTCAATTTGGTTCTGCACAAGATTAGCTGAAACAGACAGTTTCCATAACCCATGTCTGAAGTGCCTGGACAGCGTCTCTCCCTTACTTATTCTGTCTTTGTTTTAAAATCCTTTAGTTTCACTCAGAATCCAATGTCTATGCAAAATGGCAAAGTGCTTTGCAGCAATAAATGATTGCAGAGCTCAGCAACTAAGTGCTTACAAGTCTTTTTGGATTTGCACTTGAAACTTTAATGGAGAAAAACAGTATAAAATGTGGTGTGAAATACTAACTCAATAGTTTTAAAACTTTCTTTCTTAAAGGGAACCACATTCATCAGTCAATATCACAATCAAAACTTTGTGTGCTGCTTAGGATCCTAGGACAAATTTTATGACATGTGCAAATATTTAAAAAGCAGACTGTCTTAAATATACCCTTAGGAATTTGTTTATGGAATTAGAACTGTATTGAAATCACAATCCTTTTAAACTAAAGTCATAATCAGTTGCTTAAATAATGCAAGAAAAGGATCATATTGTTTTTTCAGTTGTTAAATAGTTCGGAGAAGGAAAACCATGAAAACTTCTGCAAATAATTCAGGACGTGATATATACTATCATTCAGATGCAATTCTTCTTTGTTCTAACATAAAGATCATTATTCAAAAGAAATTAGTCATCCCCTCATGGATAAGCAGGGTTAAGCAAACAACCTCATAAAAAAAGTATGTCCACCATTATAGATCGTGTTCCTGAGAAACTCAAAGTTCCTTCAACAAATTAATTTGGAAACCACTGCTAAATGCTGGATACTTATGTAGAATCCCTCTTCATGATCTAGTAGGACTATAGAGTATCTATATCGGCTAAATATATGACATGTTCTTTGATCAGAGTTAAATATAATGGAAAATTACCAACATGATGGATAGATAGACAGACAGACAGACAGACAGACAGACAGACAGACAGACAGACAGAGATAAAGATGATAGAGATAGAAAATGTGTTTTCCCACCACTTGAAGGTCTCTAAATCTTAAAAATATGCTTTAGATATTTGATTCTCAGAAAAAGGAATGGAAACTCTACAATGAGTGGGAAAAAAAATGGATAAAACTGTCACCCTTTCCCACAAGTTGGAGACTTCATTGATTCATTCATCTCAGAATGAATGAAAAGTGCTTTTCCATTCATAGAATGGCTAGTTTCCACCCATAGTCTAATCTAGATCAAGGGTGTCAAACTCTTGCCGTCATGACATTGTCACATGACTTCCCCCCTTTGCTAAAGGCAAACACATGGCCAACACATGACACATCCAGCCCATGGGTCGCAAGTTTGACAACCCTGGTCTAGATGATATATGATTACAATTACAAAGTACCACATCAAATTCTTCATAAATCTGGTAACATATCATAATTAAGAATTGCTGCATAAGGAATTTACTTCATTATTTAAAGAATGGAATAATTCTATAATTTGTTCTATTTAGGTAGAATCTCAGAAGCTTGATGAAAAAAATATTTCTTCAAACACACAATTTTCTATTGTCATATTTTCCCATTTAACTAAATAATAATAAATGGTAGAAACAGTTTGCAATTTATTTTTATATATTAATAACTATTCTAGAATTAAAGTGACTGTAGTACATGATGAGAAAATAGAGGTGTCGTATCTTTTCCTAATTTAAAGTATTTGTAATGCTCTTAATCTTATTAACTGAATGGATTAAACATCTAAAACTGGACAATCCATAATTTGTGAATACCATAGCTAGAACTTTTTTTTCATGCCTTGCTTTCTGGAAAGATGGATATTAGACCAATGCAAGTAAAACTGCATTTATATTAGCTAATTTATTTAGAATCAGGGTAGAATTAATTTAAATCTCTCAGTGGAGAATTCAAATTAAGAACAATGTGGCATGGTCTGAAAACATTATGATGCAATCAATATAGGGATTATATTATATTAGGGGGTATGAAAAAGAAATTTCTTATTTAATTAACATTCATTTTAAAAATATAGCAAACTGTGTTGGCTCCTTTGCCACACAGTAGGAATTTTTCACATCATCTGCCAGTTCTTTAAAATTGATGAGTTTTCAGTTTAGAAAAGGAATTATTCTTTAAAGGCAGTGACATTGGACATCTTTCCATTGCATTCTATTAAAAATGTAGCCACTTTTTGCTGACATTATACTGCAGTAACCCAAAAAGCACATCTTATACAAACAGAAATGTCTCTTTTTAATTGACCCCATCATATGTATGTTTGTGCATATGTGTAAATATATTATATTAGTGTATGTGTATGTTTATATGTACACCATTTCCTCATTAGTCACCACAATTCATTCTAGCAAATTTATCATCAAACTTAATGCCACTAAAGAAACTATGAGGGGGGAGGAGGAGGGAGGGAGAGGGAGGGAGGGAGACTGCCATCTTATTCATATAAGGTCAGTATCCTATGCCTAACCCATTTCCTTTTGTGACCATTCACAGACTAGAGAAATACTTATATCTCTTAACTACCAAACAAAAATGATGACATTTCTATGATTCTTAGAAATATATCCCATGTGAGAATTTCTTCATTGAAGAACATTGAGGTGTGTGTGCGTGTGTGTATGTGTGTGTGTGTGTCTACACCCACATACATAGATATACATACCTATCCAGTCATATAGAAATGTCATGCTGTAATATAAATATTAGGATTATACTTGCGTTGGTGATGGTGAACACATACATTCACTTTGCAAAGAAGTTGTTGCAAACCTATCTGTTGCAAACCTATCTGTGTTTACTTGTGAGAGTACAACTAGGCAATGTGATTTTATTTGCAATTAACATTTCTCTTACAAGGAGCATCTTCTAACCCAGTAGGAAGGAGAATGGTAGGCTTTTGTAGAATTGTAGTAAAGATAGTCATGGAAAATCTTTGTCATCAGGTGTTTCTAATTGCAATTCCCAGGAGTCCTGTTTATTTGGCCAAAAGGGAAGGAGATGCCAGCTCTAGGACCACAGAGTTTCCTTGACATACTGTGTCCTTGTGGTAGGCAGTGGATGATATAGGTATTTCTCCCCTGAGCTGTTCCGAGCATCCAGAAGTGGGAGGTGCTCGGTCTCTCACAAAGCAGGCTGGGCTAAAATCTTACTGGGACGCTCCTCCTCCTGGAACTCCACCCCAACGCCCCAGTTTTTTGCTCAGCCTCGTAGCGAGTAGCTGGGTTTGGCCGGAGCAGCAAACTTTCTAATCTAGACAATTAACTAACCTTCAGTTCTCCTCGTCCCCGAGGGATTTAAATAACACCAGGCCGTTGGGGATCGCTAGGCAGGGAGGCAGCGGTAGCACTCTGAGGCAGCTGCCTCAGAGCCTTATCTTCCCGATCGCTCGCGGTTGGGAGCGATCACGGAGGCTTATCTCTCCGATCACATAAAGAGCAGGATCAGCAGAGGAAGCGGCAACCAGTAAGGACATTGTGGTTTGGGGCGGCTGCAGCATAGCCTCCGCTGCGTGCCTTATCTTCTCAACCTCCCAATCGCCACTTTTACTCGCCTCTTCCCCCACCATCTCTCTATCACTCATTAGTCCCCAAGTGTGGCCTGGCGTGTTTGGCTGCTTTTCTCCACTCTGCAGCGTGCCTGGGCGGTTTCCCTTTTTGGGGGCTGTGCACGCGTCTTTGCAGACAGCCACGAGGTGACGGCGCCATTTTGTTTAAGGCCGCGTGGCGCAATTTGGTGAAGGCCGTTGGTAGCCTACAGCCTCATGAGGTTTCCCTTTCTGGGGACTGAGGCACGTACGTATACATCCCCCTCATTACATACCTTTTGGTTTCCCTTTCTGGGGGCTTGGGTCAGGCCACATTGTTTAACAGGCTATTCTGGCAAGTGCTTGGCAGGCCTTCACCAGTTTAGGCTTCCCTTTCTGGGGGCTTGTACTAGGCCACATTCTTCAATAAGGCTATTTTGGCAGCGGTTGGCAGGCCTTCACAGGCCTATCATATCCACAGGCTAGTTATAACAATATAGTAATAATAACAATAACAACAATAATAACAATAATAATTATAATCATAGTCATAGTCATAATAATAATAGTAATACTAATACTACTAATAATAATAATCATAATCATAATAATAATACGTTTATTAGATAGTATTTCAAGGTTACACAGGAGGGGGAAATTCTAATTAGGTCACAGTACCTTCAGCACAGGACCCCTAAGGGAACCAAACATTTCCATATGAAATGGCTAGTGGTCAGGGATCTCGACCAGTGATATCACACTCTAATAGGCCATCCCGGGCAGCTGAGAAGGACACCCACAGACGGCACCAGGCCTTGGAAAAACTGGTGCAAAAATGCACCAGGGAGTCTGTGCAAGATCCCCCTCCCCAACCTTCCACTTCCACCCGTTCCCCAAGCCCCCCTCTTGTCGCTCTGGATTTATCTATACAAGCCAGACAAATACCCAGGTTCATCCATCAGGAGGCTCCAGTGTCCGACCTGGCCCCACGTAGACCCCCTGAGGCTACATTCACGCCCACAGCAGCAGGCTTACATCCAGATGATGATCTCCCAGATGAAATACCAGCCAGAATGAGGTCGTGGATGGTGAAGGCATTGCCTCCGGCCTGCAGCAATCTCTTCGTACCAGTCAACCTTCAATTGCACCAGATTGCATGTCCCTATCGGGCTGCTCCATGAGTATTGTGGAACAGCAGTATCACCAAGTATCCCTCCAAAGGGAGTTTTCTACCCCTTGCATTCCACCACCACAGGGTGTACAGGAGATGGGGGACCAAGGTGACTGCATGGATCAAGAAGCCAGGTCATTTCACAATCTTGACCAGGACCTTTCTGAAGCGGACCCCCTGGAGAGGGGGATGTCCGACGATGAAGGAATTACTCCTGACCATCCAGTTTTTATGGGGCTCTTCAAACCACCCTTATTCAAGTCCCTCTTGTTCAAGGTGAAGAACACCGCTCGCCTTGCCAACCTCCCCCCCACAATTCAGTCAACCGGGTCACAGCAAGAACCAGATGATCTAACCTTCCATCAACCTGCCACTGAAGCTGAAGTTATTCCCATTCCCCATATGTTCACCGACCTGGTTGACAAACAATGGACCCTATCTGCTTCTTATCCTCCCCCGACTGGGTATGACAAAAGGTTCTATAACCTTGCCCCCAAGTTTTCTAGCTCATTAAACACCCCTGAGGTAGATGATCCCATAGCTGCCCTGGTATCTTCTTCAGTCATCCCGGTGGAGGTGGAGGAAGCTCTGAAACCAGAGAAAAGGAGGGCTGAAATGGCCTTGTGCAGAGCGCACGTTTCTGATGCGTGGGCCATTAGGGCGACCACAGCCGCCTCTTTCTTTACGAGGTCCTCCCTCAGGTGGCTTTGCCATCTGAGAGACGTAATACCAGCTTCCAATACCCGGGCGCAGCAAGATGTCGCCAAGATAATTGCGGCTGCCGAGTTTTCGGCAGACGCAACTTTCAATGCCGTGAAGTTTTCCTCTCGCGCCATAGCTTCTCAAGTCTGTGTCAGATGCCTATTGTGGCTCCATCATTGGCAGGCAGATGCGAGGCACAAATGGAAGCTCGCCTCTGCACCTATATCCGGGGAGAAACTATTTGGCAAGGCCCTTGATCCTCTCCTTATTGAAACAAAATTGAAGAAGAGGATCCTCCCCTCTCTGTTTAGGAGGTCGGACTCCCGACCTTCACAGCCATTTCATAGGGGCCCCTCTCATCCCTCTTACCCGGGACACTACTATTCAAGATTCCATCGGACTCCAATACAGAGTCAGGGGCAACAGTCAAACTCTTCCGACTTTGCCGGCGGAAGCAGACGAGGGGGGCAGAACAGGAGACAGTTCAGGGGAGCTAGTGGCAGGAACTTCCGTTGTTCTAAATGATGAGTGGGACCTAACACCCATAGGGGGCCACTTAAGGTTCTTTGCTGACCAGTGGGATTCCTCTACCTCCAATGCCTGGGTGAGGAATACCATCAGGTTTGGTTTGGCTCTTGAGTTCCTCTCCATCCCACCGCACTTCTTCATGAAATGTCCTTTCTCTAGAGACCCCACGAAGAGAGCTCTCATGCAATCTGCCATTTCCCATTTATTGGAGATTCGGGCCATCCAAACGGTACCCTTAGATCAACAGGGTCAGGGATTTTATTCCCATCTCTTTGTGGTCCCAAAGAGTTTGGGGGGCTGGAGGGCGATTCTAGATCTGAAACATCTCAACCAGTTTCTGTTGTATCGTAAGTTCAAGATGACCACATTACAATTGATCTTACTTGGCATCAGGGAGGGGGACGTACTTACATCTATTGATCTTACAGAAGCATATTTGCATATACCGATTCGGCCTTCCCATTACAAATTTCTTAGGTTTTGTTATAATAACATACATTATGAGTTCGCCCTTCCTTCGACTGGCCTCTGCTCCCAGGACCTTTACAAAGGTCCTGGCGGCGCTGGCTGCTTTTCTCAGAAACAGACCCGTTAGGCTTCATTGTTATTTGGATGACATTTTGATTTTATCGTCATCCATTCAGCAGTCTAAGGCAGATTCCCTTATCACCATTTCCACTCTTCAGAGTCACAGGTTTTCTATAAATTGGGACAAGAGTTACTTGACCCCCACAACTAGACTAATTCATCTAGGGGTGGTTCTTGATACCACACAGGGCATGGTTTTTCTTTCAACCGACAGGCAGGAAAGTATTAGGAAACTGGTACAGGAAATCAGTACCCTTGGGTTCCCTTGTATTGCTATCGCAATTATTGGGGAAGATGATCTCTTGTATATCCATAGTTCCTTGGGCCCGCCTGCATGCCAGGGATCTGCAGTGGTTCCTACTGCCATACCAGCGGTCGGGGAGGGACAATTCCAGGGCCCGAGTTATGGTACCACCCAGCGTACTTAGATCTTTTTGCTGGTGGACTGCTGCAATAATCAAAAGGGGTTTTCCTTTCAGGGATCCTCCAAGAGAGACCATCATGACAGATGCCAGCATATACGGATGGGGGGGCTCATTATCTTCACCACACGGCTCAGGGACAATGGACCATTCCAGAGCGTACACAAGACATCAATTGGTTGGAACTGCGGGCCGTTCACCTCGCCCTGCGCAGTTTTGTTTCAACACTGCGCTCCAACCACGTGTTGGTGCTCACGGACAATATCACCGTCAAGGCCCACTTGAACAAATAAGGGGGCACACACTCCAAACGCCTAATGCAAGAGACAGAGAAATTGCTTCGGTGGGCCGAGAACAACTTCCTCTCCATCAAAGCCGAGCACATATCAGGCATCACCAATGTGCGAGCGGACTGGCTCAGCAGGGCCACGCTCGACCAGGCGGAATGGTGTCTGCACCCCTCATTGTTTCGGAAAGCAGTCCAGAAATTCAGCCTTCCTGTAATAGATCTGTTTGCCTCTCCCCTCAACACGCAATTGCCACGCTTCATTTCCCAATACACATCCCAAGGAGCGGAGAATGTCAACGCTCTCCGTTGCCCTTGGCCCTCAGGGCTCCTATACGCCTTCCCTCCTCTTCCAGTAATTCCCAGGCTGATTCAACGGGTTCTGGAAGAATGGGCGGAGATCTTGGTGGTGGCCCCCCATTGGCCCAGAAGGCCATGGTTTGCAGACCTGAGGAGCTTATCCATCCAAGAACCTTGGAGAATTCCATCGTCCATGATATCTCTCTCTCAGGGCCCGGTCCTTCACCCAGACCCACAATGGTTCAGTCTAGCCGTTTGGAGGTTGAGCGGGAGCATCTGAGGTCAGAGGACATTTCCGCCAAAGTAATTGATACTATACAAGCGGCTAGGCGACCATCAACTGTGTGCATATATAATGCCACTTGGAACATCTTCTGCAAATGGTGCACGAAATCAGGGGTTGTTCCCACCTCTCCATCGGTAGCACAGCTGCTGGACTTTCTGCAGGAGGGACTAGATAAGGGATTGTCCCCTAACACTTTATGCCATCAAGTGGCGGCCCTGGCTTCAGTTATATCCTTTGGTGATTTTCGTTCAGTTTCTCAACACCCTTGGATTCGCAGTTTTCTGCGAGGGGCCACCAATTTACGTCCACCAGTGGTCCACCAGTACCCAACCTGGGACCTGAACAAAGTTCTGTCGGCACTTTCCAAGGCTCCCTTTGAACCCTTGAGAACCATCAGTCTACAATTCCTGACGTATAAGATAGTATTTTTGGTCGCGATTACCTCAGTGAGGAGAATATCAGAATTGGCAGCCTTATCAATTCGCAAGGACCTCTGTGTGTTCCACGCAGACAGGGTAGTTCTCAGACCTGATCCTACGTTTGTACCTAAAGTCAATTCTGCCTTCCATAGGGCTCAGGAACTGGTCCTTCCCAATTTCTGTTCTAACCCGATTCATCGTCTGGAACAGCAATGGCATCACCTTGATGAGCGCCGAGCATTGCACATATACATACAACGCACAGCGTCCTTCCGGAAAACGGAGGCCCTTTTTGTTTCCTTTCTCCCTAGGTCCGAGGGTCACAAAGTGGTCTTCTTCCACGATTAGTCATTGGCTCAGGGCCTCAATAGCTAAATCTTATGAGGTTCAATCTATCCCTGTACCAGCGAGCATCACTGCCCACTCAACACGTAGTGCGGCAACATCGGCTGCTTGGGCCACTCAGGCCTCGATAGATGAGATCTGCAGGGTGGCCACCTGGTCCTCTCCTTCGCCCTTCATACATATAAAGTGGATATGTTTGCCTCTGCTGAGGCTTCATTTGGCAGAAGGGTCTTACAGCAGGTACATAGGGACCGAGAGTAGATTTGGGGGCCAGACGGCATCCGTCCCTGAGGACAACTCCAGCTTTGGTATGTCCCACTTCTGGATGCTCGGAGCATCTCAGGGGAGAAAGGGCATTGGTACTTACCTGATACGCCCATTCTCCATGAGCTGCAAAGAGCATCCAGCCCCACCCCTTTTCTGTCTGGGGGGGTTTTTGCTCTGGCCAAATGTTTTTTTTTTGTAGATAGGTGAAGTATAGGCAGGTTTGCCACTTCGACTTCTCCAAAACTGGGGCGTTGGGGTGGAGTTCCAGGAGGAGGAGCGTCCCAGTAAGATTTTAGCCCAGCCTGCTTTGCGAGAGACCGAGCACCTCCCACTTCTGGATGCTCTTCGCAGCTCATGGAGAATGAGCGTATCAGGTAAGTACCAACACCCTTTTTCTGTTTATAAAATATATATATAGCACTTCAGTCATAATACACAAGCTGTGTATAATAATCTGAACAGTAATAATAAATATAATACTATATTTAATATTATAAATAATATTAATAATAAACCAGTCTGAAAGAGAAAATAAATTTGATAACTCTGGTTGATAGTACCACAATTCACTCATGAAAATGTAGTATTCTATTTTTATGAAAGTTTTCTAGATTTTAACAAGCTTCCAGAAAATTAGAAGGGGTGGGCCAGTCTTATGTGCAGACCAAACTATTCTGAAGTAGAGGAGCTCCTACATAAAATGCTTAATTCCACCCCTTCCCTCCCAACTTCTTGGTAAGAAGGAGACCACAACTTTCTGCTTGTACATATATCAGGATGTGGGTGAGGCTTCTTTAGTTTGAGGGTAGCTTTAAGGGTTTCTTTATTTTTTGGAAAACTAGGTTAAGACTATTTTACGATTGTACTTCCATGTGGTTTTTTTTGCTTCAAAATCCTGAGGAGTAAAGTTCCATGTTTAGAAAATGTGATGGATTGTACACCTGGAGGAGCAGTGGGAAAGAATTTTGGCAACACAGAGCCTTCCCAGAGAGAAACCTACAAGAAGAGATTGTGCAGTCCCAAGTTGGATGGGAAAGGAGAAAGGCTCAGGGTAGACATACCCAAGAATCTCTCAGGATACACAGGGTAGAAGATTTTAGATTTAGTTTGACAAGATTCTGTCCATTAGGTGTAAGAAAATAAAGGATTAAAATCAATTTGCTGTATCACCTCTGTGTTTGGGCCTGACAGGAAAAAAAGATGTTTAGAGGCTTTTGGCCTTTGGGATATAGTTTCCACCCCTTCCATAGAGAAAGTTTAACTTCAGTTCCCCAAATTTTAAATCTATACAAATACTAGTGGGAAATATTGATACATATTCTTTAAGTGTCAACACTTAAAAAGGACTTTTAAAGAATTCACAGAGATGGAAGCTAGTTTGGCCCATTCTCAGAGTATAAACATGTTTAAGCTGGCAACTATTAAGACTGCTGCATAATGAATATGTCAAATACAGAACAAAATTCAGCTATGAAACTTAATTCAAGAGCAGTTTGAATATCATTAAAAGTTCTAGAATTTAAAAGTGACTTAATCTGTCCGCCAAATTACACTTTCCAGACTAACTATAGCAAGCTGAAATAGAAGATGAAATACACTGCTTAGGACCTTTGTTCCCAAATCATAGTTTATGAAAAAAAATTAACAGGAGAAAGAAGAGGATGGGGGTGGGGGAAAGAGGGGGAGGGGGAGGAGGAGGAGGGGATAAGAAGAAGAGGAGAAGAGGAGAAGGAGAAGCAACCACCACAGCATCTACTTTTAACTAAGGCTGATTCATATATTTCAGTATAAGCCTAAAATTAAGTTCAATTGCAAATTTTCATACTCCATAGAGCCAAATAAGTAGGCGTACTAGGAAACGGAACTTTTTCAGCCCAGAAATAAAAGTGATAGTGACATGACACCCTGTCAGCCAATCCTTGCTTCCTGCCTGCTGTTCAAATGTTTGAAAATTCCAAGCTTAAAAGGAAAACAAACCAAACAAGCTATGTTGAAGGCTTCAGATGCCTCTGGCATTTGATAACCATCTTGCTATTAACATGCATCAGAGAGCAGCACTGCAAAAAGAAGCACTATGAAAGTTCTGCTTTTCAGGGTTGCAGCCAGCCCTATTTTCACCTCCCACAATGTGCCATTTCATCTTTTCTCTTGATTCTCTTTTCAATCAGTAAACCTTCCACAGCTACCAAGTAGCCTTTTCTCTAATTATGATGCATAAAAGGACTTCACACCAGTGGTGGGATTCAACTTTTTTTTACTACAGGTTCTGTGGGCGTGGCTTGGTGGCCATGGTGTGGCTTTGTGGGCGTGGCTTTGTGGGCATGGCAGGGGAAAGATACTGTAAAATCTCCATTCCCACCCCACTAACCTGTTTTCCAGCTCCCTTCTCCTGTGCAGGGCAACAAAAGAAAACCCAGCCGATCAGTTGGGACTCAGGAATCAGAAACCCAAATCTCCAAATATTTGTTTCATTGATTTCCAATATGCACAGAGATTTAAAGGAGTTAAAACATCTAAAGTATATGAAAAAGTTTATCTTTTCCTATTCCATTGCTCACAACAATGACCTTTTTCTAGCTATTAAAGTTACTTCTTGAGCTCTGAAAATGAGAACAAGAATGAAATAAGAATCTGGAGAGAGCACTTTTTTTATCTTCTTGTTATTCTTCAGGATACACTATGTAGGAGCGTGGTGGCTCACATGGTTAGGATGCTGGGTTGATGATCAGCAAGTCTGCGTTCAAGACCTGAGTAGTGCTGTGTGATGGGGTGAACTTCCATCATTTGCTCTGGCTCCTGCTGACCTAAAAGTTTGAAAGCATGCAATTGCAAGTAGATAGATAAGTACCACTTTGGAGGGCACATTTAACAGGGACATGAAAGGAGCCCTGAAGTGAGCCTCCTCTGGACAACAGTGATGTCATCAACTAATCCTTTCAACCCAGAAGTGCCTTGATGTTTCTGACACAAACACGAGTGAGGGTACACTTCTGTCTTATCTTTTTTTTTCTTTTTAAGCTGACGAGCTAGGCAATTAATATTCCATGCCAAGGAATTATATGAAAAAAGTGCAAATTAATTCTTTCTTTCTTTCTTTCTTTCTTTCTTTCTTTCTTTCTTTCTTTCTTTCTTTCTGTCTGTCTTTCTTTTCTCAAGGTATGAAAATTATATCTAATGAAGTATAAAATGTTTTAAAACAAATGTACCAGTATCACTAACTAAAATGTAAAGAGGATAAGAAAATGATGCCACTGCAATTGTTTTCTAAACAGAGGCATTATAATTGTGGATATATTTGATTTCTCGGCTAGAGAGCAAGCTTCACATTCCACTCAGTTGATGACACTTTAATGAGTACCTATGAATCATTTCCAAATATTATCAGGCCTACTAAAGACTTTCCAAACTGTTCCACATGTTTGCATTAATTTTAGGCATGTTAAAAAACCCAGAAGGCATAACAGAGAGTTTGCTTCTCTGTTGCTCTCATCCCTACAGTTATTTATTTATTTATTTATTTAGACTTGTATGCCGCCCTTCTCCCTAAGGACTCAGGGTGGCGAACATATAAAAAGAAATATATTTACAATAAAAAATATTAAATAAATACAAGTCTATAAATTACTAAAAAGCATTAAAAACAATTAAAATTACAATAGTAAACAATACAATTAAAACAACCCACCCCCGGGTCAATCCAGGCCGGCCTGCTGAAACAGCCAAGTCTTCAGGTCTCGACGAAAGGAGCGGAGATCAGGGGCCAAACGAAAGTCCGCAGAGAGCTGATTCCATAGGGTGGGCGTTCCCACAGAAAAGGCCCTGGCCCTGGGAACCGCCAGCCGACAATGCCTAACTGACGGTATTCCCAGGAGGCCCCTCCTGTGGGAGCGCACGGGGCAATCGGAGTGTGATGCTGGCAGGAGGCGTTCCCGCAAATACCCTGGACCCAAGCCATTTAGGGCTTTATAAGTTGTTACTAACACCTTGGAGGAAACCCGGAAGGCAACCGGCAGCCAATGCAAGTTGCACAGGAGGGGTGTAACATGGGAGTATCGGGACACCCCCATCACAGCCCACGTGGCCGCATTCTGCACCAGCTGCAACCTCCGAGTAATCTGCAAGGGTAGCCCCATGTAGAGAGAGTTGCAGTAGTCGATTCTGGAAGTGTCGAGCGCATGAGTGACCATTTGAAGGGCATCTCGGTTCAGGTAAGGGCGGAGCTGGCGAACCAGCCGAACCTGGGCAAAAGCCCCCCTGGCCACAGCTCCCACTTGCTCCTCCAGATTGAGCTGTGCATCCAGGAGGACACCCAGATTCCTCGCCCTATCCACGGGGGGTAACACCTCCCCCCCATGACCAAAGATGGCACATCCACTGAACACCGAGATGCTGGTAAGAACAGCCACTCAGTCTTGGCCGGGTTGAGCTGGAGTCTGTTACTCCCCATCCAGGCCTGCACCGCCTCCAGGCACTGCTCTTTTTGAAAGCATATATTGAAAATATGTGTATTTATGTCTTCTAAAAGGCTCAGAAAGCAGTTTCCCATTCAAAGAGTTGATTGCCCTGGAAAATTGAATTCAGCAGGACCTCCTCTTCAACATAAGCAGAGAACTGAAAGAATAATGACTAATATTGAATAGCAGAATTCCATTAAAATTGCTCATAATCCAGAGAAATGTAGTTGCCTTGGATTCAGAGTATGAGTTTAGTCCAGGTAGAGAAATACTATGAGATGTTCTTTGTATTTGAAGTAGAAATTAGAATTATCAAGAAATATATGAAGATATTACAGCCTCATCTATTTCTAAACTACATGTTGAAGAGGGGGGGAAAACTGATGAAAGTTTGAAGTAAAAAAGAGTGAAGAGAGGAAGTCACCTTATCTTTTAAATAAGGAAGGGCATTTAACCAACTGAAGAACTGATGAGCATTTGAAAGAGAGATACAGTGTGACAGTGTACGAACACCCATCCTCCATATCTATTTCTTACCAAAAAAAGCTCATAGCTACAAAGAGATGGGAAGGTACCATCTTTGAAGGTGCTGTTCATTTGCTGTGAACTAAAATTTCTATGTAAGGGAACAAGAATCAGCACCTTGTTTTCACCAGGGATACTTTACTTAATTGTTTTGGTCCAAATGTTTCAATTTGATCATTGGTCAAGAGATGATACTAAATTGCTGGTTTAGTGTCTTAAGACCAAAATTTTTTAGATAAAGTGAAACAGAAGGGTTAAAACACAATTTATATGTTATAGTTAAATAACCTTGGGATATGGCAATTATATATGGAAAATAAACTTCTTCCTAATAATCCTTATATCTGGAATTTTAAAATGCATTTTAAGGGGGCAGGGACTTTCTGCCTTTATTGAAGATGATTTTAAAGAATGGGAATTTGCAAGAATGCTTTTTGTTTTATGTATAAAACATAAACCCTATTGTCTTGTATGAATGAAGTATGCCTACTGTACTATGGAATAAGCAAAATGCTGCCGTGCAGCTACTTGTTTTTACATTAAAAAAAACCCAGTAATGTGGGACAAATCAGGGAAACACACTTTATCTATATTTTAAATTATTGTGTTTTATTCCATTTTCATCTTAGATTTTATTGTATCCCAATCTCATTTTAAATTGTATTTTATCCAATTCCATTTTAAATTGCTTTTATCAAATTTCAGTAATAATTTGTTTCTGGAACTCTGCGCTTTGAAATGGTCCAAGCAGGGCTTTATCTATCTATCTATCTATCTATCTATCTATCTATCTATCTATCTATCTATCTATCTATCTGTCTATCTGTCTGTCTATCTTTCATTACAATATTGTGGTTCCAAATCTAGTTTGAGGCTTAGTAATATGGCTTAACTCTTCACAGAACCCAGTTTTTATTCTTGTGCCTCATTATATGTAATACACTTAGTTGGGAGTTCTGGTATTATTCTTGGTGTCACAGAGGAACACAAAAGTAGCATCCAACTCAGCATACTGCCTAAGGCATCAGTGATACCCATTGTATGGTGCATCATCTTGTCAGCAATTTTCTTCTAGTCCACTGTCTTTCTCAAATGTCTACTATTCTCTCTACCTTGAAGGATGAGATATGGCTGCCTAAGGATGCTAGTGAGTTTTAAATTTCCAAGTGGAATGACAGATTTCTCGCTTCTTCAAATAGACAATCTTGTTTTTTCTGCTATTCTCCTTTGATTTCATTCTAGCATTTCATTGTTTTAATCATCCCATTTGGATATTTCACTTAGGTATCCAAATTCAAATGCCCAAACTAATTTTAAACTCATTAAGGAAAACCTTTTATTACTGGAGAAAATCAAATTTTACACATGACATATTAAACAGTGACTTCTGTAGTTCTGGTAAATTAAACTATGATGACCATAATGTAATGGGGTGAAGAATTGCTGAGGTCTTCCAATAACTACATTCTAAGAAGGAAGGGGAAAATGTAACGATATAGAGGAGATTATTATTGTTATTTTTTTAAAAGAAAAATATATTGTAAAAGCTATTTCTTTTTTTTAAAACCAAATTTTATTATTTGAAATATCATAGGAATCAGCAGATTTAATTCAATATATAAGTGCTTTTAAGTACATTCCAAGCAGAACATAAACCAGGAAAAAATGGAGGCCCATGGGTGTGATCTACTCTTTGCTGACCCTTTATAGTTTAAGTCAAAGTTTGTAATAAATTTGGGTCTTCAAACTTTGCTCATTCAAAGCATATTATATTACATTAATTATATTATATTAATTATATTATATTATTATAATATACTATACTATATATACTATACCATACCATACCATACCATACTATATATTATGCATACACATTAGTATATTTAATCACAGTACTTCAACAGCTCTGGTGTAAAGGCAGAGAAAGGCAGGATTTTGGGAAACCATTATCTGAGAAAGAGACAATACCTCAGTGGCAGGGCAAAGAAGGCTGCAATTCATTTCTGGAAGTTGCTGTACAATAAAGTATTTGCTGTTGCTGAGAAAAAGTTTTTGTTTACTTTTGGTATTGATCTGATATGAAGAGTTTTCATTGCTCTTTCCAGAGTTCTAGACAAGCATAAAGAAGTAAAGGCAAATTTATTTAGGTAGGTTTCCAAATCCCCTGCTTCATTCTCTTTCTCTTTTATAAGCAAGTCACATTATTCCACATCCTTTCTTTCCTTCTATGGGATTGCCTTGATAGTTATTAAATTACTATTTTTTTAAAAAAAATTCTTCAGTTCTAGCAAATTGACTAAATTGTTACTTATGCTAGTAGATATTGGAAAGCTTTACTGAACATACAGCAATATGTTTCTTGGGAAGGGAATTAAAGACATAGTGAGAAATACCAATCATATTTGAGCTAAATCATCACCAGTTGTGTTCCACAATGTTAATACCTTAAACTTGAAAAAGTAGCAATGTGTTTTGAGATCTAGTTTATTTACAGTAATAAAAGAATGTTTTGAAGAAACGTTTAATGGATATATCAGGAATTTGTAATGGTGCCTTAATTATGGCTGAAATATTGTAAGATCAACAATTGCCCTAGGTTTACACTAGATCACTCCACCTTCACAAAATACCATGCTAAAATATCAAACTTTTCAGGAATTTTCATAAGATTTCACAAGATCACAGAGCAAAATTGTCAAACTGTCTACAATACTTTGCCAGAATGAGTTGTAATAGTATTTCAAAGCCACAGTGATGCTTACTGGCTTCAAAATAGTGGGTACAATTTGGTAATAGAATACTCATCCATTTTGACGCCATTGTACAAGGTGGGCAATGCACTTTATAAAGAGATGAGCCTCTGATTGCTTAGTTGTATCCACTATTTTGAACTCAGTAACCATCAAAACAGACACCCCTGTTTTAGACTAAAACTGCCAACTTCACGTAATATTTTGTGCAATTTGGGAGGGATGGATTTCATGTGGATCTAAAATTACTTCCAACTTAGTCTATATTCCTATGATTTTTTTTAAAAAAGCCTACAAATATTTAGTGATTTTTTTCTCCAAAAGAGGTAGTGAAGTACATCTATTTATTCCACAATAACAACATTTGTTAGTATAATAGAGCAAAAGTAAACATCTAAAGTCATATTCTAAGATTTTAACTGTTATTATTACTATTGTAGCATACATGTTAAACATAGTTAATATGTTTATTATAATGAGGTTGGGAGAGGAAACACAGCTTTTACCAGCCTGGAATGTATTAAGAACTACTTGCTAATTTTAAAATATTCAAATTGCAAGAATCAGAACAATTTTAATAGCAAAAACATGGCTTTTCAATTTCTTGTATTTTTGTTTTACTCTAACTACTGATGGCACTAAATAGATCCCACCCCCAGCCATCCCTAGTTCTGCATTTCAATATATAGTAGATGTTATGTATGTAGGTTTAAATGTTATTGGTTTATTTGAATTGGTCTTGTAAAATGTCAAATGGTATTGGTTTAAATAGTGCGGGAAGAAACCCTGCACTCCCATTGGCTAGCAGCTACGGCTGCCGGCTATAAGAAGCAGCCGTAGCCTTACCCGGACGGGTCCATTCGAGCTGTTGTCATTAATAAAGTCTTTTGCTGGAATTCCTCGCGTCTGACTCTTCATGCAAACTTAACACTGGCGACGAGGGTGGGATTTCCCTGAAGAGAAGACGACGCGAACAAGCAACTGAGCGAGATGGCTGCGCTGAACACCCCCAGCACCGTTCGATCCGGCGACGGAAGACTGGGAATCGTATGCAGACCGGTTCCACATGTTCCTGGAAGGGAACGATCTCGCCGGCATCCCGAGAGACGGAAGAGGGCGGTCTTTCTCACACACTGCGGTCCGGCAGTTTTCAAAATGGCAAGGCGTTGGCGGAGCAGCAGAATTGAAGGTAATAGAATGGCCCGAATTAGAAAGACTTTTAAGAGCCCATTACGCCCCACAAGTATCGTGCCTCATTAAGAGACACGAATTTTACCGTCGGGATCAAGGGGATAGCGAGAGTGTTAATGACTTCGTGGCAAGTTTAAGGGACATTGGGGGTGCTTGTGACTTTACCAACGTAGAAGAGGCTATTGAAGAGGCTGTTTCAGCAGAAGCCACCAAGTCCTCAGCTGCGGCCATGAAAAAGATTAACAAGGCCTCGAGCCAGGCTTCAAGCCATTCTGATGGGGAAAAATCCTCAACAACTCATTGCAAACAAATAGACTCTGATTCGGATAGCAGTGAGGAAGAAGAGGGGATTTTTAAGCTCAGAATGGAGAAGAAAAGAAAAGACTCTGAAAAAACAGGCAAGGATTCGTTTGCAGAGGATGTGGGGGCCACCCCGCACTGAATGCAAGTTTTTGACTCCATTTGCCTACGTTGAGAAACGGGTCATATAGCCAGAGTCTGCAAATCATCCAGAACTCCACCATTCAGGAAGAAACTTCCTGAGGAAGATTTTAAGCCCAACAATTTAAGTGGAAAAATGGGGAAATTCAAAAGCAAATGGCAAGAGTGAAACTCACCAAACAATATCCATTGGTCATTCTTCACATTTAAACAGCAGAAAAGTACATGTGAAGGTGTTTATTGAAGGGAGACCGTGCCACATGGAAGTGGACTCAGGCTCTTATTTATCTATGGTGTCATGGGACACTATACACAGACTCTTTCCAAGAATTCAGAAAAACATTTCCAGAAGCAAGCACTGACCCTCAAAGACTACCAAGGGAACAAGATTCCAGTAGTTGGAGCGAGGGAATTCAACGTGCAGTTTAAAGGCCACACCAAACGTTTGCCACTGACCATCGTGGACAAGGATCGCCCAAGTTTGCTGGGACTTGAGTGGTTCAAGCCACTTGGCATCGAGGTGACTGGTATCCATCACGTGAGCAGTTCTGACTGGGAAGAGTCATTGAAGTCTGAGTTTCCAGAGGTCTTCAGCGAAGGACTGGGCAAGTATATGGGGACCCCTATTGCTTTCAGTTTAGACCCCAAGGTGCCCCAATTCGTTTAAAGCCCAGGAGGGTTCCATTTGCTTTAAAGGAAAAATTGATGCACAATTAGATAAGCTCATCGCCCAAGGGGTTTTGGAACCTACTGACCACTCCAGATGGGAAACACCCATAGTCACACCAGTCAAGGCTGATGGGTCAGTGAGAATCTGTGGTGACTACAAGGGGACACTTAACCATGCGCTGCAGCAGAGCGCATACCCTGTACCTGTTGTGCATCATCTGCTCCATTCCCTTGGCAGGGGTACAGTATTTGCTAAACTGGATTTAGCTCAGGCATATCAACAATTAACAGTTGATGATGCCACTGCAGAGGCACAAACAATTGTGACTCATAGAGGTGCCTTCAAATGTAAAAGACTACAATTTGGAGTAAGCGTGGCACCTGGCATTTTTCAAAGTCTTATGGAAAGAATGTTGCAAGGACTGCCAGGGTAGTGCCTTATTTTGATGATGTGTTAATCTCTGCTGAGAATGACACTCAGCTTCAAGAAAGACTCAGAGAAGTCCTTACCAGATTCAGAAAAGCAGGTTTGAAAGTCAAGGAAGATAAATGCACTCTCAAAACAGACAGAGTTGAATTCCTGGGGTACATGATTGATAAACAGGGCATCCACCCCACTGATGCCAAGGTTAAAGCGATCAAGGAAGCCCCTAAACCTCGTTGCAAGTCAGATCTGCAAGCCTTCCTTGGCCTTATTAACTTTTATCACATGTTTCTGCCTCACAAAGCATCTATTGCTGAACCCTTACATCGCTTACTTGATAAGAAGGCTGCTTGGATCTGGGGGCGGAAGGAACAGTCAGCATTTAACAGTATTAAGAGACTAATCACGTCTGATGCTGTGTTGATTCAATTCTCTGAGAATTTACCTGTTGTTCTGACTTGTGATGCATCCCCTTTGGAGTGGGAGGGTTTTGAGCCACAGGCTTCCCAATGGCCGGAAGCCCCAATTGCATTCTACTCTCGCTGTCCAAAGCAGAGAGGAACTACAGCCAATTGGACAAGGAGGCTTTAGCAGTTGTTGCAGCTGTTAAGAAATTTCATGAATATCTGTATGGCAGGTCATTCACCATTGTTACAGATCACAAACCTTTGCTTGGCATCGTGGCAGGAGACAAACCTACACCTATTATCCTGTCACCAAGAATGCTGAGGTGGACTGAATTTCTTGCAGCCTACTCCTACAAACTGATTCACAGGCCTGGCAAGGACATTGGACATGCTGATGCACTGAGTCGTTGCCCACTACCTTGCCACAAGGAGGACTGTGAACTTGAGACTCACACCTTTTCCTGGAGACCGTTGCTAAGCTTCCAGTCCATGCTGCTGAGATTGCCAGAGAATCTGCCAAAGATGCTGTGTTGGCACCTATTATGGGCTGGATTAAAAAGGTTGGCCTCTTCAAGATCTACCTCACTTTGCCCAACCTTTCAAATCCAGGCAAACTGAATTATCTGTATTAAGAGGATGTATTTTGTGGGGTAACAGGGTGGTTATTCCTGCAAAACTGCAAAGGAGGTTTTGGAAATGTTACATGAGGGTCATCCTGGGATTGTAAGGATGAAAGGTTTGGCCAGGAGTTATGTATGGTGGCCAGGTATTGACAAAATGGTTGAAAACTGGGTTGCCTCTTGTCCCAATTGCCAGGTAGTCAGGCCTGCCCCACCTCACGCCCCCACACAGGAATGGGAATGTCCTAGGGGCCCATGGTCTAGAATCCACATTGATTTTGCAGGCCCTACAAGAGGGCACACGTTTCTAGTAATTGTAGATGCATACTCCAAATGGCTAGAGGTTATTCTCATGACTTCTACTACTACTGAGGCTGTTATCAAGCAGCTCAAAAGCTCTTTGTAACCCATGGGTTACCAGATGTCCTTGTCTCTGACAATGGCCCTCAATTCACGTCTAACATTTTTGAATCCTTTCTAGCTCAACAGGGCATCAGACATGCCCTTACAGCCCCTGGCACCCTTCGCCAACGGCGGGCTGAACGTATGGTACGCTTTACCAAAGAAAAGCTTCAGCAGCTGGGTCCTGGGGACATCACTGAGAAGCTTGAAAAGCTTCTTAGTGTTCAGCACATCACTCCTAGCCCATCAACTAACTTGTCCCCAGCAGAGTTGTTAATGGGCAGGAAACTTAGGTCTTCCCTTGACCGACTTCATCCCACTTATGCACCCAATACACCACTGGATTCCACTTCCAAAGTTCGTTCTTTTAGTGTGGGAGATTCTGTCTATGCTAGGAACCTTACAGGTGAACCTTTGTGGATTCCTGCTGAAATAACTCACATCACTGGCCCTCTTTCTTACAGGGTTCAAACAGAGGATGGCCTCCTCTGGAGCAGGCACATTGACCAACTTAGATCCCGGTTCACTCAGGAACATCGCCCCTGTCTCTCTCTAGGTCCCTCACCTGATGTCTCTTCTAGGGGAAGGGGAGGAACAGGAGGAATATCAGCAAACAGGAATCAACCCTTTGTGTAACGAGCCATTGCGACAGGAACCATCCCGAACCCTGTCACAATGCCAAGATCCATCCTTAGAAGTAGAGTCATTACGACAGGAACCATCCCGAACCCTGTCACAATGCCTAGATCCATCCTTAGAAGTGGAAGATTGTACATCACTACCAGACTTGGGTGTTGACATTGGAATGGAGATGGGTTGGGAGGAGAGACCAGATTCTAACAGTCTAACAGGGTCTTCTTTCACAGGAAGTCCTAACAGGGAAATGTCAGCAGACACATTTCCCTCTCACGGGTGAGAACAATAAAGATTCTGAACCACGAAGGTCTCAACGACACGTAAGAGCCCCACCTATTTAAAGGAATACATTAGATAGGTTGGGGTTTGGTATGGACTGAACCTAGTGGGGAGGGGTGTTATGTATGTAGGTTTAAATGTTATTGGTTTATTTGAATTGGTCTTGTAAAATGTCAAATGGTATTGGTTTAAATAGTGCGGGAAGAAACCCTGCACTCCCATTGGCTAGCAGCTACGGCTGCCGGCTATAAGAAGCAGCCGTAGCCTTACCCGGACGGGTCCATTCGAGCTGTTGTCATTAATAAAGTCTTTTGCTGGAATTCCTCGCGTCTGACTCTTCATGCAAACTTAACAGTAGACATATGACTGGATCCAGATTAGGTTCACTGAAACTGAAATCAAAGAGAGAGGTGACTAATGTGTTAATGGATTTCAACAAGAAGCTTCTTTATTTATTAAGCTTATATCCAGTTTTTTATTAAAAAAAATAAAGCTTGCTATTCATATGTAACAGATATAATGGAATTTATAATTAAATTATGATCAAGAGCTGCTGTGGCACAGTGGTTAGAATGCAGTACTGCAGGCTACTTCTGCTGACTACAATATGGCAGTTCGAATCTCATCAGGCTCAAGGTTGACTCAGCCTTCCTCCTTCTGAGGTTTGTAAAATAAGGACCCAGATTGTTGGAGGAAATATGCTGCCTCTGTAAACCACTTAGAGAAGGCTGTAAAGTACTGTGAAGTGGTATTTAAGTCTAAGTGCTATTGTTATTAAAAAGTAATAACCAAACAAAACATATCCCACTGAATTTAATTTTCTTCAAGAAAATATATCAGAATAAAGTGATCTTTATAGTTTAGAGCAGGAGTGTCATACTTATGGGCTGCGAGCTGGATGCATCATGTGCTGACCCCGCCCCTGATCCGCCTAGTTTAGCGAAGGGGGAAAAGGTCCCGATGCATCCCGTGATGATGCAGTGACGACGCAAGTTTGACACCCCAGCTTTAGAGGATTAAAAACCGGCTTAGCTCACCAAATGAGAGTGATAGTGTTTGACAGACAAGGGCTTCTTTGGAAGGTCCTATAACAGAATTACATTCATGTTTGAAAGAATGTGTTATTTCAAATAATTTGGCCTAAAATGTTTAGTGCTTTCTAATAATCCACATTTTGGTTGCCATAGCTACCTCCAGCTGTCCTTTATTAGTGATTTCATTAAAACAAGGCCTCTTGGAAAGTTTTGAGTCTCTTTTTTTCCACATTTTTGGCAATTGAGCCTTTGCTGACATTTATTAGGTAACTGCGGAGTCCTTGATGCTTTCTGGTTATTTGCTTGTGGACATTTCATTACTCATCTAAGTAACATTGTCAATGCTAGGGAATATGGGGTTTGCTCTCTATTTAATCTATAGTAGTTTACCCTGCTGTGACTAGCAATCAATCTCTCCCATTGAGTCTCCTCCAGCATACCCCTGAGAGCAGAGTAATTTTATACAAGACAGGGGGATTTCCTATTTCCTAAAATATCTTTTGATTGACTAGAAACATCTCATCTTTGCCTGAATGAAGTTGGAACTGTTTGTGACTATCACAACAGTGGAGTTAACATGGAGTTAATATAGGTCTTTGAATTTAAATGAAATGGTTCTAAAGAACTTGGTATTAAGCATACTTGTAACCCTAAACTGTAAATCTCTAAACAAACTTTTAAATGGCTCTTTAAAATATGTAAATTGTTAATTATATTAGCCTGCTCATTAACAAATTATTTTAGGTAAATTATCCATGTTGTGGATATTAGTTGTCCATAACTTCTGTAAGAAGCCAAAAATAAACTCTTGTGCCAGGGTGTAATGCAAATTACACCCTGTAAAACATACACAGTATATGGCTAAATAGCAGGTTCTCCTTTGGGGAGATTTGTCTACATCAGTGATTGTCTCACCACAAAACTTCAGTCAGACTTCAGAAATTATCCACTATTAACACTATTATCCACTACACAATTAACACTATTATCCACTAACACACTATTCTGTTGCAGATTTATATGATCTTCTCTCAACAGAATTCACAGCATTTTGTAAACAGATAAGCAGATCTATTTGTGTACAAAATGTTCTATTGTAGAAAATGTTGCATATGAAAGGATCTAAACTGAAAAAAAAGCATTGGAATTTCCCAATAGGCCAGTAAAATTGACCTACTAACACCCCTGATATCTATTGATCCCCTTAACTGTTATGTATGTAGGTTTGAATGTTATTGGTTTATTTGAACTGTTCTTGTAAAATGTTAAATGGTATTGGTTTAAATAGTGCAGGAAGAAACCCTGCACTCCCATTGGCTGGCAACTACGGCTGCAGGCTATAAGAGGCAGCCGTAGCCCAGCCAACTCGGGTCCATTCGAGCTGTAGTCACTGAATAAACTCTTATCTGAAGCTCCCCGCGTTTGACTCTTCATGCAAACTTAACATTAACCTTAATCAAATATCTTGAAACACTTTCTGAAAACCACTGAGAGAAGACACTGGATAAAAAGGAAAGAACTGTGTTACAGGGAAGACTCACAGCAACAAACTCTGAAAAGCATTTCAGGTGGATTTGTGATGTGAAGGATCTCAGTTTCAAAACTCTTCCCTCCAGCACAGGATTGCTAATTATGATTCAATTTTGCAGCATATGAATGATGTCTGGATCTTTATCAGAATTCCTTAAGAACATGCCCACTGTGACTAGCAGTCATTTGCAAAGTGTTTTCTTTTCTTTCTTTTTTTTTTTGAGACTGTTTACAGCTGCCTGCACTATGAACAGCAGTCTTTCATTATGTGTTAATCTATGTCATACAAGAATGCCTGGCAGGAGCCCTGAACATAAGGGTTGATTAAGTGAGGTACAGCATGTTAAGTGATGCATTTTTCACATGGAGTGCAACTTTTCTGAGTTAAATGCTCTTATGTCACTTGAGCAAACACACCCACAGTCACATATTTTTTTAAAAAAATAAATCCCAATTATGGATTCTTTCAGTACCACACAAAGAAACACTGTTGTACAAAACAAACATCTAAAATCATCGCCCTAAAGCAAAATGCTAAAATGTAGAATCTTATTTGCTTTTTACTTACTTCTGTGTTTTATTATGTTGTTTTTTGATAGAAGTCAAACTGATAAAATTCAGGGTAATTCAGGAAATTAAACTAGCTAAACAATAGAACAAAAGATATGCCATCCAATGTACTAGAGGCATGAAGATAAAAGTTTAAATATTTAGAAGAACATGTTTTTCTATTAAATTCTGTCAATAAAGAAGCTATAAAAAAGAGAGAAGCAATAAGCTTAAGGAAGATACATACAATTATCCAATTATATATTTGACCAGAATATTCTATAGTCTTATCCTTATTTTCTTTATAGATTAAATTAATAAAACAATGCCATGTATCATAAAAGATCATTTGAGTATACATGAATTGATGCTCTTGCTGGAGAATTTCCAATTTTCATATTCATTTCCTATATACTTAAGGTTGCATAACTCCTTGTTTAATCAAAGGTGGTTCTGAGATCAAAGATTTGGATCCCTGGGCATGATTTCAAGTCCTGATATTAGAATTCTAGTCCAAGCTTGAACTTAAATACCTGGCATGTTAGCTTTCAGTTTTAAGATTGTGTTGAGGTGCATTTTGGGGTGTCAAACAAAGCCCAAAGGACATTTGATTGAATGGCTTCATAATCCCTTAGGTTTGTACAAGTTGTATCCCATATAATAGTGGGGAAACTGTTTTATAGCCATAAACAATTTGATTGCTGCTGGAATGCAATTTGCCCCCTGTGGCCTATAAAATTTAGTTACAGCATGTGGTGTTTTTTTGGGCAATTGAAGTGGTATAATTTACCTGGGCTGTTAATTTCCTAGAGGCCTGAAATACTACGCCCAAGTATTTAAAACATTTGCTTTAATTCATGAGAATCAATTTCCCACTTGCACTTTTGTCTTCTGTTGGAAAAAACTACAACTTTAGATTTATTGCAATTGATTATTAATTGTTCCTCATTATGGTAGGATACCAGAATTTTTAATGTCAACTTCCTGCCTGTAAAAGACAAGGAGAGAAGAACTGCATCATCATCATAGAACAAAATTGGGAGATATCTATCAGCTGATTTAGGGGCATGGATATCAATCTTCTAAAGCAGAGGTGTCAAACTTGTGTTGTCATGGCAGCATCACATGACGTATCAGGACTGTTTTCCCCTTCACTAAACCGGGCGGGGCCAGCATGTGATGTATCCGGCCTGTGGGCTGGGAGTTTGACACCCCTGTTCTATAGGGTTTTAATCAACCCTTGAAAAGCAATGGTGCTAGAGTATATCCTAGTTTCACCCCCTTGATATAGTCTGAAGCCAGAAAGGTCCCTTCTCCCATTACATCTTACTCTAGAGCTGAGTTAGGTAGTCCTTGATTTACAATAGTTTGTATAGTGATCATTCAAAGTTATCACGGCACTGAAAAAAAAGTTACTTATGACCATTTTTCACACTTACAACCATTGCAGCATCTCCATGGTCATGTGATCAACATTTATTTATTTATTTATTTATTTAATTTGACTTGTATGCCACCCCCTCTCCAGAAGGACTCGGGGCAGCTCACAGCTAAAACATAACAATAAATAATTACCTAAAACCAGATTAAACAAAAACAAGTCAAATACAAAATTTAAAACCCCCAAAGTTAAAACAACCATCAACCCCCCCAGGAGGTCAGCACAGCCCAGACTGCGCAAATAACCAGGTCTTTAAATCGTGGCAGAAGGTGCAGAGATCGGGGGCCAACCGGAGCTCCGGCGGAAGCTGATTCCATAAAGTGGGAGCTGCCACAGAATAGGCCCTCCCCCGGGTCACCGCCAAACGACATTGAGTCGCAGATGGCACCCCAAGGAGCCCCCGGCTGTGCGCTCGCACAGGGCGGTTGGTATTTGATGCTGGCAGGAGTCGTTCTCGTAAATACCCTGGAACCAAGCCTTGTAGGACTTTGAACATTCAGAAGCTTGGCAACTGACTCATATTTATTGCAGTTGCAGTATCCTTGGATCAAGGGATTACCTTTTGCAACCTTCTGACAAGTAGTCAATGGGGAAGCCAGATTCACTTAACAACCATATTACTAATTAAAAAACTGCAGTGATTCACTTAACAACTGTGGCCAGAAAGGTTATAAAATGGGGCAAAACTCACTTAACAACTGTCTTGCTTAACAACAGACAATTTTGGGCTCAATTGTGATAGTATATCAAGGACTACCTGTAATTTATGAATGAGGAACAAGAGTCTTTTGTCAGTAGTGTACAGGTTGAAGCATTAGGCAGTAGATTATCCTGGTTGAACTTCTGCTTCGTCAGGGTCAATTATCTCCCTCCCTGTTACCCAGGTTTGGAATTTCATAAATAACTAATTGATATATAGTTTACTAATGATGCTCAGTAGACTAATTGGCTTTTAATAGCCAGAACATTCCAATCACCTTTTTTTTAAATAAAGAGACAATTATGGCTTTCCCCCAGTCTTCTGGAATCTTGGCTCTGTAGCAAATGTATGAAAATAAAGAGGCCAGTACAGAGGCTCAGCAATTTGAATAGGATTTAATTAGCTCAGGGGGGGATACAGTCACCCCCGGGGGGCCTTACCACACTTAATCTAGTTAATGAGAGTTTTGACTTCCTTACATGTGACTGGGGACCACAGCAACAGTGAAGACAATGCTATATCCATCATTTAGGTTCTAGCATGTGGATCACAATAAAGTCTTGGAAGTGGTGCACCCAGGTACTTTAGGGCATGCTACAATGTAAATGTGTAATGTTACTATTGTGAATAGTTTGTTATAATATGCCAAAATAGGGAAGGATTGTTGGCCTTTGTAGCTTTAATTAGTGACCATTTTTACCTCTGATCTTGAGGGTTTTTTTCTTTTCTTTTTGAGCAGGGCCTTATATTGCCTTTTGGGCTCCTTTAAAATGTGGGTGGAATTTTGTCTGAGTAAGGCAGCATAGGAGTCCAATAATGCTGTTCTGGTGGCAAGGAAAGATTTTTCAAGCCAACTCTTAGACTGCCATCCCTTCCTGATCATATTGGTATTTGCCTTTCTTACAAAAGGTTGGAGCTTAACTATGAGATCATGATACATATCAAGTATTCTACCATCTCATTGGACAGTTGGGTCTGAGCATGTCCCTAAGTTACAGTGTGCTGAAAAATATGCAATATCTTTCTCTGAATAAAATTATTGGACTATCCAACCTTCAAGGGGCCCATTCCATCTGACCCTAAAAGAGCTACCTCCTATCATGCATTTTTAAATGGGCCTTAACTTGGTTCCTAATTAGGCCTAGCCTAACTTTGCAAGCGAGAATTAAAGGGAGCTTAATATTTTCAGACCTGGGGACCATACCAAAATGTTTAAAGCAGGGGTGTCAAACTTGTGGCCCATGGACCAGATGTGTCATGCACTGGCCATGCCCTCTCCCATTTTAGTGATGGGGAAAATAGTCACAATGCATCATGTGATGACACCATGACACCATGAATTTGACACCCCTGGTTTAAAGCAAGGGGCCAGATCTCTAGAAATTGTTAGATAAGCTGACCAAAATATATATTGTCTGAGGAAATCATTTCAGGCACAGCCATTTAATGGAATAACAGCATTTTAGTGAGCTTTTTATTCTTCTAGTTTATCTACTTTTATTTAGCTTTAAAAAACTTTACTTAAGAGATTTCATTTAATGTCAATTAGTAATTTTATTTCCCTGTACTAGATATAGTAATTTTAGAACTTTAGAATTAAGATTAGTTGGTATTTTAGAGCCTGGAATCTAACTGTTTTCCTTTCCTTTGCAATCTTCATTCATAAATCTATGCCTTATCCAACTGATGATTTCCCTTCCTCCATTGATGAGGCTTCTGTAGGGGATAGAGGAGATGACACATTTAAAGCCACAAGTAATTTAAATGTGAATGTGGACTGCTAAGGATTGGCTTTTAAGTGCTAACATAGTTACTGCAATTTTTGATCAGCTATTAGATGCCAATCGGAAAATAGAGGAACATAAGGCTATAATGGAAAAACATGTAACTAAAACTGTTAAGGAGTCAGCTACCAACTCAGTTATTCCAGAATTTACTCAAAATTATTACACTGCAACAAGACCTTACAAGAATTGCAATCTGTCAGGGATGATCATGCTAGCCTTGCAGTGACACCTAGATTTTGGTCTGGATTTCAATTAATCCTCTTAATGAGGGCAGGTGGCAAAATAGATGAGCAAGCCTTACACTGCCTCTCACAGCTCCATTACTGCAAAGAATACACCAGTGACCTTACAGAAATCTCCTGGCTTTCCAGATGGCAAGGACTTGAAAGAATAATATTGATTTTTAGGTATTTTGCCTTGAATAATCTTTAAATTTAAAAACATTTTCTAGGGGGATTTGAAATTACACCAATACTACGGGTCTTTCACTATACTAGTGTAGGGCTTCTGCAAAATTCTGGGAGGAGAGCCAAGCACACAAGAGAGGATGGCATAAACCACAGCGTTCATAAACTCAGCCAGCAATTACCTACACAGCAGAATGCTCCACCAACTCAGGTCTAGATAAGCACAGGAGGCATAACACTTTCAATTTAATTAAGGAGAAGATACAGTCATCAGTCGACCCTATGGAGGATGAAAAATAACTAGCTCAGTTGTTTCACACCCTCTCTACAGAAGATCAACAATTATATGCAAACCTGAGGCAATTAAATCAATGCTTCAATCAGTAACTGCTGCAACTGAGTTTCTCAACATGTTACCACCCTCCCACTGTCCTCTTGTTGAAAAGCTGACAAGTTCATTTTCTGAGTGCTCAATACTCCCCAAAAGCAACAAAAAAGAAGGTGCTCCAGCCCAAAACCCATTCAGATAAATGCAGGAGACACCAAGTTAATCAACGTAACACAGCCCCTTTTATGACTTTCCAGATGTTTACCCCACAGGTGTTACATAGCATTCTTGACTTACAACTGTAATTGAATCTGGAATTATGGTGGTAAGTTGTGGTGCTCATTAAACAGGTCATCACATAACTATGTCTGATTTTATGACTATTTTTGTGGTGATGGTTTAGCAAATACTGTGGTCACTGTATAAACACCACAGTTGTTAAGTAAAAGCCACAATCATCAAATGAATTCATTTTCTTCAATAGACTTTTTTTTCTTTTTTGCCAAAAACATGAAGTAAATGCTGTAGACAAACACTGAAAACCATTGTAATAAGACTGTAGGATGCCAACTAGCCATAAATGCAAGCCAGTTGCCAAATTTATGTATGTATGTATGTATGTATGTATGTATGTATGTATTTATTTATTTATTTATTTATTTATTTATTGGATTTCTAACCCGTCCCATCTCCCGAAGGACTCATGGCAGTGTACAATCATAAAACAATACAAATATACAATTAAAAAAATATTAAATAAGAAACCCAATTCAAGCTAAAAATAATAAAACCATTGTCTAAAAAACTCCCCTCCCCACCCTCAGCCCAGGTCAGCAAGTTGGAACAACCAGGTTTTGAGGCCCCGGCAGAAGGAGCGGAGGCCAGGGACCACCCGAAGCTCCAGGGGGAGCTGGTTCCACAGGGTGGGTGCTCCCACAGAGAAGGCCCTACCCCTAGGGGTCGCCAGCTGACACTGTCTGGCTGACGGAACCCCAAGGAGGCCCACTCTGTGAGAGCGCACAGGACAATAGGAAACAGTTGCTGGCAGCAGGGTCTCCCGTAAATATCCCGGTCCTAAGCCATGAAGGGCTTTGTAGGTTAACACCAGCACCAGCAAATGTCCAAAATGTGTTCATGTGACCTCAAGAAGAGAGGATGCATTGATCAGAGCTTTGGAACTGGGTCATTAGTAGCATTCAGGAGTTCCATTTGGCCTTATTTGTTCTGCCCATGAAACTTCTTCTTTGGAATTATCCCACAGGCTGAGGACAATAGCCACTCTAGCTGGCAGCAGAAAGTCTGCTCTGTAGATGGACCCCAAAACAAGCAGACCCAGTTTTTCTTGGAGTATTATCCAAATTTGATAAAGATAGAGATGAGAGATATAGATGATAGAAAGAGAGAGATAGAAGCAGCCAGAAATAGCTCTCTCTCTCTCTCTCTTTCTCCCCCCACCTCTCTCTTTCCTCTCTCCCTCTCTCTCTCTCTCTCTCCCCCTACCTATCTAGACAGATTCAGATTCAGATTGAGATCAATAATGTAATTTATTTTGTATTACACATGGAATTTGGTGGATTTTTCAATTTCCAATTATTTTTCTCTACTAGTCCCCACACAACCTAGCCTCAGAGATAGCAAAGGTGGACTTGGTCTATTTATAGCTTCTAAATTAATATATTCAAATTGTAAAATAATCACCTTATGTTAAGAATGCTGTATCACTTTGTCAATATTTGAACAATTTCTATGTTGCTCCCCAACAGCCCATTTACAGGTCACCCAAACCTAGAACCAGGTTTATGCCTTCCATACTTCTAGCTGAATAAGTTTCCAAGTAAACATATTTTAATACATGGGGATTTCAATGTAAGAGCAGGTTGTAATGATGAAATTCTCTATGGATGCTCCAGTACTTCTCCTTTTGAACAAATAATTGAGTCGTCATTTTGGTCCAGATTCTTCAAAGTTAGAAAACAAAACCTAGTTGACTGTAGGCTGCTATATCTCAGAAATAGACAATCTATAAAATTCAAACAAAAGTCCTTCTCTCTCAGCTCCAATAGAGCCAAATTATCTAATTGTCTCTCCAATTCTCTGTGTATAACTTCTGTCTTACTCTCCAAAATGTCTACTTTATCATTAATTTGTTTTACATTTCCAGGCACTTATTTTACTGAACCTTCTGTCTTCTTAAATTCTTTTTCATCTCCTCTTTATATCTTTAGAAGTTATCTTAGAAGTCAATTTAGTATCAAATGATTCAGCTTATTGCCGTTATTCAAACATTTTCTGAAGCAAATCTGGTGTAATTCCTCTCTCTGCAGGTTGCTGAAGCAATCTTCTTCCCTATACTATTTTTGCCACTTTAGTTGTCATTATGGTATTATAATCCAAAAATGAAAGTGTTTCAAACAAGGAAAAGGGGGGGAGGCAAGCTGCCCCCTTCCCCCTTATTTTTTTGCTCCTTGTGTCACAAATGACATTCTTTTTTTTAAAAAAAGTTTTTATTTTTTAAGACAAACATACAAACAAAAACATAAAAACATAAAATCATCTTCCATTTTATATACATACAGTGTGTCAGTTGGCTACAAATCTTTTGTGCTATCCTTTTGTAGTCCTCACTCACAATTTATATAAACTTTCACATTGTCAGGCTAACATATGCTTATATATTTATCAGTTATTAATCATCCATGACTAAACTATTTATTCTATCATTTTATACGGGATATTCCAATTTTTTGTTAATATTTATATTATACTTTCATCCAATAGTTATATGTGTCTTTATTATATTTTATATCAATCTGTTAAACTTCTATTACAGAATTATCTAATCTATTACATTACCATGTCTTTTTGTCCAACCATTGATAAAACAAATCCCATATCATATAAAATTGTTTATCTTCTTGTTCTCTAATTTCAAATGTCAATTTACTCATTTCAGCACAGTCCATAATTTTCTTAATAACTTCCTCCTGCACAGGTATTTCATCATTTTTCCAATTCTTGGCAAATACAATCCTAGCTGCTGTTAAAACATTTACAATCAAATATTTCAACTCTTTATTGTATATTTCCAGTATAATTCCCAATAAAAAGATCTCTGGTTTAAAGTCTATGTGTTGTTTTATCATTTTTTCCAACCATGTGTGGATTTTAGTCCAATATTTTTTTGCATCCGAGCATGTCCACCACATATGGTAATATGAACCAGGTATCTGATGACATTTCCAACATTTATCCAATTTATTCTTAAACATTCTCACAATTCTCATCGGGGGTAGATGCCACCTGTAAAACATCTTATACAAATTTTCTTTATATGCAGTTGACATTGTCATTTTATAATTTTGAGACCACAATTTTTGCCACTTCTCTAGATCAATCCCATATCCAAAATTTCCCCAAGTAATCATCCTCTCTTTAACTTGTTCTTCTTCCAATTTAAATTCTAATAAATGTCCATAAAGTTTTTAAATTACCTTTTCATCAGTACCCATCAAAATTTTATCTAAATCAGTCAACTTATCATAAATACCTTCTGCTTTAAGATCTTTATCAAATCTAGATTGTATTTGCAAATATGAAAACCAATTCATTTTTACACCTTGTTCTTCCAACGCTTGCATAGATTTAAGTTCACCCTTTTCATTCAATATTTCACCATATCTAACTGTTTGTTCCTTTTTGTATATTACTGGATAGGAAAAAGCTTCAATGGTAGATATCCATAATGGAGTTTTTAAATAATATTGCTTTTTTGTCTTCTCCCAGTTCAAAAACAATGCCTCTAGAATGTAATGTCTTCTAAAGTACCCCTGTGTTTTAGTTCCCTTATACCATAGAAAAGCATGCCATCCTAGCAGCAAGTCATGCTCTTCTAAGGTCAATAGTCTACTGTTCCTTAATGGTATCGATTCCTTTACCCACATCAAACTTGTCGCCTGGTAATATAACTCCCAATTGGGCAAGGCAAACCCTCCTCTTATTCTTGCATCTTGTAATAGTTTTAAGTTTTATTCTTGCTTTCTTACCCTGCCAAATATATTTCAACACAATTCTGTTTAAATCTTCAAAAAACTCTTTCCCTAATTGGATTGGAATTGTCTGGAATAGATATAAAATTCTAGGCAATACATTCATCTTAATTGTAGATATCCTCCCAATCAATGATAGTTGTAAATTTTCCCATTTTATCACATCTGTCACAATCTGCTGTTTGAGTTTAAGATAATTATCCTCTTTCAGTGTGCTACATCTTGGTGTAATGTATATCCCTAAATATTTAACCTTATTTGTGACCTGTATTTCTAAAACTTCTTCCAATTCTTTCTTTTGTCTTGCTAACATGTTCTTTGTTAATATCTTTGTTTTATCTTTATTTATTTTCAAACCTGCTAGTTTTCCATATCTTTCTATCTTTTCTATTAATTTAGGTGCTGTTTCTAATGGATCCTCTAATATAAATACCAGGTCATCTGCAAAAGCTTGCAATTTATACTCTTCCTTTTTAATTTTCATTCCTTTTACTTCTTTTTCTTCTCTAATATTCCTATTCAACACTCCCAATGTTAACACAAACAGCAGAGGTGACAGTGGGCAACCTTGTCTTGTCCCTTTTCTTATATCTATAAGTTCTGTTAATTCTCCATTTACCATAACCTTTGCAGTTTGTTCATAGTATATCATTTCAATGGCTTGAATAAATTTTTTACCAAAGCCCATTTGTATCAATTGCAATAAAATGAATCGCCAACTCATGTTGTCAAAGGCTTTTTGTGCATCTAAAAGCATCAGGGCCATTTGCTTTTCCGGATGTGCCTCAGTATTCCAAAGTGTCCAGAATTATTCTCACATTGTCTTTAATTTGTCTCTTTGGCAGGAATCCATTTTGGTCAACATGGATAAAGTTATTTAAGTATCTTTTCAGTCTTTCTGCCAAAATTTGAAGCAAAGATTTTATAATCTGAATTTAATAGGGATATAGGTCTATAATTTTTAACTTGTTGCAGGTCTGTATCCTCCTTCGGTATAAGTGTAATATATGCTTCTGACCATGTTTTGGGTATTCTTTTCTTTAACATAACTTCATTCACAACTTCTAATAGGTGAAGATTCAATATTTCCTGAAGGTCTTATAAAATTCCACTGGCAATCCATCTGGACCTGGTGCTTTTCCAACATACTGTTTTTTTAAAGCTTCTGTTAGTTCCATCATTATTATTTATTTATTTATTTATTTATTCGACTTGTATGCCACCCTACTCCCTAAGAACTCAGGGCGGCGAACATTAAAACAGAGAAAAAATTACAATAAAACAGAATTAAACAACTAAACAAGCCGAATGGAGTTAAAATAAAACCCAACCCCCCCCGGGTCATTCCAGGCCGGCCCGTTGAAACAACCAAGTCTTCAGGTCCCGGCGGAAGGAGCAGAGGTCAGGGGCCAAACGGAGATCCACGGGGAGCTGATTCCAAAAGGCAGGTGCTCCCACAGAGAAGGCCCTAGCCCTGGGGACCACCAGCCGACAATGCCTGACTGATGGCACCCCAAGGAGGCCCCTCCTATGAGAGTGAACAGGGCGATCGGAAAGTGGTGCTGGCAGGAGGCGTTCCCGCAAGTACCCTGGACCCAAGCCATTAAGGGCTTTATAAGTTGTAACTAATACCTTGAAGGCAACCCGGGAGGCAACCGGCAACCAATGCAAGCCGCGCAGGAGGGGTGTAACATGGGAGTATCAGGATACCCCGATCACAGCCTGCGCGGCTGCATTCTGCACCAGCTGAAGCCTCCGGACCGTCCGCAAGGGGAGCCCCATGTAGAGAGCATTGCAGTAGTCGATTCTAGAGGTGACGAGCACATGAGTAACCATTCGAAGGGCATCTCGGTCCAAATAAGGGCGAAGCTGGCGAACCAGCCGAACCTGGGCAAAAGCCCCCCTGTTCCCTTATGTTCCCTTCTAGCATTGTTCCAATGTCTTTGGGTATCTGAGGTAAGTTCGCTTTTTGTAAGTATTGCTTAACTTTTTCTTCTTGAATATTCTCTTGACAATATAGTTTTCCATAGTAATCTTGTATAATTTTTTTCTTCTACAAATGACATTCTGTAGTTACAGACAGCATGACAGTCTGGCTTATATTGCCTTTATGTTTTGTTTTGTAAAATCCAATACTCTGCACTATTTAATAGTAAATAAATAACATTCCCAAGAAAGTTTGTCTAATTAATTCCAATGTATTCAAAAGTACTTTCACCATAAAATAATCTTTCAAACTATCTCCTTTATCCTTTTAAAACTTTCTTACATTCACTCCTTTTTGTCAAACATTATTATGTCTTAAAACTTTTTTCTTTATTCCTTTGTAATCAAGAAAAATATTAACTCGTCAAGCAGATTTTTTTTATTGTGCAGCTCAGAAAGTACTTCTAGAGCTGTTAATTAGTTATGTCCAAAAATATTTAATCAATGAGGCATGTGTAAACCTCGTGCCCATTTAGGTTGCAATACAACTGTGAGCTTGGTTGAAATCCCTCAGCTCCAGTCGTGCAACTCATTAACTTACCACAAAAAGCTGTCCAGAGTGCAGGTGGGTGATCTCTTGAGCTCTCCTTTTTCCAGACAGACTTCACCAGCCAGAATTCACTGTCTGGTCATTGATCTGGACCCACTCCTTCAGCGACATCTAGTTCTCCATGAAAGCGTCGGAAAACTGCATGGCAGTCATTAGAAGTCAAGATTTGAAGGCATACTCTTCCCGAAGGATATGAGTTACAGTTGCAACTTTTTGCTTGAGGCTCTAAACTCTGTTTTCCAATACTTTACTTTAAACCTCCTTTCCTAATTCTATTACCTTCCAGAAATACTTAATTACACAGATCAGCTACTTTTCAGCTTTCTCTCTACCCCCCACCTGCCCCTTGCCACTACTGCAAATTATTTTCTCTCCTTTCACTCATTTCTGTACAACATGTCATTTACTAAAAAACTTTTTCTCTCAGCTTTACTGTCAGTCCTAACTCAGTATTTCTGGAGTTGGAGAAATAATAAATTATGCTGTATGGATAACATTCATTTCCTCCTAGAGTTTGGCAAGCAGAAAATACAATATCTATTACTTGGCAATTGAGCACACATCAGTGCTGCTGATATCTATTTACACAAGAAAGTAGTGGTCTGTTAGTTCACACTGATTTATAACCAGCAATATATGTCAATAAGGAGATTCAGTTTGACTGTTCCTAACAGATTATGAGAAACTTGGGACTCACTGAAGTTTCGGAAATAATGTTAGATATTAGCAACTATATTTCATTGTTTTGCTTGAGGCAATGGAGTGGCTATCTTCTGTTGCCCAGGTCAGTGGGAAACCAAGTCCTATTGTTCCCAAATGACTTTATTCATAATGGATCAAATCAGGAGAACTGAAATCTAACTTATCTGGAAGATGCAGGTCCTTGTTCAAAGGAATCACAGTTATTGGTCAAACTGGCTTTAAAAAAAAAATTCCAATATCTACAGTTTAATTCCTGAGAAGCTGTACTGAAAAGGAGAAGCAGCCACCACAGCTGAAGGCCACATCTAGGCAAGAATGCATAAGTATTATTTGTCATTTTTCTGTCCCAGAATAGTGCCCTTTGGCTCTTCCCTATCTTTTTACTTTTACAATAACCCTTCTTTGTGTTCAAGGTAGGGAAAGTGTCATTCACCAAGGGCTATAAATGAACTTCAAGGGTGGGTTGGGATTTTCATGACATTTTTTCCAAGTTATATCCATCAAGTTCATTGAAGTAATTTAAACTCAAATCTACCCTTATTAGGGCAGACTGAAATCTAGGACAGTGTTCAGAGAGATCAATAAATGCATCTACAAAATCCCTTTGTGGTATGAATGGCTTGTGTAGATTTGATCTTTTCACATTTTAGCGTTCTCCTGCACATTGCAGGAATTGGACTGGTTTTATATTTCTTGCTGGTTTGTAGCCCTGCAGAGTCCAAAACATAGTAGTGAGAATGTGGTCCAGGCCAAACAGAGGTCAAATCCCAGGAAAGAAGCTGCCCCAAGGCAAAAAAATCCAAAGCAAATGAGACACACAATAAAAGAGCAGCTTTTAACCTTTGAACAAACTGTCAGCAGCCTCATCTCAATTGTTAAGTAAATCTACTGCAGGGGTAGGTGAACTGTAGCCCTAACATCATGTGCATCCCTTTGGGGCCTAGTTTCCAAAGCCCTTATGTAAGCAAGCAATTAAAGTTGGGACTGCTAAAAGAAAAAAAAATATTCATTTCTATTTCTAGGTCCTTCTGCATTCAGTTTGCTTTGCTTCTCTCATCACTAACTGCTGCAAACCCCCGCAAGATTAACACTGCAATTGAATGCATTTGTATGTGATTAAACACCCATCTAATGGATATTATTTATGAGTAACCATGTATGCTCATATTTATAATTCTGTTTATGGGATACACTGTGTAGTAGTGCTAGAAAATAAAAATAGGGTTTCTTTGGAAAATATGCAGGGTAACTATGACTGTAATTTAGTCTCTAGAAATATATAAGGAAGCAAGTTCATAGTCTTCAGCAGCCTCATTTCAGCATATAAATGGGCACAGAACAACAAGAAATAATTTGTTGGACAGAGTGTTAGCTTATTTGCAAGAGAGAAAACAAAGAGTTAGATGGCCTTAAACCCTGGATTTCAGAAAAGCAGACATTTCAGTGATAACATTGGCATCTAAAGAATGGGTATCAGAATTCAAACAATCCAGAAGGAAAGAAGAGGAGGTTAATTTCACAAAACATTAATAATTTGCTGTGAATGAATCAAAAGAAGAAAGAAACAAGAAAGGAGACACACTCCAGCTCTTTATCTAGTATGAACTCAATAGCTTTCTGAGCAGAGAGAAATAGTGGCAGAAAGAGAGCAAAGAGGATTTCAGTCAAAAGACAGGTAAGAATAGGAGGAGAAGAAAGAGGATGGCTGGCCATACCTACTTTGAGTTCTGACCCTATTTGTTTCTTGCTTCAGTCAGACCCTCAAATTTAGGTTTTTTTTTAATTGCAGAAAGACAAAAAAAAATCTAGCAGAATTTTAAAAGTACACACACACAAAAAACCCCCAAAACACTGCTGTCATGAGCAATATACATCAATAACGAAAAATCAAAAATGTTTATTTACAATAACAATTAATAGATTAGCTTAGTTATACATATACATTGCACTTCATAAGGTGAGATCTATCATATTAGCCCCAATACCTGGGGAAGAACCATGCACAAGGAAACAACCACTAGTGACTTAATAACTGGCCATCAACACCCCAATTAACAACTAAAAGCCACAAAAAACCAGGCACTGCACAAATACTACACATGGAACAGCCCAATGTACACATTTTGGAGATAAAAATTCCCTGAAGATGGGCTCCAGCATGAGCCTGAAAGCTTGGAAGATTAAAAGTCTGATCCAGGTGACTGACTCCAATTGGATCCAAGAATCATGTTTTTTTTAATACCTAATTGCAATGTTGGGGAAGATCAGCTTCCAGACCTTGGACAGAACCTTGATTACTTGTTCAACCAGGGCAGAGATATATAATTGAGCATCATCAACATACTGATGACATTGTGTGCTGTGCTAAGAGAACATATTCCATAGTGGCTTGAGGGAAATATTAAACAAAAGTGGGAGAGGCATCCTTCAAGAAAGTATTGTTGCCCATTAACAACACTGATTAACGGGAACCATTTCTGGAGAAAGGAGGACACCCATCACAACATTTGGTCTCACATTCTGAAACTGAGTTAGACCAGAAGGGTACCATGGTTGATGGCATCAAAATTAGCTGGGAGATTGAGAAGGGCCAGGATGGATGCATTCCCCCACCCACTTGAAATAGCACATCAAAGACTATCAACCAGCCCGATCAATGTTCTTTTCATATCCTGGCTTGAATTTAGAAGGGATCCAGATAACTCAATTCCTTCAGGACCATTTGGAACTGCAGGCCAATAAGGTATCATTTAGTCTAAGGCCATTATTGTCTTTTCATTCCAAACAGTGATTAAGTTCTACATAAGAACCTCAGAAGTTTCTCCAGGTTTCCACTGAAACTAGATCAAGTCTATCAGACATCTAAAGCAGCCTGATTACAGCAGTCCTTCCTTTCTGCATTAGAAACAGCGATAGTAAATTCCACAGCAGGGAATTAGTTATCCATGATAAAGCTAGTGAAAGGTGATGTCAGGGCCATGAAGAGATGATAAATCCAATTGCATTGGGTGCTTTGTGTAATGAAGTAGCCAATATGGCTCATGCTTCTTCAAAGCATCTCACATCAGCTTGAGAACCAACAGATTCTTACAGAACTGTTAGGGCTTAGCTGCTGGTCAATAAAATGTGCCATCAATCTCATTTTCATAATGCCAAGGTAGCCAATTACCACTATAGTCATCTCAAGGGGGAAAAAAATCTCAAGAGCTTCACCATTAAAGACAGGCTGAGTGGCAATACTTTCTGGCAGTTGATATTGTTGCTGCTCCTCACTGCTACAGTTGCTGACTCCCCTGCTGGCTCCAGTGACAGCCCCAACGAATGGCGCTAGCATTTGTGATATCTAGAGTGGATCATTTCTTAACATACCCACCTTTGTTACTGAGAGCCAGTTTGGTGTAGTGGTTAAAACATCAGACTAGAAACAAGAAGACTCTGAGTTCTAGTCCTTGCTTAGGCACAAAGCTAATGGGATGATCTTGGGCTGGTCACTCTCTCTCTCTCAGTGCTACAAACAAGAAACTGGCAAAAATGGTACAATAAATGCTACCAGGAAAACTTCAGGAAGTAGACTCCAGGAATCAAAACTGACCTGAAAGGACAATTATTTTCCTCCATTGCTGCTGCCTTGCTGATTGTTAAACAGCTTATAGGTACATGTTGGCAGAAGTGACCCAACTCTACATCTGCTTCTAGTTATTTATTGTCTTCAACAGCAACCCCACCCTTTCTTGCCTGCATTCAGGGTGAACTATCTCCCCACTGCCACCTTGTTCCCACATAAGCAATTATCCTTTTCCTTCAGTTTCTCAGTTGGCTTGGCTTGATTTTCCATATATAAGGTAGCTATTAAATCTGAATCTAATTGGTTATTAATTACACTCATTTATAAAATTAGGTTGCAATCTAAATGAATAGTCACTGGCATTATCATTCAGAATAGGGTCATTTGTTGAAAGGCAGCCTAAAAAGGTAAATATCATATACAAATAAGCCATCATCACCAACACTTTAATTGTAATTATATTTATCTCATCCTTATTTCTGCTATTGGATAAATGTCAGTTTTAAGGTTCTATATATACAGCATTCATATTCAGTTACATTTATTTTTATTTCTCAGTAGCATAGATAGATCTCACGTTTTAAGATTTATTGCATATAAAAACATACCAAGAACAGCTAAAAAACAAAAACCCCTTTTCAAGGCTGTCTCTGTGCCACAGGACACTATCCAGCAAGTTTTTTTCTAAGGGCAGCAGTTGGTCTGTTCTTTGCTTTGTAGGACCCTGACACTCACTACTACCCATGTTTTAGATCTGGAAAGCCAAAACACTGAAGCCAGCTTTCAGTATGTGTACCTTGGGCCATATTAGTGCAGAGTAACACCAATTAAACCTGCTAAAGGGCAGGGGATAATAAATAATTCACATCTGTCCTGTCATTACATTCTGGGCTGGGTAACTTTGCAAACACCACATGAAATAACTTGGAAATATTTTGTTGCTGGTGTCAGAGAGATGGCATGATCAATCTATTTATGGGGTTAGAGATGGGTGCCGTTATCTGTACACAAACATTCAATGCTTTTCAGCTTTAGTTGCTTTGGTACTAACAAAGCACAATGGCTTAAGTTCAGAAGTCACATTATGCTATATTTTGCTTATTTTTCCCCACTCTCCATCTGTGCATAATTTTTCAAACATCAAATGAAGAATTAGAACACAACACTACTAGTTCTAATTTCACGTATTGCTCAAAGTGCTATAACAAATTTGAATGTAAAATAAAGGTGGTATCACACAAGAGTATGTTCTTAATTCCTTGTAAAAATATGTCTGTGATTCAAGCTAGTATTTTTAATTAAACACTGTAGAATAATGTCATAAAGAAGTCTTACCTTTTTATGCAGCGATCCCAGATGTATATTGGATCTTAACTTCTCCCCATGATATTAAGCAGAGAAACTGAACTGATTTTTGAGAAATGATGCCAACTATGAAAGAAATCAGTGTGGGAATTTTCAGGCTTCATGCATTTATAATAGATTCTTCTTTAAAAAAAGAAAACAAAGGAAAAGTGTCTCTATTGGTATCATTTATGGGAGGAAATAGAAAAGTAATAGCCTTTCCTATGGGGAACATTTGTGCCAAAGTTCAGATAGATACAATTTTGTGTGAAATGAGTACTTAAGGAATGCTGATGTCCTTTTCTGAATAGTCAAACTGAGCATTTCTGATCTTCCAATCAGATTGGAAGGATGATTAAACATTATTAATGCACTGTTGATATCTGAAGTAGTAAATTCAATAGATATTTGATATTTGTTAGGTGTTCATTTGAGTTCCAGTTGGAACCAAGATCTTTGTCATGGATACACACACACACACACACACACACATGGACCCCTCTCCAGATGTAGGTTCAGAGGAGAAGGGTGAGATTGAGTCTGCAGAAGAAAGTGCAGAGCTGAGTATTGGTCAGGATAGGGGCTCAGAGAATGCTAGCCTGATGGAGCAGTCTCACTGGGTCATTGGATGAGTGAGGTGAGCCATAGTTGAGCATATTGGCTAGGAGGCTCCAGACAACGACTGGGAGCAGTTGTCAGCCATTAGCAAGGAGGAGGAGGTAGAGTCCACACCTTCATCTGATTCAAGGACAGGTAGATCAGAGACGAGACAGGCACAACCCTGGTCACCTGGACTATCGTGAAGAGACAACCTTGCCTCTTGTGAAAAGCTGTGCTGCCTACTTAAGCCCTCCCTGAGAACTTGAGGGTTGCTGGAGCAATGTGCTCAGCTCTGTACCTTGTATTGTGTATCCTGGCCTGTTTGACTCCTGGCCTGCTTTTCTGTGTGTGCCCACTGGTGTTGGTTACCCAATGACTCTTGCTGTACTGAACTTGAAATCTGGACCTGAGCAACAGGAATGCTTTCTGAGGACCTATCTGGGGTGTTCGGATAAACAGCGGTGGAACTCTTGCCATACGTGTGGTGGGGGAGTGAGGCAGAACATTCTGTTTGCAATCCATATCATCATATTCTAGATGATTATTCAAAGGGAATGTATAATTGTATGGCCACTGCCATATTATTTTTAGTATCCATCTATCATCAGGTAAGCATATAAAGTCATTTATATTTCTCTTCTAATGTTTTTATTATAGCATCTTTGTCACTGAATTTCCTAATTTCGGGTTTGGTCTTTGAATGAGAAGTTTAACATTCATCTTTCTATTACACGCTGTAGGATTCAGAATTTGATGTCCCTCCCTCCCTCTCTCTCTCTCTGTGTGAGAGAGGGGGGCACATCAAACCCTGAGACCTACAGCATGCACGTAATATTGTTTATGCTAATATTGTTTACAACAGGAATCTAGAAGATTATTAATAGTGAGATCCACACTAGCTGTTATAGCTAATGCCAAGGAAAAGGACTGAAGATATGCAATAGTAACACATTATATAACTTATTGTCAAACTTGATTGTATCAGTGATGACACATCAGGATGCAAACCACCCATTAGCTCCTTTACTCCTTTTCTCTGACACAAAATAGAACATTATTTGCAGCTACTAACTTTTCAAAGGTGATGAAAAGTGAAAGGAAGAGGATATAAATAGAAGAAGCTACTTTAATTGGAGCTAGCTTGTGCATTTATCATTTGGTCTGGATTATTCAAGAGATACAATTTCAAAAGACATGGTAGAAATCATGCATTTATTTAATCAAATGATTTATGCAGCCACCCATCTCTCTGTTATGATTCAGAGTGATGAATGTAGCATCCAAAAAAAAGACAGAACAAAAGACAATAATTAATAAACAGTAGAATGCTATAGTGACATCATGGCACATAACTGAAACCAAAATCAGCTTCATGCAAAAAAAAACATGTGCTCTATTCCTGGTCAAAGATTTCTCTTCAAAATATAATAATTAAATGAGATATGAAGTGTAACAATAACGAAGTATGTATTTTTTATGATTCTGAATAATTATACTTCTCAAGTGAAAAACCTTCAGACTACATTACAATGTAGGAGAAGGAGTGACAGAACCTAGAGTGGAGTTAAAAAAGAGATCAGCCTAGAATCTCTATGTAGCTACACATGGACTAAGTCTAACCCCCCTTGAATTCCATGGACCTTTATCTAATTCCAGTCAGGTGCTATTAGTTGAGGATTTCTGTATATAGGATATTAAGTGATAAAACAATTTAATCGGACCTTCATGCAGGGCCCCGACATACAGCTTCTTAACAACACAGCTAGGCAATGTTCACCTGGAGGTACATTAATGACATGATTTGTACACATAATCACAACATTGCAGTAGCCTTTTTCAGGTTGTATCATTACATAGATTTCACAAATGACAACAGCTCCAAGTATATCCACCATTGTTTTTCATAACTCTTCATATCAAAACTATCCAGAGGTGGTATTCAGCACATTCTGACAGTTCTGGAGAACCGGTAGCGAAATTTTTAGTAGTTTAGAGAACCGGCAAATACCACCTCTGACTGGAGATTTTACAGTATCCTTCCCCTGCCACTCCCACTAAGCCACGCCCACAGAACTTGTAGTAAAAATTTTTGAATCTCACCACTGAAACTAGCCAACTGTGGACTTATTTCATTTTTCTAAAGAGATGGATGCACTTCCCAACAAAACACTGAGTTGAAGCTACTAGGTCTTCTTTGTCAGATGTTGGCTGGATCACTGCAGCACCTTCATTAATGAATTGGTAGAAATGTTTCTGATTCAACTGAAATTGGAAATTCTGCATATTGTATACACTTGCATTTTGTTTCTGCATATTTTGGCTGTACAGTAGCTGTTATTTGCTGCTTTATTATTTCCAGTGCCCCCTTAATCTTTCTTGTTTCTAGCTGATATTCCATGATCAAGTATTCATTGGTGTCCTAGTTCTTCCGCTTCTTTTCTTTCATCTCTTTAAGTTTCCTTGCATCTGATCTCACCATGCTGATTTTATTTTCCAAGCTGATTTTCCATTTTGGTAGTGCACTGTTTGGATGATGATGATGATGATGATGATGATGATGATGATGATTATTATTAACAACAAGAGCCTTGGTGGTGCAGGCTGTTAAATGCCTAGCACTTAGTTCCAGCTGCCTGTAATTATTGCAGGCTCGAATCCCACCAGGCTCAAAGGTTGACTCAGCCTTCCATCTTCTTGGGGTAGGTAAATTGAGGACCCAAGATTGTTGGGGGCAATAAGCTGACTTTGTAAAAACTGCCACTTAGTAATAAGCAGGCATATACAATGGAATGAAGACTATTGCTGAGAGCATTGGGTAGTGCTCCAAAAAATTGTAAGCTACCCTGAGTCTCCGGAGAAGGGCGGCATATAAATATGAATTTTAAAAAAACTTTATTTATTAAACATGAAACTCAGTCAACTGAACATTTAAAATGCATCACAAATACCATTGGCGGTGCTTATGGTTGATACGGGTTGCTGCCAGCATCCTAGGTATCAACCAAGTACCTTCCTAAGATGTACGATGTTCCGAGTTTTTTGCAGTTCCACTAGTGTTATTGCAGGAAGCTGCAATTTCTTGATGTATTTTATAAAATTCTTGGACATGGTATCAAGTGCCCTGATAACAATGGGTATCACTGTTAAATGTTTCATCCATAATCACATATTTTCTTTTTTTTATTAATATTTTTTTTTATTTTTTGAAGACAAACATAGACAAACAAATACATAAAGAACCTAAAACATCTTTTTTTGAGAACAGTGTGCTCCCGGGTTGTCACTTCTCCATAGAGACATAAATTCAATTACATATTCATCTTATGTATTCTGATCCATATCTTATATCCATTTTCACGATTTTTTCCATAGCTTTTCCATTTCTCTACTTTCTATAATCTTATTTTTAATTATTCCATTCTTTTCTAATTTCAATTACATTTCTTTTTCTAGTTTTCCATATCTTTCCATTTAATATTTTAACACTTTCATCTGTCCTGTTTATAATTTCATACTCTTTTTCCTTATACACATTTTGGCCTGTAGTTGCTAAAGCTGGAGTTATACCACCTTTATATCTTTTAATTATTATTTATTCAATTATTATTCAACACTTAAAGTACACCTTCACAAATATAACATTCATTTTCTAATATAACTATCAACCGAATTTTGTTTGGTACATTCCCTTACCAATATGCATTAAATTATTTAACAAGAAACAAAAAAAGAAGATATACATATATATAAAATACATATTTCTATTTCAAATTCAGCTCCATTTTTAATATTAATATCCATCTTATTAACAAATAACATCAATTATCATTCACTTTGATCATCTGTATTTCATATTAACTTATTACTATATTTTAAAAAACAGCATTAAAACCTTTCATGTTTCTTTTAAATTTTTAGATTTTTAAATCATTAAAAACCTTATTCTCTTATCCTCTTTACATCATTTAATTACTAAGAAAGAATGTTCCATTACATCTAACACATTTTCTAATGATATAGCAATATTATCTCATGTACCTTTGCAGAATTCTCTTTTTAAATTAAACTTCTAACCATTGTCTCTGTGTGTCTTTAAAAAAATAATCCCTTTAATCCATGTATGCTTTTCCTGTCTCTTTCTATCTTGTTCCAATCCTTTATAGCTTCTTTTCTTTTCCACCCCCCTTCTTTCCCCTCTCTTTTTTGTTCCCTTTTCTGTCCAAATATCCCTTCTGAGAAACCCCCTTCTGCTTCTTTCTAGCATTATAATTACTTTTCAAATTGCACTTTTTTGGTTGTTGTTTCAAATCTTAACTTTTTAACTCCCTTTCCCCCCTTCTTCTTTTTTACCACACTTAAAACTGCTTGGTCATTGAAGATGGCTTCTTCTTCGTCCCGCCCTTCTTGTTCAGAAAATGTTTCTTGTTGTTTTTGATGTTCCAAAATCTCCATTTCCATAAATTGAAATGCAGGGCAAAAAGTCTCTCCTTTCATTTGTGCTTCTTCTTTATGTTCTTTAAGTGTCATTTTTAGTTCTTCAAGGAGTGATGGCATTTTGAAAAGTTTTTTTTTTAAACAACCCCCAATTAATTTTAGTCCATTTCACTAGGATCCACTGCCAAAATTCCAGGAACCATACAATAGTCTATAGCTGTTTCTTGCTTTTTTTCTCACTTTCTCTTTTGAGGGGCTTTGTTATCTTGTAACAGGATTGCAGCTAGGATGTATCCTTCTCAAGTCTCATTAGAATTCACTCTCAATACTTTTTAGCTGTAGGTGGTATCCTCCATTTTTCCAGATTCCACCCTCTTTTTGTTTTCCTCCTCTGCTTTCTTTCTCTCTTTTTAAAAGGCTTTTTGATTATTCAAGAATCTTTACCCCTTTGACACTTTATTTTCAGCTAAGAATAGCCCATTGATGTCAAAGAGGATTAATAACAATTCTTATTCAAATCTCTTCTTCTTAACATTTAAGGTCTATTAGAACTGTCAATTTTAAAGAGGAAGAAAAAACAATTCTTTTTTCTTTCACTTTCCTTTTGCTGCTTTAAAAAGTCTTTTTTAGAAATAGTATTATTCTTTGTTGCTCAAATTCCAGGTACCTTAAATGGGTGTTTTCTCTGTTCAGCCCGGTCAATCAAACTTTCTCTTTCCAACTTGCTCCTGCACAATCTTGTCTGGTCGGGTTCTTCTTTGTGGTGGCCATTTCTGACCACCACTGCAGCTGCCTTCAGGAAAGGGAGTAAAAGCCAGCTGGGGAGGAGAGATCCGGTTCTCCTTGACCCTTCTAGTGGTGTCCCCCCTCTTCACCACCTCTACGGGGTGGCTTAGCCCCAAAGCCAGCCAGCTCGGGGCACTCCAGCGGTGAGCACAGATCGAAACCGTGCACAGTCACAGATTTCGGTCTGTCTCCGAAGAGTCCCAAAACAGATTCCATAATCACATATTTTCGAAGGCCAGGTTGGGATATTTCATGATTTTTTCCAGTTCTTTTATTTTATTTTATTTATTTTATTCTTTTTCTATTACTATTACTATTGTTGTTGTTATTATTACTATTGTTGTTATTGTTATTTATTTGCAGGTATTCAGCAGTGTTATACAATGTTTGTTTATTGCAGTGAATTGGTGCTTATGTTTGATATTACAATACTAGAATATTTTAATATTTATGCTGTTTCTCTGCAACAAGCTTCAGTGCAGGGAACCTTATTGCATGTTTTTTGTCTTGTTCTAGATGCTCAGTAAAGTGTTGTTTCAATTCATCACCTTTTTTTAGTCAGAGGGCTTTATTTTTTTCAGGAGAAGGCAAAGGAGAGGGTTCCTGGTTTAGGAATGAGTAACAGAATAACAGAGTTGGAAGGTGTTAGATTTGCATGAAGAGTCAGACGCGGAGTGCTTCAGTGAAGAGTTTATTAGTGACTACAGCTCATAACAGACCCAATTTGGCTGGGCTGCGGCTGCTACTTATAGCCAGCAGCAGTTGCAGCCAATCAGAGTGCAGGGTTTTCCCACACTTTTTAAACCAATCATTTCTGACATTTTACAAGAACAGCTTTGGTGGCTCAGGCTGTTAAATGCCTGCTCTTAAGATCCAGCTGTCTACAATTACTGTAGGCTCGAATCCCACCAGGCTCAAGGTTGACTCAGCCTTCCATCCTCTCGGGGTAGGTAAATTGAGGACCCAAGATTGTTGGGGGCAATTAGCTGACCTTGTAAAAATGCCGTTTAGTAATAAGCAGGCATATACAATGGAATGAAGGCTATTGCTGAGCGCATTGGGTTGTGCTCTAAAAATTGTAAGCCGCCCTGAGTCTTGGAGAAGGGCGGCATATAAATGTAATTAAAAAAAAAAAACCTTAACCAATGACATTCAAACCTTCATACATAACACCCCTCCCCACTAGGTTCAGTCCATACTCAAACCCCAACCTATCTAAATTCTTTTAAATAGGTGGGGCTCTTACGTGTATGTTGAGACCTTTGTGGTTCAGAAGTTTTAAGGTTCTCACCCAGTGAGAGGGGAAATGTGTCTTTTGACATTTCCCTAGTTGGACTTCCTGTGAAAGAAGACCCTGTTTGATTATTAGAATCTGGTCTCTCCTCCCACCCCATCTCCAGCCCAATGTCAGCACCCAAGTCAGGTAGTGATGTGCAATCTTCCACTTGTAAGGATGGATTTTGGCATTGTGACAGGTTTTGGGATGGTTCCTGTCATAATGGCTTGTTACACATGGGGTTGATTCTTGTTTGCTGATTATCCTCATGGTCCTCCCCTCCCCTAGAAAAGCATTAGGTATGGGAACTAGAGAGGAACAATTGCGATGTTCCTGAGGTAACCTGGATCTAAGCTGATCAATGTGCCTGCTCCAGAGGACTCCATCCTCTGTTTGTACCCTGTAAGAACGAGGGCCTGTGATTTGAGTTATTTCAGCAGGAATCCATGAAGGTTCACCCATAAGGTTCTTAGCATAAACAGAATCACCCACACTGAACATGCGAACTTTGCTAGTGGAATCTAGTGGTGCATTGGGTGCGTAAGTGGGATGAAGGCTGTCAAGGGGAGACCTAAGTTTCCTACCCATCAACAACTCTGCTGGGGATAAGTTAGTTGATGGGTTAGGAGTGATGTGCTGAACACTAAGAAGTTTTTCAACTTTCTCAGTGATGTCCCCAGGACCCAATTGCTGAAGCTTTTCCTTGGTAAAACGTACCATTTGTTCAGCCCGGCTGTTAGCCGAAGGGTGCCCAGGGGCTGTCAGAGCATGTTTGATACCCTGTTGTGCTAGATAGGATTCAAAAAGGTTGGATGTAAATTGAGGGCCATTGTCAGAGACAAGAACATCAGGTAACCGTGGGTTACAAAAAGCTTTTTAAGCTGCTTGATGACAGCATCAGTTGTGGTGGATGCCATAGGGATGACCTCTAGCCATTTGGAATATACATCTACTATAATAAGGAAGGTGTGCCCTCTGGTAGGGCCCAGTGAAATCAATGTGAATCCTGGACCATGGGCCCCTAGGACATTCCCATTCCTGTTTGGGGGCGAGAGAGGTGGGGCAGGCCTGACTACCTGACAGTTGGGACAAGATGCAACCCAGTTTTCAACCATTTTGTCAATACCTGGCCACCATACATAACTCCTGGCCAATCCCTTCATCCTTACAATACCAGGATGACCCTCATGTAACATTTCCAAAACCTCTCTTTGCAGTTTTGCAGGAATAACCACCCTGTTACCCCACAAAATACATCCTCTTAATACAGATAATTCAGTTTGCCTGGACTTAAAAGGTTGGGCAAGTTGAGGTAGATCTTGAAGAGGCCAACCTTTCTTAATCCAGCCTATAATAGGAGCCAATAAAGTGTCTTTGGCAGTCTCTCTGGCAATTTCAGCAGCGTGTACTGGAAGCTTGGCAACAGTTTCTAGGAAAAAGGTGTGTGCCTCAGGTTCAAAGTCCTCCTTGTGACAAGCAAGAGGGCAATGACTCAAGGCATCAGCATGTCCAATGTTCTTGCCAGGCTTGTGGATAAGTTTGTATAATAAGCAGCAAGAAATTCAGTCCACCTCAGCATTCTTGGTGACAGGATAGTGGGTGTAGGTTGTCTCCTGCCACAATGCCTAACAAAGGTTTTTGATCTGTGACAATGGTAAATGTTCTCCCATATAAATACTCATAAAATTTCTTGATAGCTGCAACAATTGCCAATGCTTCCTTGTCCAATTGGCTGTAATTCCTCTCTGCTTTGGTCAGAGAGCAAATGCAATAGGGGCTTCCCTCCCGCTGGGAAGCTTGTGGCTCAACCCCCCACCTCCAAAGGGGGATGCATCACAAGTCAGTACAACAGGTAAATTCTCAGAGAACTGTATGAGCAGAGCATCAGACGTGATTAGTCTTTTAATACTGTTAAATGCTGATTGTTCCTTCCTGCCCCAGACCCAAACAGACTTTTTGTCAAGCAATCTGTGTAATGGTTCTGCAATGGTTGCCTTCTGAGGTAGGAACATGTGATAAAAGTTAATAAGTCCAAGGAAGGCTTGCAAATCTGTTTTGCATTTTGGTCTAGGGGCTTCTTTGATTGCTTGAACCTTGGCATCTGTAGGGTGGATGCTATGCTTGTCAATCATATAGCCCAAGAACTCAACCTTGTCAGTTCTAAGAGTGCATTTTTCTTCCTTGACTTTTAACCCCACTTTCTTGAATCTGGTAAGGACTTCTCTGAGTCTCTTGTAATTGAGTGTCATTTTCAGCAGAGATTAACACATCATCAAAGTAAGGCACTACCCCTGGCAGTACTTGGAGCATCCTTTCCATAAGGCTTTGGAAGATGCCTGGTGCTACGCTTACTCCAAACTGTAACCTTTTACATTTGAAGGCACCTCTATGAGTCACAATGGTTTGGGCCTCTGCAGTGGCATCATCAACTGTTAGTTGTTGATATGCCTGGGCCAGATCCAATTTGGCAAAGACTCTGCCCCTGCCAAGTGAATGTAATAAATGATGCACCACTGGAACTGGATATGCACTCTGCTGAAGTGCATGGTTCAATGTCCCCTTATAGTCTCCACAGATTCTCACTGACCCATCAGTCTTGACTGGTGTGACTATGGGTGTCTCCCATCTGGAGTGGTCAGTGGGCTCTAAAACTCCTTGAGCTATTAGTTTATCTAACTGTGCATCAATTTTTCCCTTTAAAGCAAATGGGACCCTCCTGGGCTTTAAACGAATTGGGGGCACCTTGGGATCTAGGTTGAAAGTGATAGGGGTCCCCATATACTTGCCCAGTCCTTCGCTGAAGACCTCTGGAAACTCAGACTTCAAGGACTCTTCCCAGTCAGAGCTGCTCACGTGATTGATGCCAGTCACCTCGATGCCTAGTGGATTGAACCACTCAAGTCCCAGCAAGCTTGGCCATCCTTGTCCACGATGGTCAGGGGCAAACGTTTGGTGTGGCCTTTGAACTTCACGATGAATTCTCTTGTTCCAACTACTGGAATCTTGTTCCCTTGGTAGTCTTTAAGAGTCAGTGCTTGCTTCTGGAAATGCTTCTTCTGAATGTTGGGAAGTAGCTGTGAATAGTGTCCCATGACACCATAGATAAATAGAAGCCTGAGTCCACTTCCATTTGGCAAGGCCTTCCTTCAATTAGTACCTTCACATGTACTTTTCTGCTTCTTAAGGGTGAAGAATGACCAATGGTGACTGTTTGATGAGTTTCATTCTTCCCATTTGCTTCTGTGTTGCACCCCATTTTCTCACTGAAGTTGTTAGGCTTGAAATCTTTGTCAGGAAACTTCTTTCTGCTTGGTGGAGTTCTGGATGATTTGCAGACTCTTGCTAGGTGACCTCTTTTTCACAATGGAGGCAGATGGTATCAAAAACTTGCATTCAGTGTGGGGTGCCCCCCACAACCTCTGCAATAAGAGTCTTGCCTCTTTCTTCCAAGGTCTTTCTTTTTCTTCTCCATTCTGAGTCTATGAATTCCTTCCTCCACCTCACTACAGTCTGAATCAGAATCTATTTGCTCGCAATGGGTTGTTGTGGATTTTTCCACATTAGGATGGCTTGCGGCCTTGTTAATTTTCTTCACGGCTGCTGCTGAGGACTTGGTAGCTTCCGCTGAAGAAGCTTCTTCTATGGCCTCCTTAAGCGTGATCTTAGGTTTCATTAATAATTTGCTCTGCAAAACCTTGTCTTTTAGGCCTAGAACAAATCGATCACGCATGGCCTCTTCTAAGTTGATAAATTCACATGCACCCCCAATGTCTCTTAAACTTGCCATGAAGTCATTAACGTTTTCGCTTTCCCCTTGATCTCGATGGTAGAATTCGTGTCTCTTAATGAGGCACGATACTTGTGGCGCGTAATGGGCTCTTAATAACTTTTCTAAATCGGGCCAGTCCATTACCTTCACATCTGCAGCTCCCACCAATGCCTTCACCATCTTGAAAATGGCCGGACCGCAGTGGGTGAGAAAGACCACCCTCTTCTGCTTGTCGGAAATGTCGGCGAGATCGCTTTCCTCCAAATACATTTGGAAACGATCTGCATACGAGTCCCAGTCTTCTGCCGCAGATTGAACGGGCTGGGGGTGTTCAGCACAGCCATCTCTCTCAGCTTGTTCTCCGCGTTGTCTTCTTCGGAAGGATCCCACCTTTGTCGGCAGTGTTAGATTTGCATGAAGAGTCAGACGCGGAGTGCTTCAGTGAAGAGTTTATTAGTGACTACAGCTCATAACAGACCCAATTTGGCTGGGCTGCGGCTGCTACTTATAGCCAGCAGCCGCAGTTGCCAGCCAATCAGAGTACAGGGTTTTCCTGCACTTTTTAAACCAATCATTTCTGACATTTTACAAGAACAGTTCAAACTTAACCAATGACATTCAAACCTGCATACATAACAGAAGGGAACTTCCAGGTCTTTTAGTCCAATCCCCTGCTCAAGCACTATTTCAGACAAATGATTGTCCAATCTCTTTTTTTAAATCTCCAGTGTTAGAACATCCACAACTTCTTGAAGCAAGTTGCTCTATTGATTAATTGTTCTAACTCATGGGTGTCAACTTGATTATGTCATGTGACATATCATGACATTTTTTGCCTTTGTGGAGCTGGGGTGGATGTGGCCTGTGTGTGATTTATCTGGCCCATGGATCTCCAGTTTGACAGGTTTGTTCTAATATCCAGAAATTTCTCCTTTGTTCTCCTTTGTTCTAGGTTGGTTCTCTCCTTGTTTAGTTTCCTTCTATTGCTTCTTGTTCTGCCTTCAGGTGTATTGGAGAATAGGTTGACCCCATCTTCTTTGTGGCAGACCCTTAGATATTGGAAGACTATCATGTCACCCTGGTTCTTTTTTCCATAAACCAGACATATTCAATTCCTGAATAGATACTGAAAAGGAATCAGCATCTATGTTGACTTCCTCTGCTGCTGATTCCCCCTGGTTTCCCTCTGCAGTTTGAGCTACTTCTGGCAAGGCTTCATTTTCTTTGCTGTGGGTAGACCTTTGAAGTTTTTTTTTCCAATTCTGCTTCTGTGAATATTGATTTTATATTATAAATCAATTTTGATTGACTAGTTTGTCTTCTGTTATTTTTGATTTTGTATGTGTTCATACTAGAACTGGTGCATTCTTTTCAGATAACTTCTTGTTGTTGAACTTAATTTGTAACAAGAGATTATTATTTCTTTGTTTTCAATCTTTGTATATTTGAAATAGAACTTTTCTTTCAATAGTCCTGCAGCTGATTTTCCTGGTTCCTCAGCCAACAGTCTTGAGCCCTATAGCCCATTTGTCACTAAATGTCCAGAACTCCAACACCTAGTGTGAACCTTGCTGATCTGGGCAACAACTAATCCAGCATGTGTTCATATAAATTTCATCTCACCATATTGCTAACGGGATACAAATTCTTTGTCTGGCTCTTCTGATGAGATCTGTCCAATATGATAGAACCTCTGGCATAACTCTCATTTTCCCAGAGTACACAATCCCCTCAACCACATCAATATAGTGCTTCACTGGAGATCAAGGTAGTGCCTCACAGGGCAAATTACTATTATACCTAGAATGGGAAACAGGAGGTAAAGGATCTTGTAAGTTCTAGTAAGTTCATGGCAAAAGCCTATACATCTCTCACTTTTGATATTCAACTAAGCTAAATATTGCACATTCTGAATGCAGACAATCATGTATGAGCCTCATCAGCACTTCACTAATTTCCTGATTTTTACAGTTCATCTTAATCTGGAAAAGATTTCCAGGCATCTGGTGGGCCATAAGGCATGTCTATTGGGCTTCAAGAAGATTGGCAAGACAAAACCTTTGCAGAGTGAAAGAAAGCAAGATGCAAATTGGCTCTGGTTATTGAAGTCAAAGGATTTTGACTCCAGTTTGGCAGTGTTGTATGCAAAAGTGATGCATACATCATTGCTTTTAGTATGATTTTTATATAGCTCTCTCCATCACCCTCCTCACCGACTGCATGCCTGGTTGTAGTGTCTTAAGTGTAAATGGCTACTAGCTTTATTGGGACATTGTGTGGAGGGCAGATTGCTGTTCTGTCATCTTCAGCAAATTAATGCTTTTGATGATGAAATGTTACTCCATGAAACTGGGTATTTTTCATGACATTTTCTTCACACGCAATCCAGAGCACCATATTTGTTCAAAGAATATCAGTAGTGTGCTAAAAACAATATAAAAGAAATTATTGCTTCCAGAGAATTGGAAATATATACCCCATTTTGCATTCTTTGTAATGTGCTGTAAGAAGAATAAATACATTTGGTCCATATAATGTATTAGTAAATATTTGATTCAAAGATTTTGTGAATTTTAAGTAACTATTGAGGTTTGACCCAAGTGCGCTGGTAATGATTATTATTTTGCAGATTGTTCATATGTATATAATTCTTTCCAACTGTTCATGCACCCACACAGAAATATACATATGGACATCTGTGGATGTCACAATTTGCTTATGTGCTTGTCAAGATGGAAATGCTCTACCAATAAGAAATTTTGGATAGGGATTTAAGTCAGACCAATTTTTCCTTAGATAACAGTTGTTTGAGCTTATGCATACACACATCCACACCTAGTCATAAAAAAATTTATTTGAAACTGACCAGGCAAAATACAGAGTGATGAAAAAACCTGAGGCACCCAATTGATTAGAATGATTTTTTTACTCCACCTGTTTTTGTTTTGTTTTTTACAATAAAACATATTTCTTTCTTCTAAAGGAAGGAAAGTTTCTTTTTATTCTCCTAGGGAGATGTCTGGCTCCTTTTAACTTTCAAATAGGATAAAAGTGATCCAATGGTTGGAATCTCATCCAAATAATAATAAAAAAAGCTTATTGTCCAGCATTCCAACTTTGTTTATTTGTACAATTACTAGGTGGAATTTAACTTATCTGGCTGAGAAGGATTTATGGACCATGGATAGTGAAGCAAAGACAACTTCTTTTCTACTTCTGTTACAACTTTTCACACAAGAGCAGAAGAAATAGACTTGCACCAGGATGACAGAATACTATCTTTGCTTATTAATTGCTATCAGCATTAATAAGTGAAGACATGCATGAAAAGGAGTGGCAGAACTTAAGGTGGAGTGAAAAGAGAGATCAGCCTAGAATCACTATGTAGCCACAAGTAAACTAAATTCAATCCTCACTATTGAGTTCTATTGACTCTTAATTAACTCTAACCAAGTGCTGACCATTTCTTGAGAAGAATCCTGTGCATAGGCTTTTACAATAAGTCAACTTAATTGAACCGTCATGACTTGACTCTGGAGATATTCTGAAATAGATTTGAAGTATAGATAATGCAATATATAAACTACATGTAACACATGTAATATATGCCACACAGAGACACCTTGTAAGGGAGATGGGCAGCATAAATAAAATTAATAAAATAAAATAATAAAATAAAATTTCACCATAGGCATTTGCCAGACTCTCTGTCTAAACAAAAAACTATTCCTTTTTCTAAGCACATTTCTCACAGAATGTCTTTTGCAAGATTTATTAAGAAAAATGGGATGAAATTACAAGTTTCTGGAACTATTTCCCATTTACACATCAATATAGCTGAAAATATGTAGGATGAAGTCTTCCTCTAGTTCTTTTTTTAGTGTCTTTCTGTGAACTGGCAAAGTGATAGGTCTCTTCACTGATAATAAAGAAGCTATCAAGTAATTATTTATAAAACCTTCTCCTGCATCAGTCTGGCTTACATCTAATTATAATGGGCCTTCCTTTAAAATAGTTAGGCACAGAATTTATGATTGGTGAGCAGATCTCTCAATATCATTCATGCTAACACTTTATCTGCAGTTGCTTTGAAACTTGAATGTGTTGTTTCTATTTTTTTCTGACTAGAGTTCTAAGGTAGTTTGGACTACGTTACCAAATAGATTCATGTCTATACTTTTATGGGAAAAGGAGATGACTCCTACTCACAATGGCAATATTTTAAGATTAGGTATATGTTAGGATTTTTCATAGACACACAGTCAATATTTTTACCCAATACTATTTTATTGTGCAAGATATAAACTACTTATTCTAGTACCTATTTTCTATCTGTTTCTACTCTTTTATTCCATACATTTTAAAATTTATATCCTCTTTCTATGTTCTTATTCCCACGTGTATAATCTTATGTGTTCCTTTCTGTTTATCTTAACTTTTTTTGGCTCTTGGTTTTCTAAATCTTGCCATTTTCTCTTATAGCCATCTCAGTCAGTGGTGGGATTCTATTTTTTTTACTACCAGTTCTGTGGGCATGGCTTAGTGGGCATAGCAAGGGAAGGATACTGTAAAATCTCCAGTCAGGTGGTATTTGCCGGTTCTCCAAACTACTCAAATTTCCACTACCGGTTCTCCAGAACTGGTCAGAACCTGCTGAATACCACCTCTGATCTAAATTCTGGGTTGATCTTAGCCATTGGCTTATTGCATAAAAGGAAAACAATGCTATGCTTACAGGAGTAGAAGAATTTTCTTTCATGGATATTTTTGGCTTTATACAGGAGATCCATGAAGTCAGTGGAGTGAACTAATCCATTCCTACTATGACTATTTGGCAACTAGTAATTGTTATGTCTTATCTTCATTTTTCATCATCTTCCTTCCTGAAATGGCAAACTTTCATAGGCTCAGCCTAATGCCAAATATTTAATGAATGCCACTGGATTCTGTTCTGAAGAAGGGAACAATCTGTTGTTATTGTATCGTTTCAGCTTTTCTTTACTTTCTCTTTTAATCAGAGAGCAATGGCTTTTTTACATTTGCATGCATGTGCATTTTTTCCCTTTTTCAAGAGGGTAATTAAAAACTTGGGTAATGAAACACATTTTTTTTCTTCTTTGAAAATTGTCTGAATGACACAATGCCACCCCAGGTGTGGAATTCAGGTTTGTTTATTTGTTTTGGATATGCATATTTTACACACTAATTTTGCTTTGTGCATTCTTTAAAATCCTGCAAAATCTACCTGATCAGAAGTTTGCAGTAAGACAAAAGGATTGATTGAATGGACAATGGGATAATGTGTATCTCCAAAATAACATACAGTTCCATTGTTTTATAGATAGTTTTGTTTCATTTATGCAAACCAGTAAAATAGCAGCAAAAAAGGTTGTTTGTTTGAAGAAATTAAACTCCAAGGTAGACTAATTGAATTTGATATGTCAAGCCTCAGAGTGCAGTGATTCACAGAAGGGAGAGGAACATTTTCAATTCCAGACTGACAAGGACACTTTGCTGACTGCTCAGAGCTGAGGTCACCTAGAGATACAATAAAGTTGTGACTCCCTTTTCTATTTGGAATAGGGTTCTACATAACATTCAATGTTGACCAGAACTGTTAGTTACCTGCTGTAGTTCCTTTGTCCTACCTCTATGCAGCAGATGCACTTTGGTCTTCAGCTGAATTTCTTTGTCAAGGAGGAAAATAGAAGTTCACATGTTACTGTGACCACATGTGAGTGAGGTGGCATTCCAGGTTTGCAGGACAGAAATGTGTTTAGTGAAGACTGATCTGAGTGTCAAGATATCTGGTAGGGGATAAACTGGACACCATCCTTGATAATGGGAAAAGAGCAGACTTTAATGTGAAATTCTATCTATGTTCTTAGAATAAATCCCACAGGATGTCTTTTCTAAGGAGATCTGTGCAGATCATAATTAAGGTCAATACCAGATGGACTACAGATTACATTTCTGTACAAGTCTCTTAAATTCTGATTAATCTTAAGAAATGATATATTGCAATGTAATGTATACAGTATAATATGCTATAAATAATAATATCTGTGTGTGTGTGTGTGTGTGTGTGTGTGTGTATCTCCCTCTCTGTTAAGTTTGCATAAAGAGACAGACACGGAGTGCTTCAAGCTCTTTGTTTATTAGTGACTACAGCTCAGAACGAACCCACTTTGGCTGGGCTACAGCTGCTACTTATAGCCAGCAGCCACAGTTGCCAGCCAATCAGAGTGCAGGGTTTTCCCGCACTTTTTAAACCAATCATTTCTGACATTTTACAAGAACAGTTCAAACTAAACCAATGACTTTAAACCTGCATACATAACACTCTCCCTCTCTTTCTCTCCCTCCCTCTCCTCTCATTGCCAATTATATAGTAGCCAAATAAGTGAATTTTGTACACAATGTGAGATTTAATAATTTTGATCTTTTCTAGTGACCTTATTTATCATCTGGAAATATTCTGTAAAGAAATCTGAATAAAGGCTTAACCAATTTCTTACCAGAATCCTATAACTGATATTTGTAGTATATATGTTTGTGCTAGATTTTCAGGAAAAAAAGGATTAATATGCTGTTATTTTTAAATTGTCTACAGTTGATATAGAGACAGAAAGTCTTTGTGCTTCTGTGATTTCTTAGAATTGCACATTTTTTTGTATTACAATTGTAGGAAAATTAGAGAGTGGAGGGAATTTTCCACATCATTTGATGTTTGGAATGTTGCTATCTCTGAAAGCAGAATACATAAAACGGCATCTTATAGTCTCTGGAAAGACCCTCAAGGTTTATGTATGCATATAGTATTTATTTCCAATGGCAGAAAAATAACCTCTATGAAAATAATCTGATAGTAGTGACTAAAGTTCACATTGAGGCAATATCTTTATTATAACCAGTGAAATGCTGTATAAGATATACTTCAATTATTCTAATTAGTTCTAATAAAAAGTGCTTCTCATTATACTTTAAAAAAATATTCTGAGTCTTTAGAATCAGGGAAAATATTCATTATGGCTTTTACTTTTGAAAAATATGAGTTCCCAGGTTGGTAGAAATATACTAAAATGTATTATACTGGAAATGAAACTTCCTATCTTGCATGTTCATAACCAAGCATATGATAAATAGCTGAGAGTCCAAATGTGGGTCAGTTTTAATGCTTATTGACAATAACAAGAAAAAATGTTGAAATTGGCTTGTGTATGAAATGTAGAGCTACAGAAAATCCAAGAATTGTCCCTAGTGCAGATGAGTTACAAAAAGAAACAAAAAGAAAACAAAGCCAGTGTTATACAAGAAAGATAAAACATATATGAAGTGGCATTTATCAAAAACGTAAAGTATTTTGGGCAGAAGGTTAGTAAAAGGACAGCTTTACACTGCCTCTCGTGACTGTAAAAGTAGCTCCTAAGATCAAACTGTAAATTAAGGAATGGAATGAGCCCAGTGCTACACAATGTTCATTAAAGATTAAACCATCTTCTTCAATCTGATATACTCTGGTTGCATTGAGCTATCAAACTCATTTGGAGCATATTAGATTAGAAAATCAATTCTGACCCATGCTCTGATCTAAGGTGTATAGCTAACCATGTTTGGTTGTTCAGAGCTGCTCAGTATAGCAAAATCTTTGCTTCCCAGGTGTTGCTGGACTTAAATTCTGGTCATTATCTACATTGCATAGGACTATTGGGAGCTACAGTTGAATAACTAGCATAAAATCAATGGTTCACCATTCACACTTTAACAGGGAGAGGAAGAATTAGATCTCATTGGGAGGAAGTTTTGTCTAGTGGTTAAGGCACCACACTAGAAACCAGGAGACAATGAGTTCTAGTCTGACCCTAGTCATGAAAACCTGCTGGGTGTCTTTGGGATAGTCACTTTTTCTCAGCCCAAGGTTGTTGTAGTAAAAAAAGGAATAACAGAATAACAGAGGAATAACAGAATAACAGAGTTGGAAGGTCTTCTGGTCCAAACCATAGCTCAGGCAGGAGACCCTATACCATTTCAGACAAATAGTGGTTGAATTTATTCTTAACTTCTGAAGGTAAGCCATTCCACTGATTAATTATTCTCACTGTCAATACGTTTTTCCTTAATTCCAGGTTGCTTCTGTCCTTGATTAGTTTCCACCTGTTGTTTCTTGTTCTGCCTTCAGATGCTTTGGAACATAGGTTGATCCCATCTTCTTTGTGACATCCCCTTCGATATTGGAAGACTGCTATCATGTCACCCCTAGTCCTTTTTTTCATTAAATTACACATACCCAATTCCTGCAACTGTTCTTCATATGTTGTATTACAGTCCCCTAATCATCTGTGTTGTTTTTCTTTGCACTCTTTCTAGAGTCTCAATATCTTTTTTATATCTTGGTGACCAAAACTGGATGGAATATTTCAAGTGTGTACATGTTTACTGTCTTGAATTATTAAAAATAATAATAAAGGCATGGCGTAAATAATTAAAAGTAAAAAAATATGTTGATGCCATGATTTCTGATTCTGGCTCAGTCCCCCAAAACCAATTGTGAAAAGCAAACTTGACTAGATTGCCTTTACATTTTGCAAACCAGTCACAACTTTATCAACCAGCTCTGCATGAAAGATGAGATAAATTGTACTGGAAAAAGTCTTTCTGTATTCCTTCTTTCTCATGACACTTGTCAAACACACAGTGTGCTGATGTGAACAGGAAAGAGATGTCTCTGCAATGTGTTCAGACTCAAAATGGGTTTGGCTGTTTTTGGGTGCTTTGCCATACATATTCTTAGGAATTTGTTACTACTATTGCCACCCAGCTGCAGGTGTTATGACTAAGCACGATGTGACTGACAGAAAATCCCTTGAAAGTAAGTCAGCAAAATGAATGTACACGCATGTAAATGGGAATGATAAATAAAACCCTGAATTTTACTTGTCACCGAAGCATGTTAAATCAATAGTAAATAAGAATCTGCCTTACATTAAATCAGAGCATTAATTCATCTTCCATCTACTCCCACATGGTCTCTATCCAGATATGTTGTAATTTAATTCCCAGAATCCCTCAGTTAGTAAAACCACTTCTCAAGCTAGTATGTGTTTGGTGTGTTAAACTGAGCTGGCACGATACTGTCAACATAGATGGTAGGTGAAAGAATTTTGCTCTCTTTTGCTCCTATTTTAAAATGACAGGGTTGAATCTGGGACTTTTAGTATGCAAAGCATGTTCTCCCTGGTTATGAGCTATAGCTAGTTTCCATGTGTCAGGAAATGTTCCACAGTGAATGGCCTCTCCATTCTTTTTAATAGCCATAAGAAAAACCAGCTTATTTCCCCCTGAAGCGCTCTGTAGATATAATCATTCTCTTTCTCTTTCATCAGCTTTAGTTCATTCTTCAGCCTGTGGAATTATTCCTTGTTTAATTTCATCCACATGACAGAAAAATTTGGCCTTTGGCCTCCTTGTACTTGAACACTCTTAATGGAAAAGTATTAAAAGAAATAGGTCATATGAATGGGAATATAAAATGTTCAAGATGGGGTGTCCCCTGCTATCTTTTAAGTAGAACTCTAATTTGACACAAGCACAAGAAATAAAAATAATTTCCCTCTGAGCTTTCATGAGAACTGTCAGGATGATAAAATGCAATATGCTTTAAAATCAGCTTTTCTATGGACAGCTGGTTCATCATCATTAGTATGGATATACTTATTAATATCTAGGCCATACAGTTCTACAAAGTATTTTATTGGAGTTTCTCAGAACACATGTCTGTTCCAGCTATTTGATGAAAGAATGTGTGTTGCTAAGCTGCCTGTAAAGATAAATCTGCTGTAGGCTTATTGGTGGCTTTTTAAAAGCACACATCCAGATTGTTCCCCATTTCAGCATATTAGGCACATGACTCTCTGAATTCCTAGGAGTTGCAACTAATAAAAGCCTTATGGTGGGGGAAATCTCCTTATCTCACAAAATACAACATGATGTATAGTTCAGTCTTCTTTCCCAAAATCCACAAATTTACTGTAATAGCTACCGTGTTTCCCCGAAAATAAGACACTGTCTTATATATTTTTTGGCTCCCAAAAACACACTAGGTCTTATTTTTGGGGTAGGTCTTATATATTTATGATGCCAAATAGTGGGTGTGAGTGTGTAGGGGGGGGTGTTTCGTGGGTGCACGGTTGCTCCCTGAAGTCTTCCTGGAACTGGAGATTTACACTAGGTCTTATTTTCGGGGTAGGTCTTATGTTAGGGCAGGTTTAGAAAATAGTGCTAGGTCTTACTTTTGAGGTAGGTCTTATTTTCGGGGAAACATGGTATTCTCCTATTAAATCAAGGAGCCCATTTTGTGTTAGTATAGCTCTCATTTGATGGAGTGGCCTGGTGGCTTAGAGGTGGAGTTCTTGCCTCACAATCAAGAGGCTATGACCCTAGGTAGCAACAGATATTTCTCTCTCTGGACGCAAAGTGAAAATATCTGTTGTGAGCTCCACATTGGCATCAGAAAAGGCATCCAGCCAGTAAATGCTCAGCTCCATTAAGTCATCCTGATTCCATCCTAAAAAGATTACAGTGTCATTTAAAAATAAACTTTCATTTGATGAAAAGTGTGGAAATAAACTTTCGTTCGCCTATTTGTATCTGTAAAAGGGAGACAATGTACTTTTCTATTTCCTGTTGTAGTTTATTTTCCTCCTTTAATATGTACAAACAATAGTATGTACTTACACCATGGCAAGAACAGTATGAAGTACTAAGCATTAATAAGTATTAATAGAAAACCTTATTGTATAACAAATGGTTTGATGTATTTTGTGCAGTTTATTAATGACATGTTTGGTTTTGAATGATACATTTAAACAGTGTTATCCTTATCAACAGTGATATTTTAGAAATCAGTTAATTCTGATATACATTTTATCTCTAAAAGTTTAAGTTATAAAAATATTAGAGCATTAATAATCTCTAGTCAATGTTGTATAAATACCACTGCATTCAGTAGAATGTACTGTTTTATAATACAATAAAACAAATTGTGGGGAAAATGAATTGAAATCTAGATGACTTCAAGTTGCAAAAACTCAGTTAAGAATGAAGCTAGCACAGTAGGGAACCAACAATGAAACTATCAGAGAAACAAATTGCAGCTGAGTTTAAATTCCTGCTGATGCTGAAGAGAAGGGCCAAATATTCATTAAGCCAGAAAAGCAGGAGAAACATCTAGAATTTAAAGCCTGGACCACTGATTTACATATCTATAATAGTTAGGCTGTATCCAAGACTCTACCTAAGAATAAGCCATTTCCAGAACAAGGAGATGAGTATTTGCACAGCCTAGATTTACAATCATGCCATAACTCAAGTGTTTTCCCATTTACACATGCAATGGAACAAGGAGAATACTTCTTCTTTGTCTTCACTGCATTTTGAAATAATTATACCAATGTTTTCCCAGTTTCAGAAAGACAAGAAAAGGACAAGCACTCTGCTTCCCTGTCTTAAATAATTCAAAGAAATAGCCCAGAAAAGATAGGCCAGCAACCGTCCCAGTACACAAATAAAGTTACTCTATCTGTGTTTCAGATTGACCTTAAAACCTCTTAACATGAGTGATCCGCTGGAAACAAATCCAGTTTGTAAGCAAAAAGATGTAGAAGCTTAGCTCTCCAGTGAGGAATTTAAGTATTAGATTCATACCACAGTATTATCTCTGCTAAGGTTTATAGATGTCTTAAAATAGAGAAACAATGTGCCCTAAAAATCTGGAAATATTATCTGGCAGACTTTATTTTTTCCATTGTCTCTATAACATGACAACTTGACACTCCAGCTGTTTCAGGAGCTAGAAAGACCTCATGAAAAACTGGAACAGAGAAGCAGTATGAGAAACCTTAATAGGGAGTTCCTAATAAGGAAGAGAAAACAAAAAAGAACCAGTGGAATAACTTTTAGAATGTAATCCTCAATTTACCTAATGGGGAATTAAATTAACCTTATAGAATGTGAATTGTTTCTGAAAAGAAATTAAGATAGGATTTTGAGATCATTGAGAAGAAGAATCTTTGAGATGTGGATGCAAACTTTTTTTAACAAAAGTTGTGATATCACAGATTGCAAATACAGAGAATGAGGGTGACCCAAACCCTAACAAACAAAGCTGATAATAGTGTATTATTTTCTATGCAAAAGGGGGATAAATTAGAATTGATGTTTACAGAATCCCATTTTCTTCCTTCAACATTAAAGTTTTACTTTATCTGAAACATGTATTGGAGCAGAACCAGTTAACATTGGAACATACAGGTGAAACTCGAAAAATTAGAATATCATGCAAAAGTTCATTTATTTCAGTAACACAACTTAAAAGGTGAAACTAATATATGAGATAGACTCATTACATGCAAAGCAAGATAGTTCAAGCTGTGATTTGCCATAATTGTGATGATTATGGCTTACAGTTCATGAAACCCCAAATCCACAATCTCAGAAAATTAGAATATTGTGAAAAGGTGCAATATTCTAGGCTCAAAGTGTCCCACTCTAATCAGCTAATTAAGCATAACACCTGCAAAGGGTTCCTAAGCCTTTAAATGGTTTCTCAGTCTGGTTCATAGGAATCACAATCATGGAAAAGACTGCTGACCTGACAGTTGTGCAGAAAACCATCATTGACACCCTGGTCTTCCATAACACCACAGCAGTGCCACAGGCTGATGTACAATCCTTGTTTTATTGATTGCATGTAATATTCTAATTTTCTGAGATTGTGGATTTGGGGTTTTCATGAGCTGTAAACCATAATAATCACAATTATGGCAAATCACGGCTTGAACTATCTTGCTTTGCATGTAATGAGTCTATCTCATATATTAGTTTCACCTTTTAAGTTGCATTAGTGAAATAAATGAACTTTTGCACGATATTCCAATTTTTCGAGCTGTGATTTTCCATAATTGTGAGATTATGGCTTACAGCTCATGAAAACCCCAACAAGAATTGTACATAGAACAATATTGAACCTCTGAAAAGTATAAGCATGCATATGTACTCAGTACTTGGTTTGGGCCCCTTTTGCAGCAATTACTGCCTCAATGTGGCGTGGCATAGAAGCTATCAGCCTGTGGCACTGCTGAGGTGTTATGGAAGACCAGGATGCTTCAATAGCGGCCTTCAGCTCTTCTGCATTGTTTGGTCTCATGTCTCTCACCTTTCTCTTGGCAATGCCACATAGATTCTCTATGGGGTTCAGGTCAGGCCAGTTTGCTGGCCAATCAAGCACAGTAATCCCATGGTCATTGAACCATGTTTTGGTGCTTTTTGGCAATGTGGGCAGGTGCCAAGTCCTGCTGGAAAATGAAGTCAGCATTCCCATAAAGCTCGTCTGCAGAAGGAAGCATGAAGTGCTGCAAAATCTCCTGGTAGATGGCTGTGTTGACCCTGGACTTAATGAACCAGCAGATGCCATGGCTCCCCAAATCAACACAGACTGTTGAAACTTCACACTGGACTTCAAGCATCTTGCAGTGTGTGCCTCTCCATTCTTCCTCCAGATTTCGGGTTCTTGGTTTACAAATGAGATGCAAAAGTTGCTCTCATCAGAAAAGAGGACTTTGGACCACTGAGCAACAGACCAGGTCTGTTTTTCTTTAGCCCAGGTAAGACACTTCTGACATTGTTTGTTGTTCAGGAGAGGCTTGACAAGAGGAACACGACATTTGAAGCCCATGTCCAGGATCCGTCTCTGTGTGGTGGCTCTTGATGCACTGACTCCAGCCTCAGTTCACTCCTTGTGAAAGTCCCCGACACTTTTGAATGGCCTTTTCCTGACAATCCTCTCCAGGCTGCAGTCATCCCTGCTGCTTGTGCACCTCCTTCTTCCACACTTTTCCCTTCCACATAACTTTCTATTAATGTGCTTTGATACAGCACTTTGGGAACATCCAACTTCTTTTGCAATTACTTTTTGAGGCTTTTCCTCCTTATGGAGGGTGTCAATGATGGTTTTCTGCACGACTGACAGGTCAGCAGTCTTTCCCATGATTGTGATTCCTACTGAACCAGACTGAGAGACCATTTATAGGCTCAGGAACCCTTTGCAGGTGTTATGGCTTAATTAGCTGATTAGAGTGGGACACTTTGAGCCTAGAATATTGCACCTTTTCACAATATTCTAATTTTCTGAGATTGTGGATTTGGGGTTTTCATGAGCTGTAATCATCACAGTTATGACAAATCACAGCTTGAACTATCTTGCTTTGCATGTAATGAGTCTATCCCATACATTAGTTTCACCTTTTAAGTTGCGTTACTGAAATAAATGAACTTTTGCATGATATTCTAATTTTTTGAGTTTCACCTGTATTTTAGGCTAACATTGGAAGCCCAGTTCCCAGGATAGTACTTCCAGAATGCCATAAACATGAACTTTCAACAAACAATTATCCCAAACACCATTTTCAATTCTGCTTTATTTTACTTCAAGGCTATCCTTCAGCATTTAAAGCAATTTGCATTCCTGCAAAAAGAAAAATAATCAGATCTTTAGTATTGGCATTTAACAGTGGAAGAGTATTCCCTTGGACTAGTGATTTACGTACTCTAGTTTAAGACTGCTTTGTTTTATTTTATTTTATTTTAGCTTTGCTCTCCAATTAAAATAGGAGAATATACAACCTAAATAAAAAGAAGTTGGATTTTCTCAACAACAACAAAACAGTTTCTGTGCCTATTTTATCAACAAATAAACAGTACATTGTGCAGTTCACTGCTGCTACTTTATCATCAACTGGGTGAGGAACTGATTTGTCCAATCCAATCCAGCAGTAGGGACACAAATACACTTATCAAACAAGTCTCAGTGAAGCATATCAGCTGCTTCAAAATGGGAATTAGATTCAGTTCCTTTTCTCCATCATGGTTTTTCAGAGAAGCAAGAAATATGAAAGAATTCTACCACAAATTTATTTTGGAGCAGAGGTTCCCCAGAGGAATCCTTTATGAGGTAAAATGGTAGCAACAGAGAAGGTTTGATCCAAACAAAATGTGGTCAGGCTACACTTCCTCTTTTTTCAAAATGTACAAGGTCACCAACAGCACCCTCTGACTTCCTTCGCCCTTAAAAAGCTGGTATGTTTACAGCAGAACCCAGTATGTAAGGTCAGATAATATAGCTAGTTCAGGAAGAGCAAGTTAAAGTAAAAAGTCTTAAGAAAAGAGCCAAGAGAGTTAAGATGTTAAGATGTATGTTAAGAATACCAGACTTTTACAATGCTAAACAGAGTAAAGAGATCCTTTGTCTATCTTATCAGAATAACAGAGTTGGAAGAGACCTTGGAGGTCTTCTAGTCCAACTCCCTGCTCAGGCAGGAAACCCTATGCCCTTTCAAACAAATGGTTGTCCAATCTCTTTTTAAAGACTTCCAGTGTTGGAGCATTCACAACTTCTGGAGGAAAGTTGTCCCACTGATTAATTGTTCTGTCAGGAAATTTCTGCTTAGTTCTAGGTTGCTTCTATCGTTGATTAGCTTCTTGTCCTGCCTTCAGGTGTTTTGGAGAATAGGTCAACACTCTTCTCTTTGTGGCAATTTTTAGATGTTGGAACACTATTATCATGTCACCCCTAATTCTTCTTTTCATTAAACTAGACATACCCAATTCCAACAACAGTTCTTTATAGATTTTAGCCTCCAGTCCCCTAATCATCTTTGTTGCTCTTCTCTGCACTTATCCATTTTTAAAAAGTCCACCTGCCTCTTCCTCTGTCCCAAATGTCTTTTTCCCCAAATCAAAACTTTTTATAAAGAATACCCAACTACAGCAACCAAGAGAATAAAGAAGAGTTTTGAGGATCTAGATATTTTTGCAGGAGACATTTTCCCATCCCTCTCTTTATCTGTTGAAACAGATCTGGTAGCTGGTATAGCGAAAACTGTTAAGGATGTGTGAAGCATGCCCTTCCTATGGTTCTTGTGCTGGAATTATTTTGTGATCCCCAGTTTGAAGAGCAAGGCTTCAAAAGGAAGCCATCAATGGATGTCTTTAAAATTTGGAGTTCTAAGAGTAATACTTCTTGCTTGGCATCCCTCTTTTCTTCTGTTTCTTATGGAGAATTCTCTAAGCATCACTCATTCTTATTCCATTTTTAACATTTGAATTCAGTCATATTAGTCTATAGTAGCTGAAAATTGAGTCTTATGGCACCCTTTCCATCTAACAAATGTATTAAAAGGCATAAACTTTTGTTCACTTCACTTTACTGGATACATAGAGTGGTTGGACGATTTAGGATTTAAAATGGGATGAGGCAAAGATACTTTGGTATGCTGTAAAGTATCAGGTTAGAAACTAGGAGACCACAAGTTACTAATTCTATTTTAGGGTTAGTCACAAAGCCACTTCTGAAATCTTGCCAAGAAAATTGAAGATACTTGTCCAGAGAGTTATGGGGGTCAAAACTGACTGGAAAGGAATCCCCCTCCCACCTCTCCTCTCCCAAATAAGAGGGAAAGGAAGGGGTATATGGGTTGCTAATTAGTTGTGCACATGTCTCTACATGTGAGACCTTATCAGTTAATACAATACAAGTAATTGTATTGGGTTAATACCCCGTTAGGCTTGTTGAAAACATCTGAGACAGTCTGAAACCTTTTGTTGTGTGTCAGTTTAATAATCTCTCACTCAATTGCACTGTTTTGTAATTGTACAAATTGTACTCAAATTTCCTATTTTCCGGAACAGCTACTTTGAGGTCTCTAATGGTGTTTCTCACTGGAGGGCTTTGATATTATTTTATCCCTGTTCTTGTCCTAAGCTATTTGTATGAATAGCTTTTGCTAAGAAATGTCTTTCCTTGTAAAAAACTGGAGTTATTTCTAATGTCAGGAGTATATCCAGATTTTTTTCACACAACATGCCATTTCCCTGATTTAGCTGATGCAAAGACACAGTTGCTCTATCACTAGTCTAATTTTGCCTTACTTATTTTTCCTTACTTCTGTCAACGATGTATCTCACTTTAATTTGCTTCTAAATCAGACCTATATAAATGTATCAATAAGATTAAAAAGTTTTATGAACTTGACATACTGTGAAGAAAAGAAATTGACTCTCCTATGTAAATATCCAGATCCACCAGCCATGCATAAATAGATGCATGTCAGCTTGTTTGACTAGCAAATTTGGTTGGTTTGGCTAAAGCATAAATTTGCAATCCTGGAAACAAATTAAACAAAAGTGAAGTCTTGGATAAGTTCCAGTTCTTAAACACTCTTCTCCTGTGCCTCTTTAACACATCCCACTTTATCTGGCAACAGTTTATCAATAACATGTCTGTTCTATTCTATTCCAGTGTTTATACAGTCTCAAAAACTTGCTTAGGAAAGAAAAAGTGCCATATTTCGAGGGTAAACATATTGTGATGAATCAAATATGTTGATGAGATGGAATGTTCTGCTCTTCAGCATCTCTTTCAGAACAAAACATAACAGATGGCTAATAACAAAAATCTTAATTGTTTAGTTAGCAAGAAGCATGAAATAGACTGCAACTTTCATCTGTCAGCTCATTTTTTTTATCTGAACATTAAACCTTTCTTTTTTTTCCTTAAGGTCTTGAGGTGATTCCGGTAGTAGTGAATTATTCTTCATTTAGCAGAATATTACACATTCTGGGATGCCTGTTCCAAAGAATCAATGCATTTCATTGTGTTTATTGAAAATTCTCTCTTTCCAGTTTTTAGCACATTTTTTCTCACTCCAAAGCTGAAGCAAATAATCTTTTTTTCACAGATAACACTTGAAAATTGGCATCTTATCCATGAATAGTTATGCTACAGACTTATTTTTAATAGAACTGTTCCTTTGATCTAAAAGTCAGAATCTGTTACTGAAACCTAGTAACAGGCCAGGCCTATCCTTCATGATCTCTATAGCTTTTGAAATGTCAGCTAAGCTAAAGGCTATCATTGACTATAATTATGTCTTTTATCCAAGGACTTTGCAGAGATCCAAATTCAAACAGCAGAACATCATTCGGAGCATGTGTGGGTACATATGCATCACCTAATGAAAGCATTTTGAAGCTGCTGAATCTCTTTTTTTCTGGGCTGCCATGTGGAAAAATGCTTTGTGCCCTACAGATTTGGCTCTCTGCACAGTCCTGTTTTAGACACACATGCTTGATTTTTTCTGCTGAAAAACAGGAATTATTCAAATTTACTTACAAACCACGATAATAAAAAAAATTGACTATTAAAAATGTATAGTAAAACAGAAGGCAGCTATAAACAAAATCACAATGATTAGTCAAATTTCAACAAGGACAGAATGAAATATTTAGGGTAATTCAACCACAGGTGAGAAAACTGGGGAAGTAACAATTGACCAAAAAGTTTAATTAACGAAAATGTGGAGTTTATCTTTTTCCTATCACATATGGTTCTTTAATCTAGTTTGTGCCTAATAATTCCAAAATGCTTGAAGACTTTCAGTGGTATCTACTGAAAGGCTGGGGAGAGTACTTATTCACACACACACACACACACACACACACAGATTGTATTGTTATGATTGTTGTCTTGATTTTTTGAATATGCCTCTCTAGGTGTCACTGCAAATGTTTATTATTGAAGGGAGTATTTGAGACTTAAATTGCTGGTGCAGGCAGTTATTATATTATCTAATTTTTAAGTTGATTTTTAAGAGGTTTCAAGGGATTGGGGGTTATTTTAGGTATTCAAGGGATTGGGGGTTATTTTAAGTTATTTTAGGTATTATGAACACTGTTCATGGTTAATTGAATGGGTGATATTAAACAATTCTAAAATACGTAAATAAAGTGGTATGAATCAAAATAGCTACTATTTTGGAGCTCGAACGGCATGATCTTTGACACCACAATTAAATGAGCCTTCAGTAGTTGACTATAGCAGTGGTTGCCAACCAGTGGGCAGTGGCTCATTGGTGATCCACGAGAAAATTTTGGTGGTCTGCAGAGAAATGTCACCCTCAAAGCACCCCCCCAAAGCAATTAATCCAGGCTGTGCAGGAACACAAGACTGCCCACATGGCCTGTGGGAACCCTCCCCGTCCACTCACTCCTTATCTGGCAAACTTGCCTGCTATGTTGCTATTTTTCCTTTTTTTCTCCTGACCATCAGCTGTTCTGCTGTGGCAGGAAATTTAGATTAGCTAGAAAACATTGGATTTCTTGCTTTCTAGCTAATCTTTAGATCTTCGGCTCTGCTTTTAAGCAGAGCTGTACCTTCCTTAGGACTGAAGCTTCTATTATGCAATGCAGACTCAGGTAGCCTATGGCAAAAAGATAGATCTCTGAATGAATCTGTGATTCTATGAGGAACTCAATCTGCCTACCTGCTTTGCCTGATTTTGGGTAAAAGTTGCTCTTTTTTTAATAAAAAAATCAATATTTACATAAATATTTATAATATCACTATCTACATAGCTTTTTAATCTTTTTTTAAAAAAGAAGGAAAAATTACATCATCTTCTATTTTATTTATAACTGACTGCATTTCCTTCATTGTTACTTTTATGGATGTACATATGGATCACAGTAAGGCTATTTCTTGCAGATATTAAATATCTGAAAACTGGATGGCTGACCCATGGGAAGCAGGTTTATAATATATGACTGATACAAATCTATCAGTCAACAGATTGATGCCACCATGGATCACACACTTCTTACTTACTTACTTACTTACTTACTTACTTACTTACTTACTTATTGTAATCTTCAACTCTTACACTGCAAAAACATATGGACTACACAACTCGATCAGGGCAAAGCAGTAGATGCAATTTACATAGACTTCTGTAAAGCCTTTGATTCAGTGGTACATGACAAACTACTCCTAAAACTAAAATCTTATAGTATCTCTGGACAACTGCATAACTGGATAGAGGCATTCCTGTCAAAAAGACATCAAATGGTCAAAATTGGGAGCGTCCTATCAAATTCTGTACCTGTCAACAGTGGTGTCCCCCAAGGCAGCATTCTAGGACCAACTCTCTTCATACTCTACTTGGAAAAGGGAATCTCCCCAATAGCTAGAATAGGAGCCTATGCTGAATTTGGGGGGATAAGTGGAAGCTCATGGTTTTCCCTCTGATCACAAAAAATAAAATAAAAAATAAATGTGTGCAATATACTGTACCACTATGCCAAAACTTTTGGTACTCAGAACCTGTTATATGCTATACTCATAATTACATTGACAAAAACTTCAATATCTAAACCATAATCCAGTTTGCTACTGCAGGATCTGCATAAACTATTCAAATGAGATAAAAAGTAATTACTGTTTTCATAATATGTGTACATGTATCTGTTTACATGTGTAATATAGAGGCATTATGCATTCAGTAATTGCCTGTCTGCAATATCTCCTATGAGAAATAATTAAAATATATGAGGTTGGTGAAAAGTTCACAAACATGTAAGATAGCTGTATGAAATGTGCACAAAGTCAGTGAATTTCAGACATCTCAAAAGTATATGAAAATCTAGTTATTTAAATATGTTGTTTCATAAATTCTTGTACTTACAACTTTTATGACTCCGTATGAGGATGTTTTGAAGAGGGAGGCTCAGCACAATTGGCTCTAGTCTTACAAATGCTTTACACAGTATAGTTGCAGTATTAGCTAATCCACTGTGTGCACTCATGCTGCATGAATGCATACTATGATAAAACATTGGATTGTAACAAGAAAAACATTGTATGCCTCTATGCAGTCTCGCAACATCCTTCATCCTTAACTTCATAGCTTGAAGGTTAATCTCTAGATTAGAACCCTGGTTTATATAGGGTAGAAAGTATGCTGGGGTTAAAACTGGGTTTTGGGTAAAAGGTGCTCAAATTGACCAGTATTGTGCTTACAGCAGCTGTGAATGCTACATCTGGCACAGGTCTGATTAAGGTTAATAAAACCTTCTAAAACTCCAAGTCTTGATTTCTTTGCTTGCTTAGGCTGTTTGGAGTTCTGGACTTTTCTGAGTCTGCTGCTTTCTTTTTCTATAGTAAGCCATTTAGCAATCTTTGTGAGTCACTGATTGAGTCTTCATCTTGTCCCCACCTCTGCATTATCAAATGGTGTAGTGCCCTGTAATACAGATCACATCCTTTTGAAATTTCCAGACTCTTTGGTAAATAGTGTACTTGTTTCCCTTCTTTAATATGTAATCATGGTGCCTGGATTCAAAATTAAAAGGTTCTTTGTGTATTTTGAAAAGAAACCCGAGAGTAGACTATTCAGTCTTATTTGATTACAGTTGCTACAAACTGCTGGCAAAGATGTAATTAAACCTATTTACATTAAATGATACAGCTTCGTATTAGGAATAGTCAAGCAGATGGCAAATCTCTTAACTCTTAAATCAATTTAGCAAGGATTAGACCCCCACCCAAGGGGGGAAATCTTCTTAAACTAGTGGAAAGCTTTCTCTTACCATATTATCAAGGAAATATAAGGGAGTTTTCTTTAAAAAAAATCCCCTGCATTTTATCAAGATTTCTGCAAACATGAAACCCTATCTTTTTTTTTCTCCCATTACCAGACTGTATATCTTGACAAAGCAGATTTTACAGCTCACTATGAAATTCAGGTGCAAGTAGAAGATAAGGAGCTACTGACTACCGAATTTCCAAAAGTTTATAACTTTATAAATAAAGTTATTTATTTATAAAATAAATACATTAGGCTCTAGCCCAGCATCAGTACAGGAATTCAATAAATATGTAGCCTTCAGATAGGCAGAGGATGATTTTTATATTGCAAGTCATTCAGAATTCATTTTTTCCTTCATCCAATCATATGTCTGTTCAAAAAGAGTTTTCCCCCCTTCTTCACTTTAAATTATCCACCTGGCTTGAGGCCTGGCTATAGCACAGGAGGAGCCTTTTTTCCCCCTCTTTGATGAATATCATTGAGAAAATTATATGGGGAATATTATTGTATTCATTTTTCTAGACTTCTCAAACACCTTGGCAATAGTGAACAATGAGATATTGCTGGAGTGGCTTGATAAGTTGAGAACCGATTCCATTCCAGTCTGTAGGACCACCATCAGAGAACAACAGAGGGAGATTTGAGTTGTGTATTTGAGTTTGTGAAATCGCACACTATATTTTGTCACTGATATCTGGCATTTACCACAAGGCAGTGATAATTCAATGATTGGGAGTTTGATGTTATCAGCATACAGATGATGTTCAATTTTATCTTTCCTTTCCATCTGAATCAGGAGAGGCTGAGCAATTAACAATTGTCTGGAGGCAGTGATGGGTCTCAGACTTGAGAATTAGGAAAGCTGGCTGAGGAAGTAGTCCATAATACAGTATGTGCATTTTTCTTGTTTCCAATCATAGCCTCAATAGCCTCTGTGACAAAATAGCTTAAATCTTAAGTATGGTATCTATAGCCTGCTTATACCACAATAGGCTAGTCTTAATAATCCAGGATCAAATAACCACTCAATTGGATTAGTTCAATGTTCTTTAGTGCTGAAGATGACCTGGAAGTTGCCACAGACGTAGAAGGTAGTTCTTATCTATTACTGGATATGGTGTAGTGAATGATGACCACATATTTTTGTTTATTGATTTACTTATATATCATAATGGTTGTCTTAATAATGCTGCATTTATTGCCTATGAGCTATCATACTCTGTTCAGCTTTAAATGACTTAGGATTTAGATGTGATGGAATATGCATCTGGAGAAGCAGTCTGTTTATGTGTGTGTGTGTGTGTGTGTGTGCACATGCATATACTTTTGGCAGCACAGAGCTTTTCAGAAAGACGGCCAGTCTAATAGATTGTGCAGTGTTGAGATGAAGGGGGAAAAAGGGAATGAGGTTCAGGAAACCACACCCTAGACCAGGCCTGTCAAACTGATGGCCATGGGCCAGATGCATCATGCACAGGCCACACCCACCCTGGCTCCACAAAGGCAAAAAAGTTGCGATATGTCATGAGACATCATGATACATTACGTGACACTATCGAGTTTGACACCCTTGTCCTAGACTCTCTGACCTACTATATCTAGTAGATTAGAAGGAAATAGCTTTAGTATGGCAAGATTCTGTCCATTAAGTATAAGCAAAAATTTTAGACTTGATTGGATGTCATTGTGTCATCTTTGAACTAGGGAGTGGCAACATGTTTCTCAAGGTCATAGAGTAAATTTAGTTCACAATTTAGAAATCTTGAAAATGGGCTTCTGAGTAAGAAAGACTTATTGAGAATGTTCACATGACAAGTATTCTTACTGTTTGAACTTCTGAATAGGGCTACTCACTCATTAAGTGATATTGACCTAATTCAGTTCAGATGGATTCAAGTTTCCATTTGCTTTTATTTGAGAAAGACAAATTATGTAGCTTTATCTGCCTTCCTGAGTTATATGTCTTTTAAAACTGATATAAAAAGATAATAGAATTTGTGAGTTCCTTCCAGTTGTATACAAAATGTATTATTCAGATGGCAGAAGTAGGATCTGCACATTTGTCTTCACTATTGCACTGAAAGTTACATAGGTTTCTCTGAAGCTTGTTACAAAATAGTTGGATGCAATATATTGTCTACAAAAATAATTCTGTTGGCTATGTTTCTAAAATCTATAGCTTCATATTATTTTAAATCTCATATCTCGTGTTAGCCCTTTTTGCATAAATCATTTAATTCAGTCAAATTTATTTTCATTTTTTGGGAAATACACATTTATGCTAAGTTCTCAGTTGCACATTCTGCTCCACCTTGAGAACAATCTCTACCTAAGTCCTTTTGCTCTGCATCCAAATCATGTGTTGTTGTGAGGTATATGTGTGATGCTTCATTTCATTATATGAAATACCCTAATTGTCTAGTATATGTCATTGCAGGCATGCTACTTGCCCACTAGTCACTGGAAGCTGTCTACCATGGCTCTTTCATTTTGGGCTACATTTATTTTATTTATTTTTATTTATTTGATTTGTCAATCGCTTACAAGATAATAAGTATAAGGATAAACATAGTTATGAATACATGAAATGAATACATATAAGAAAAATAAAAGAAACAATAGGAGAGGGATGGGTAGGCACGTTGGTGTGCTTATGCACACCCCCTACAGACCTCTTAGGAAAGGGGTGAGGTCAATAGTAGAAAGTCTAATGTTAAAGTTTTTGGGGTTTGGGGAAGAAACCACAGAGTCAGGTAGATTATTCCAGACATTGACCACTTTGTTGCTGAAGTCGTATTTCCTGCAATCAAGTTTGGTGTGGTTAACCTTGAGTTTGTATCTATTGTGTGCTTTTATATTGTTATGGTTGAAACTGAAGTATTCATTGACCAGTAGGACATTGCAATGAATGATTTTACATACTATACTATGATCGAACGAAGGCGGCGCATTTCTAGGTTTTCTAGGTCTAGAATTTCAAGTCTGGTGGCATAAGGTATTCTGCAATGAGTAGAGGAGTGTAGAACTCTTCTTGTGAAATATTTCTGAACTTTCTCAACTGTGTTAATATCAGATACATGATGTGGGTTCCAGACTGATGAGCTGTATTTGAGTATTGGTCTAGCAAATGTTTTGTATGCCCTAGTTAGTAGTGTGATATTACCAGAGAAAAAGCTACGTAGGATTAGGTTAACAACTCTTAATGCCTTTTTGGCTATGTAGTTACAGTGGTCTCTAGCACTTAGATCATTAGAGATGAGTATTTCAACGTCCTTGACGGAGTTTGGATCATCAACAAGGTCTTGCCTATTCAGCTTGTATTTTATTGCCATTTGTTTGACCATTCTGATACATAGTCGAGGTCTTTTTGAAGGGTAGCAGTATTGTCTGTTGTGCTGAATAGCTTTACATCATCAGCGAAGAGCACGCAGTTGCTCTTAATATGATCGCAGAGCATGCTCTCCTTTAGAAGCTTCCATGCAAACCTGAATGCATTTTGCTCTGAGAATCACATCTCAGGCTTTATATGGGTTTCTTTATAAGCTGGGGTATTTTGGAACAATGGACATAGGCTTCTGTATGGATACGGCACTGTTGTACCACTGATTAAGGATTTCAGTTGGTTTCAATGACTAATGTGGTAGCTGCTTCCACCAGCATGCCTATCATCCTATAGAGAAATATTGTCATGAATGCAGTGGAGCAGTGCCATTTTATCTATTTTAAATGCCATTTCATTCTGGGTGTTTCAGCTATGTGCTGCCATCATTTCTTGTAACAATTACAATTTGAATAGGTCAGAACTGGGGTGAAATTGAGAAGGGAACTCCTAATTTGCCCTTCTAGCCTAAGTGTCATAAAATGTAACATTGATGGACCTTTGTTCAAAAATAGTTCAGTTGAATTTGGTGGGTGAAAGATGGACAGGAGCTTCTCCCAATACCATTTCTCCTTTCAGAATCTCTATTTTTGGACACAAATATCAGTCTTAAAGAAAACTGATGGACTTGTATACTGGTTTACTTCTTCATATCAGCTGGGTTTCCAGAAGGCTGATAAACTGTACTGAAAAGCAAGTAATGAGACATTTCCACAATGGTGCTCTGGCAACTGAAAAGTGGTTAAAATAACTTTAGCTCAAGTCTGCTAAGCCACATTTTAAAAAGAAAGATTAGGAGTGTTTTCCCTTTACTGAGTTTGGTGGGAGGGTGGAAATAAAACCAAGGAATCTTGAGAAGGAAGTAGAGAAGGGATGAAGAGTTCCTTTGGAGAACTACCAGCTGAGGACAAAACAATTTCTACTGCTGGTAATTGGCACCAAAGAAGGCATTCCCTATCCTTCATGTCAACTTTTCCATACTTCTTGTGAGGATATAACCATTTTTTACCTTGTGGCTAAAACAGCATGGATGGATTGGCACATGTTTAAGCTGACTTCTACTCTGTTGTGGCCCAATGCCGGCTCGCGGAGCTGACAGCAGAGTCAGACAGTAGTGAAGAGATTGGGGAGAAACCCAGGCCAGTCCTGGAGGCTTAGGAAGGCTCAGGTGAGGGCTCTGCATCAGAGGCAGAGATGGGGCCAGGGCAGGCTGGCAGTCATCAGCTGCCTTCAGGCTCGGAGAGCATTGAGGTGGGGAAGTTTCTGGAACTGGTTCCCAGCCTGCACATGCACAGAGCTGCCAAAAGGAAGACACAATTAAGAACTCAGGGTTGATGTAGGAGTAAGGCCACAGGTGGACAATGAATGCCCCCTCCCATCAGGATTAAAAGAGAAGCAAAAGGGGAGGGGACTTATGCAGGAAACAACTCACTCGTTCGTTGATCTGTTCGTTCCCGCCTTGTGAAGATTGGTCTGTATAACCCAGTTCTTCCCTGTCAGCACTGAGTGTGCCGGGCAGCATTCCAAGATTGATAAAGCTCTGAGCTAATTAGTATACCTTCCCAAGACTGTTTGCCAAGCCACTGGCTGACTGTGAATGAAATAATTCACATTAATGTAATAAAATAGATTTTTGCCGGGACTCAGAATTGACTTAGTGCTTTTTGGGGAAGCCTAGGACAGAACACACTCTGGATATTAGCATGTTAATGCTGTTGTAATGAAGAGCTCTAATTGGTTCAGAATCGTTCCTTTTGAAGCTATAGATTTTCCCTCTTCTTACTAGGTACCTTGCTAGGTAACTTGCATATCTCTATCAAGGCAGATGGTGTGACTGGGACTGTTTTTGGGTAGTAATTACTTTGGAGTTCATTTATTCTTTTTTCACTTTTGATCCCTCCCATTGACCAAGTTATGGAGAGAAGACTATCAAGATATAACCTATTAGATTGAATAAATTAAAGGCTTTGTCATCTGACTCACAATTTCTTCTGTTATGTATGTCTCATATTACATAGAACAGAGTATCATGGAATATGGCATCTATGGGAAAAATGGCTTTCGTTTATTTTATCTTTTTCAGAGTATGTCCTAGTCCTTTGGGATATGAATGAACAGAACATGATTTTATTTGAACTGGACATAAAATGCATTTGATTGAATATATTTAATGTGATCACAAAATCTTGAAATCACAAAAGTACATTGTTTAACATAAAATAGAAAACTGTAAGCAGGTGACTGTCTTTCTTGAGGGGCAGGAGTTGTGATATAAAGTAAGAGAAATATATGCACATATATTCTGCAAGATTGTACAGCAATTTTGAATCCTAACTCTTAAATAGTTTCAAATCAGTTATTGCTTGTCTCACCACCAGAGGATAAATTAATATGCAAAAGCAGGAGATATCTTTGTGGTTTCCAGATTATGTTAATGTTTCATAGGAAACTTTTAGTATCTTTTGAAATATCTCTAACTGCATGGCTTTCTATTATTTTTTTGAAGGACAAATGTTAATAATAATCATAAAAAGGAATCTCACTCCAAATGAAGATGTTGAACTAACTGGGAGTTAAAGTTGGACCAAGAAGGATTGGGGATACTCTAGAATCTTCCCAACAAATATGTAAGTTATTGTTAGAGTTCACCTGTTTTAAGACAATGTGAGAATAGTTGGGAACACTCCTGAAATATTTTTTTTCTTGTCTGATTTTTAGCATGGATTTCAGGGCTCTGAACTTTTGTAGCAATGTTAAAACAGAACTATATAGTTTTTTACTCTTAAATTCTAAAAAGGCAAAATGGTAAGCAATCTAAACATTAAAGGGAGGTTGAGGACTCTAAAATAGGGAGCACTGTTTAAATGTGATGGCTTCTTTTAAGATTTATTGTAGAGTTCATTGTTTCCCCCCATCAAATGGTAAACCACTATTGTTGATTTTCAGAATCCCCAAGGGAGGTAGAAGAGAAAAAGAGAGAATGAAAGAGGGGAGGGTTTGCTTAGATTTCAAGATTGTTGTTACTGTTTTTTGTTTTCCTTGCCTTGTTTGATGTCAGAAAAGACAAACCTCTTTGAATGAAAAATGAAATATGACACATTAATGGGCTTTTGAATATTACAGCCATCAACATTTGGATAATTTTTCCGGGTAGGTAACAAGTGACTTGGCAGCATTGAAGCACAAAAATGTTTTGCTTTAGGCTATATCTGTTCTTGCTGTTTGTGTTTACCTTTTTCATTCATTTGTGCCTTATCCAAAGCTGTATTTTTAATATAAACTTGCCTGTAACCATATCTGCACTTCTTTTATAGTGGTTAAGCGTGTGTGATTTTAACAACTAAGTGAATTTAAGGAAGCAATAAATCTCTCCCCTTTACAATATGAGGAAAACAACAACTTATGATATAGGGTGTAGACATTACTGAGAACTTCCAGATCACTATGAACATTTGAGATGTACAGTCCAAGTTATTGTAGATTAATATCACTCTACATATATGTTATTATTCCAACTGTAAAGGTAAATTTGCTCATACATTACCATAACGATACACCAGGATCATTTGATGTGTACATGAACAATGTGGGAACTGTCCAGGACTCAGATAAGGAGGAAGCTCTACTAGCAGCATGATTTAATATTTGAAATGATCAGATAGCTTTGCTAATTTTCACTCAAGAAAATTAAATCCATGTATTATTTCCTCCATACATTCCTTTTTACTGAGTCATTACATTTAATTTTAAAAAAAAGTTGAGAAAATAATTGACATATGGTACAGTTAGTAAAAAGTGAAAGGAGATCTAATGAACATGTTGTCCTGGTCTTTCAGGAGTTAAAAAAGTCTGCAACATCTAAACAAATAGTATTCTCTTACATATATTACAGATAACAAGTAGTTATGCCATACTTTTTTTGCAAATTATTATATACATACCTGCTCCTGTATGTGCAAGGCAATTTATAATTCAGAACCTCTGTATTTTTACTATTTGGCCTTGAAAAGAGGTTTCTGTGAACACACTTGTAAGGAAACCCTCTGGGTAATATTTTTGCCATGCATGTGGACATTAAGGGCACATCTGGGATATACAGTATTATGTCATGAAATAGAACTAGTCCCTGAACATGAATTTGGTTATGCTCATATCAGAAGCCCCTTCCAGCTGTTTTATATGTCAGCTGAAGTAGCTAGACCTAAGCAACCTTTGCTATTGCAAGTAACAGGGAGGTATTCCATAATGCAATTTTCAGCAAGGGCTTTACTTAATTTTTGTCAAAGCCAAAGAACAGCTTGAAGTTCTGAGTGGCTCTTTTTTTTTAACAATACAATTTTATTAAATGTGTTAGAGTATAAAATGAAAATGAAAATGAAAATAGTGGGAAGAGGAAAGGGGAACAAGGGAAAGAAAGAAGTATAGGATGAAGGGGAAATTTTGTTTTAAAAGCATTAATTTCTTACTCTTCAGGGGAGTAAAATGAATATAATAATGTTGCAGGTTCAACTTTTTACTTTGCTAATTTAATGTATACTAGCCATTTCTGTAACAAAAAACCCCATGTTTAATCAGAAAATCCTAATCAAAGTTCCATTTTTTTTCTAGCTCAAGCACAAAATCCAGAATCAGTTTCTAAATAGAAACAAAGTTAGATGTATTCTTCTCTTTGATTAACCTGTTAATATGGACATCTCTGCTATTTCCATCATTTTTTCCAACCATTCTTCTATTGTGAGAATTAATATAACTTTCCATTTTTGAGCCTAAAGCATTCTTTTCTCCTGTCAACAGGTATAACAATAAAGTTTCAACTTTTTTCAAGTTCTTTGACCATTAAATCTAAAAGAAAAGTCTCTGGTTTAATTTGTATATTCTTTATTAAAACATGAATCATACTCCAATATTTCTTTGTTTTGTCCACCAAAGATGGCAGAAGTTCCTTACTTTAATTCGTATTTTCAACATACATTTGAAGGATTTTTATGTCTTTGACAATTTATCAGGTGTTAAATACCAATGCTACATCATCTTATTAAAAAAATGTTTTAAGTTATAATTCAATGAAAAATTTAAGCCCTTTGTCTACATTCTGTTCCCATTGTTCAAGCATTATATTATACCCCCAAAAATCTCATTGAATCATTGTTGATAGAAAGTTCTGATTAGCTCTAACATATTGTTCTCTTTTGCTGTTTTAACTATGTTAGATGTGCACATCTGTAGCATAGTTTTGAAAGTGTGAATGCAAAGCAATTTGATTTTTGGGTTGGATTGGAATGCAAAAACTCCAATTACTAAAATCCAGATAGAACTAGTATGGAGAAATGGTTAAAGGGCTGGATTAAAAGTTAGAAGATCCTGGATCACAGACCCAGTGAGCCATGAAGCTTAAAAGTCTTTAGTCTGTTTATCTTACTTCCCAAATTTTTGGGTGAATACAAATGGACACAATCTAAAGCTGTTTTGAGGAAAGTCAGGATGAATAAATAAGAGATAAAGAAACTTGCATGTCTTTTCTGCTCAAAAGAATTTAATTGAATCTAAGTGTAAACAGAAGCAAGTCAATCTACATTAATTGCTTATAGCAGTTAACAAATACATGAACTTGGTTAATTGTAGCTTAAATCTTTGGTCAAGGGACTTGGAATTACAGATTTATTTATTTGTGCAAACAGAAAATGTGTAACACCTACTTTGGGAACTCAAGTTTCTAATTAGTTTCCAATTTCATGAATGAAAAAAATGTATAACTTCTAAACTAGCTAGTAATAAAATCCAGTAATAAGACAGTCTTAGTACTATTTGTTTTTTTAAGTCAAGTTTTATTTATTTATATATAAGTATTTTGAATACAATGTATTGTCTGGGCATACCATTTTACAAAAGAAAAAATAGTGACATATATACTGATAGCAATAGTAAAAATGCAACAAAATGATTCTAACCATATTATATTAGCTTATTTATCATCGTATTGATTGTATTAGCATAAGTAAAGGTAAAGGTTCCTCTCACACATATATGCTAGGTGTTTCTGACTTTAGGGGGTGGTACTCATCTCCATTATAAAGCCGAAGAGCCAGCGCTATCCAAAGACATTTCCGTGGTCATATGGCCAGCATGACTAAATGCTGAAGGTGCACAGAATGCTGTTACCTTCCCACCAAAGTGGTCCCTATTTTTCTATTTGCATTTTTACATGCTTTCGAACTGCTAGGTTGGCAGAAGCTGGGACAAGTAATGGGAATTCACTCCGTTATGCAGTGCTAGGGATTTGAACTGCCGAACTGCCGACCTTTCTGATTGACAAGCTCAGGGTCTTAGCCACGGAGCCACCGCGTCCCTTTGTATACTAATATACTTTGTTTATAACTATAAATATGCTACTACACTTTGTATATTAGAATACTTATAGTTATAAACAACATTCATGTTTTACTTGAACATAACAATTCTCTTTCTTCATCTAATTTCTACCTCTTATCTCTAACCATTGATAAAACCTATTCCATGCTAAGTAATACTCTGTATCTCCTTTATCTTTTATTTTCAATGTCAATCTATCCATCTCTGCACAATAGTCTTATTTGCATGCATATGTATATTACATAGTGTAAAGCAGTCTTAACAACCTGCTAAGACAGTGTTTTTCAATCCTGGAAACATGAACATGTGTGGACCTCAATTCCCAGAATTCTTCAGCTAGAATGCTAGAACCATGCTTCCAACAGCATGCTGGTTGGGGAATTTTGGAAGTCGAAGTCCACCCATCTTAAAGTTACTAACGTTGAGAAACCCTGTTCTAAAAGGACAATTGATTAGTGTGTTGTTTCCACCAAATAGTAAATACACACACACACACACACACACACACACACATTCCATAATAGTGGTGCATTTCCATGGCTAAGCAAATTTTAATTTAAGGGAATGTTGGCATTTGTTAAAATGATAACTGAGTTTCTGTTCCCAATCCAATTGCATTTTATTCTCTGATTATGTTTTCTTATCTAAAGAAATCCAAATAACTGTTTGAGGAAGAGTGATTTAATGCACATACATTATATAAAACAAGATAAAACTAGATTTATCTTAACTAAATTTAACACGGTTGCTATTTCTCATGAGTGAAGAAAAAAGAAATGGTACTCTTTTACATCAAGTTTTTCATCATATCATTGATTTTAAAAGGTGGTAATATATCTAACTTTCCCAGTCCTTCTGATTAAGTTTGTCCATATTACTCTATTTTTAATTTTAATAATCCACACCAAAATGGTATAAAATTAATAGGCATTGTGTTACTTCCTGAAAGGATGCACTGTTCATAGTAACCCATCTCCCCTGTTCTCTTGATATTAAACAGTATGCAGAACAAGATGGATCTCCATGGGAACAGTATTTTAAAAGCATAGCAATAGTCTCCTAGGATCATCTGGATATTGCCAATAACTGTACAGATGTCTCAGACCAAGAGAACACTTCCTTATTAAAAGTCTTCCATTTGCCACCTTTAAGCAACAGGAAAAACATTAAGTCTGCAAGGAGGTATTAATCACCTCCTTTAATCAGGAATCCAATCTTACTTTTGCCAATCATTCAGCCAGAAAGGATGAATTCCATTTCTGTAAGTTCTACAAAATAAAAAATAAATCTTATCTCTATGACCAATTTCATTACTGGACAGCAAGAGGATATCAACTTGTGAAGTTTGCAATTATAGAGACTGTTAAGACGTCTCCTATCTGGCAAAAAGACAATGCTATCAAGTTTTATATGGATTCAAGGGGGCAGAGTGGTAAGCATTCTTCATTGGGACATGATATGTTTTTGGAGGCCTTGATCTGTGCTAAATCTAATCCCTTGAGAGATCCTCTACTTGTGCACTACTTGTCATTCAACTTACTATATAACCCCAAGATCTTTACTAAACCAAGATGGTGGTTTGCCTCTGAGAGAGGGGAGAGAATGCTTAAGATGGGTAGTCAACTACCAAGATCATTTTGGACTTCAGCCACAGCTTCACCAGCATTGGCAATGGATGAAGTAAAGAATTCCTCAAGTGCATTCGGAAAAGCATCTAGATATGGCTTCTGGATTGGGCCACTTTGATGGACCTCTATTCATATAGGAGTTTGAGAATTGATTTGGTCTAGCAATTAAGGTACCAGACTAGAAACCAGAAAAGCAGGGAGTTCCAGTCCTGTCTTAGGTATGAAAACCAACTAGGTGACTTTAGGCCAGTCACTCTTTCAGTCCATGACATCAGACTCAGGTGATAAGTCAGTCAGTCCATATCTATTGCAACCAATGGATCAATACTTGATTGATCTGAAAAAGTAGATCCAGCACTTGCAGGAATAACATTAAGAACAAAAATATTCATACAACAGTTGTTCCACCTGAAAATCTCTGTCTGTCTGTCTGTCTGTCTGTCTGTCTGTCTGTCTGTCTGTCTGCCTGCCTGCCTGCCTGCCTGCCTGCCTGCCTATCTTTCTATCTATCTATCTATCTATCTATCTATCTATCTATCTATCTATCTATCTATCTATCATCAATCTGTCATTTATCAAGGAGTGTTAAACTCAAGGCCCAGGGGCTGGATCTGTCCCACAGGGTTCTTAGATCTGGCCCATGGAGCCACCCTGGAAACAGTGAAGGACCAGCCCATGGTGCCTTTGCCTGTGAAAATGGAGCTCAGGAGGCCACACCCCACTCCAAGGTCAAACACAACCTTGATGCAGCCCTCAATGAAATTGAGTTTGACACCCCTGATCTATCATCTAATTTCCCATTCAATAGATTCTCATGAAGAATTGTGGAGAATCCATTTGTTTTATATATTTTTAATTCATGTAAAAAGGTTTACACAGTATAAAAGGACACATCTGTGGACTTACCTACAGCAAGTTACGGTAGCCTCCAATTGGCCTCTTTGAAATAATTTTGTGCAATTAGCAGCTATAACGCTGACAGTTTAATGGCAATACTATTGGGTAACTGTGTTTAAGGTTCCATCCTGAAACATTTATTTGAATTTGTGGGTATGAGGTATTCCATTTGCTCCAATTATTTTGAAGTTAAAATTGCTTTACAGGAATATCATCTGGATGATTCAATTTTATTGCCATTTTGCATGACAACAAAATGTGTTGATTCTGCTTGTGTGAAGCATCTATTTTGCATAATCTTTCTCAATGTGGAAACCAGCTACTGTAGTGAGTAGTTCATTTCAATTAATACACTGTTATTCCTCCCACAAGGCCAATGGCAAATGTCTTCTGTTGTTATGCAAAATATTGATTGAATCTGGCAGCTGTTCATTATGCCAAAAATATTATAGCTTTAATTTCATAATGCTTTACATTGGAAAGTTGCAATTCTTCTATATTCTAAGTATAAAATGGAGCTTCGGTTAGTTTATTGCTCATTTCATGAATGTATTTTCAATTTATTCAGTGTTCTTTCCTTCCTTATAAAGACCACTATTATCTACCATAGCGCATTTTGATTATACTTCCGTTAAATATAGATTTGCTTTATTTACACAAATTACATTGTGAAATTATTTCCAACATTGCATCACAACAGGAATAGAACCACTGCTGTTCCTGCCATTTTTCCCTATAAAATAATTGTGTCCATTACCAATAATTGGAACAAATAAATTTAGGTGAATTCTACCAGAGTTGGTCTAGATTTTGGAGCATTCAGGAGTGATAGCAGAAACATGGAAGAATTTAGGACCATTCATATCCAAAATAACAAAATAACAGAATTGGAGCAGGCATGCATGTGTGCACACATACGCACGAGCGTACTTTCGGCATGCAACAACGAAAAGGTTAGCTATCACTGCCCTATATCATTTCAGACCAACGGTTGTCCAATCCCTTCCTAAAAACTTCCAATGTTGGTGCACAACTACTAGAGGCAATTCATTCCAGTGATTAATTGTTCTGTTTATGTGTTTGTGGGCTGGGGGGAGGAATAGAGCAGATTCTGGGTTTAGTGGTTTCTCCATTTTAAAGTCTGATGGTGGTGAATTGCTCAAATTATTATATTTTTTTTAAAAACTTCTGTTGGAATTCTTTTATATTTTTATGCATAGTTGGTCATTAATAAAGGACAGTTATGATGAGCAAAAAGAAACTTTATCTACATTAAAAAAACATAATTGCTATTTATGGGTATGGGCATTGTCTCTTTCTAGAGACTTCAATCAAACTAATTGCTTGCCTGCTTGCCCTTCTATCTACTTTTCAATTCTCGGAATTGGTAAGGAAGGTGTGAATAGCTATAATGCTTTCACAATCAACCATGGCCAGAGTTATGGCCAGAGAGGGGTTTGGAGATGTTGGGAAACCTCAGGAAATGTCATCAAGTGTTAGTCCCAAGGAGAAAGACCTTTGCTTCCTGTTCAGAAACCAAAACATCAAGGAAGATAGAGAGAATATATCTTTGAAAGCTATGGTGCCTGAGCAAAAAAATTACATATTTTATTTTTTCTCTGTCAATCATATGGGAAGAATAGCCAACAGCATTCAAACTTTAAAAGGAGAAATGATGGAAGACGTAGAAAATGGAACAGAATAAAATCTGAGAGTGAGATTGCAGCTGAGAGCTTTCTCAGAAGAAATAAGAAATATTGACTCCAAACAAGTGTGGTATAGAAAAGGGGAGCACGCTATCACAATTGGGTATCTTTGGGGAGAGAGGTAAACCATATAAAATGTGTCAGTTTGTATATAATAATTACTGAATAATTGATTTAAAGTTCTAACAACTTTAACAGTTGGTGGCTCAGGCTGTTAAATGCCTGCACTTAAGTTCCAGCTGCCTACAATTACTGCAGGCTCGAATCCCACCAGGCTCAAGGTTGACTCAGCCTTCCATCCTCCTGGGGTAGGTAAATTGAGGACCCAAGATTGTTGGGGGCAATAAGCTGACTTTGTAAAAATGCCGCTTAGTAATAAGCAGGCATATACAATGGAATGAAGGCTATTGCTGAGCACACTGGGTGTATCCCAAAAAATTGTAAGCCGCCCTGAGTCTTCGGAGAAGGGCGGCATATAAATGTAATTTTAAAAAATGTTAAGTGAAAGAAACGCATAATTGCATTGCAGAGCAACATACTTTCAAACAATGGATTAATGAATGGAGCACAGTTGTAGATTATGAAGATCTGCAGTAAAGATGTAGGATTAAAGATAATTACAGAAGAAATATCTAATACTTCAATACTGCTGCAAAGATAGAATTTTGTTCTTTTGTTCTCTTCATTTTAATATGAACAGTTGACAATATCCAATAAAGCTAATATTTGTAATGAAAGTGAAGTAATGCTGGAATAACTAAGGGAGAAAGGGGGGCACAATGGCTCAGCAATTAAAGATGCGGACCTTGTCAGCTAGAAAACTGGCAGCTTGAGTTTGAGACCCAAGCGATATATCATGGGGTAAATACCCCTTACTTCTCCCAGCTCTGCCCAACTAGCAGTTCAAAATCATGAAAATCTAAGTAGATACAGTTAATAGGCACCACTTTCCTGGGAAAGTAACAGCATTCTGCGTACCTCATTTTATAGTCACATGATCTATGGAACTGTCTTCGGACAATGTTAGCTCTCTCAGTTAAGTAACAGAGAGAAAAGCTACCTACTAGAGTCAGACACAACTGGTCAGAAGGAACCTTTATCTTTGTCTTTAAGGAGAAAAAAAAGAAAATTGATACTTCTTGAATTCACTTTAGAATTTACAAATTAAAAAGGATCCTTTAATAAATTAATGACAAAAATAGCACCCCAAAATGTTCAAACTTTCCTAATTCCCAAGTTACCTTTCAGGGCCCCTTTCTAATTGCTGAATTAGACTTCCTTTTAATTCCCATCCATTGGAAGCTTGTAGGCCTTTCCAGGTATCACTTTCTCCTCACCTTAAGTTATTTTTATTTCTCACTGTCTGAAAATGGACCATAGCTACCTGGGCAAAGTATAATTAATTAAAATAATTTATAGAGTTTTCTGACACAAGATTTGTAATGGCCATGAGTTAAGACAGCACTTCAATGTGATGACCCAGATACCTGGAACAAAATGTCTGCTGTGATAATTGGCCATATTCAGATGCCAACTATGTGGCAGTTCCATTCTCTTCATTGTTTGCTTGAGTGCTTCCTGGGTGATTTTTGTTGGTCACTTGTGAAAATAAAATTCTGCTGCCTTTTAGCAATCAAATAAATGTGTAGGCTGTGACAACTCTGTTCTTCCAAGATGCCAACAGCATTTTTGTGTAAAGCAGCAGATTTTTCCTCATCTCTTAAATGACATCTCAGACATTTTACCTCTAAAGACCATTTTGATCAACTATTTCCATTCCTGATCCCTCATTCATAGTAAAAAGAGAGATTTTTTATTTCTTACTGCACATCCCAACAATATATAATTTTCCTAAAGTGGGTACCAGTTTGAGTATATCACACTTTCTGAACATCACAGCTGAACATCAATTAAAAAAAATGTGTTCAATAATTTCTTAACTAATTTACAAGATTTTTGCTTGCCAGTTTTGCTAAATACTTTGCAGGGAAAGCGTGTCATATTCTCAAAAGCACCTTGGAATAGCATAAGGCTGGAAAAGGGGTTTCCAAAGTCATACAAGACAAAATAATTAGAAACTTGTAAACGTTGAAATAAACAAAGATATGTGATTTCATCTGTCTGTTAAAAAGGTCTAAGCTCTGGACCTAATCCAGCAGTAACCACTCCACATGGGTGGGTGATAACTGGGTTTATTAAGCCAGACTCAGGCATGCAAATGAATTCCAAATTGCAATAGGCTAGAAACAGATGCAAGCAGGAAGTAAAGTCAGAGCTGGGAGCATCTGCCTCCCAGCGCAGTTATGTAGGTGGGCCATGCCCTCCACTGATGTAGACCACACTTGGAAGGCAGCTGTGTGTCAGATGGCTGGTTGGAGCCCTACCCGGCTGCTTTGCCATGCCGCACAGCTCGCACAGCTGATCATTGGGCCTCCGCCTCTGCCTCGCTTGGACAGCTGATCGTTGGGTGTCCCAGTTGCTTTGTGTTGGCCCACCTCCCTGCCACTGCAGCCATCAGCTTCACAACCCCCCCCAACACCAGGAGCTTCCCTCCCCCCTGTAAGGCAAACCCTGATGGGAAACTGTGGTTTGACCTATTGATGGACTGAGTTAAAACAGAACTTTAATTCAGACTAATGACTTGAGTAGAAATCAGTATAACAATGGTGTTTTTATTTTTATACTTTATAACTCTCTTTTTTGGTTATGTAATGCTAATAGATGTTGAGGCTGTATTTCAAGAATTTAGGCTGGTTAGCAATAGCAATAATACTTATACTTATATACCACTTCACAGTGCTTTTACAGCCTTCTCTAAACAGTTTACAGAATCAGCATATTGCCCCCAACAATCTGGGTCCTCATTTCACCCACCTCAGAAGGATGGAAGGCTGAGTCAGCCTTGAGCCTGGTGGGATTCGATCTGCCAAATTGAAGACAGCTGGCAGTCAGCAGAAGTAGCCTGTAGTACTACATTTTAATCACTGCGCCACCATGGCTCTTATTGGTTATATGGAAAAAAAGGTTAGAAGTTGAGTTTTTCTTTCAGTTCTTTATTTCTAGAGCAGGCAATCCCTGGTCTCAGAATAAATTTCACAAAACACATTTTGCTGAAGGAAATAAAATCATGTTATACACACACACACACACACACACACACACAATCTCCTCTCAAAATTTCCAAATTGGACTGGATAATTTTGAATCCCAAAATCAAACAAACTCCTTCTTGTTCTGGAAAATTTAATTCCATAAAATTGATAGATCAATCCTAGAATAATCATATTGATCTCCTCTAGAAGATGAACAGAAAATCTAAAGCTCCCCATAACATTTTGTCTCTGGACACAAAAAATCTGCACATATTTACTGTTCAGTTTTATGAAATCCATCACTTGATGGAAACAAACATTCTCTTCAATAATTGAATACATATATATATGCAGGGGTAGGCTTCAAAAATTTAGCAACTGGTTCTTTGCCTGGTTGCTGGGTGGGCTTGGCCATGGTGGGCATGGCCTAGTTGGCCTCCTGAACCATTCTGGCCTGGGAGCAAAAACGGGCCATGGGGGGAGTGTTTTTGCCATCCTTGGGCTCTGGAGGCTTTCCTCAAGCTTCCAGGAGGGTGAAAACAGCCTCACAGGGCTCTGGAGGCTTTCTGGAGGCTGGAAATGGGCCCATTTATAGCCTTCCAGAACTTCCAGGAGGCCCATTTTTTGCCCTCTCAAGCCTCCATACGGGCCCTGCATTTACCTACAATCCAAAATGGGCCATGCAGGGACTCCTGGGAAGGGTGGTGTGTGGTGCGGTGGGCCATCCAGGTGTGGGATTTGCCAGTTCACTGAACTGGCCATAAAATTAGCAACTGGTTTGTCTGACCAGTGCAAATTGGTAGCAGCCCATCCCTGTATATATGTACTACATATATGTAGTAGATATAGCAGCATATATACCAGCTATTGTATGGATTGGACCCTGTCAATTTTGAAGAAAAAATCATTTGTATTTGTATAGGTTTTTCTGTGGTTTGGAACTCTACGCAAACTTAGCTCTTCTCAGAAGTTCTTTGGGATTGACTGTAGACCCAGAGGCATTTATAAGAATATATGCATGTATGTTTGGACTATCAGTAAATTTGATAATAAAATAGATCAATTGCATAAATAAGTAAAAGAAAACTTACTAGGAAACTGAAGCATAAAATTTACTCTAACAAAAGGACCAGTTATTTTTCAAATATCTAGTCTTTGCTCAGATACCTTTTAATATTGGGTTTTCCTAGTTTAATTACTGTTATAATTTAGGAAGAATTTTTCCATGGTTTATTTTTATTTTATTTTCTGCATGAATCCCATTTTTTTTAAATTCACATTTATATGCTGCCCTTCTCCGGGGACTCAGGGAGGCTTACAATCTTTGGAGCACAACCTAATGTGCTCAGCAATAGCCTTCATTCTATTGTATATGCCTGCTTATTACTAGGGCTTTTGCCCCCTCCCCAAGCGGCATTTTTACAAAGTCAGCTTATTGCCCCCAACAATCTTGGGTCCTCAATTTACCTACCCAGGGAGGATGGAAGGCTGAGTCATATTGAAGGAAGGGTGGGAGGGAGGACTCCAAATCTATTTTGGAGGACTTTCTGCCCACGAGCACAGTTAAATTCTTACTAAAGGTATTAAGTAAGATTACATTAAATGAGAACCCTTTGAATACTATCAAATCAGGAAAGAAACAGCTGGAAGTGATACTGTAATTTAATGTAATGGAATTAGAACTAATTCTGTAATGCATAGAAGATAATGACAAATTGATCAGAAGCACTGATATGATATTATATTACATGATCCTCTCTTAAACTATAAACTATAGAGCCGTTCAATGGTCTTTCTCCTTAAGTCTCTTTTTCTCAGCATTTTTGTTTGAGTTATAAATATGTTCAAATTACATGCAACATAAAATTGCTACTATCATATACTAGTCATAATTATAACCATGTGATGTCTGCACAGATACCAATATTGAAATTTATATGGACATAATGAAACTGTGTATCACGCAAAATAATACGCAGTTGTCTCTTTTACCCATATCGTTCTTTCTTGAAGACTCAGGCCAACTATTTCATAGTTGGTATCAAAGTATGGAACAATATAATGCTTTCAGACTGAATGTGTATAATGTTGAATTTGCTTAATTTTTGTATGACGCATTCTGTCTATTAATTGCAATGAATGGTTATTGATGGAAATAAATACTTTACCAAAATGCTGACTCATGACCATAATAAAAATTATTACTATTACTTTACCCATCCATGTCATGGTACCTGATACACTTTTTAATGCTGTTAGGTGGTACAATAGGATTTTATGCCTAGAAGAAATCTCAACCATAGAACTTCAATTCAAGTGAAAAGTTGTGTGAAACATAATGTTTACCTTGCTAGTATCACAAGGAAATAGCACTGCATTTTTGTAGTGCATCTTTGCAGTGCATCTTTGCACTAAAAGTTCAAAACCATTATGGGCTTGAACGTACCAAGGTTCTTATATTACTCTCTTGAAAATACAGTAATTGCTACATCAAGAAAGCAAAGAAACATCTTCTTCAGTAATGATTAGAAAGGCAACCTGGTTCTGTTCTACATGCTAAAGTTTCCTCCCGATTGGATCTGTAATATAAAGGATTTTGCATTTTCAGACAGTTAGATGATAGATGATAGATAGATATAGAATTTTGTATTTAATATTTTTTTAAAAGTATGAATGCAAACTAACATAATGTAAGAAAAAGGGGAAAAATCAAGCTAAACATTTTCTCTAGTATTTTGTATTTTCTCAAATGCCAATCAGATGTTCTGAAAATGTGTCTGCCAGTCATTTTTTTGATAGTTTCAGACTATAGTTCAAAATAATTCACAAATGACATATAAAAGATGATATCCCAAGGATGTCACTTTGACTTGCAAGAAGTTGTCTTTTTGGCACACTTGCAGAGTTCTGAAGTGTTAAAAGAAGCAGCAGAGGTCCTAGAAAGATTTGTTGTTTTGGCACATGGTTTGAAACAACACATGTTTTTGTCAATCTCAAGTTCTTTCTGTCTTGTTTATGAAGACTTTATGGATGCTAGTAATTTTTTCCCTTCCTCCCTATCTTTGATAGAAACAAAACAAAATTGTTATGGCCTGTTACCTCATAACTGTAGTAATTTCAAAATGCCATTGTTTAGGATTGTAACTTATCATTCTGATATACTAGAAGATGCAGCAATATCAGTCAGAGGGGATCATGACACCTACAGAAAAGGATGGATCTTGTGATGTCACAAAGCTGCTCTGTTCCCACCTTCTCTTGATAATATTGGTCCAAGGTTTTCAACTTGTTTCTTCAGGAGTGGGGAATAGCAAATTTTACTCCTTTGTTTCCCATTGTCACTTCCTATTTTTCTGGAGTTATTCAGTAAAATGTTATCTTATGGGCTGCTAGTGGAGTGCTGCATGGCTACATGCTGTCCTTGTTTTCCGCATCTTTGTCTGCATCTTCTTTGTTTTATCCCATTTTTATTGACCAATTAGGATTCTCCCAGTTAAACATATCATAATGGACATCCATATACTCCTCATGATATTGTTTAGTAGAAATAAAATTGTATGGAAAAGTACTATAGTCCATGAGAGCTTAAATAAGAAATTTGTTATTTTAAAGAAACAACATGGTATTTTATTATTCATTATGCAATCTTGTGCTGGTCAATCAGAAATAAATCCCATAGTGCTCTATAGCTACATTGTTTGGCAATGATCTATCTATCTATCTATCTATCTATCTATCTATCTATCTATCTATCCATCCATCCATCCATCCACCCACCCATCCATCCATCCTGATATTTTTCAAACTTGGTTGACTGGAGAATTCTGGGAGATTAAGTCCATAGATCTTAAAGTTTGATAAACTATGGTGTAGATCTTGCTAACTTTGCCTTTGACCATGTTGGATGGGACTAGGCTCCTGGGGTTTTGCATAGGATTTAGCCATTTGTTAAAAATTTATTTCAGATATTATTTTTCACTGCATTTACATCTAACTATTGAATAATATACTATGCTAAAGAATTGCTGCATTCTATTGAAACAAACTATCTAACCCTGCTCCAGTTAACAGTGGTGTCCCCCAAGGCAGCATTCTAGGACTCACACTCTTTATACTCTATATAAATGACCTTTGAGATCACCTTTTAAGCAACTGTGTTCTCTTTGCAGATGATGTAACTATTCAACACCACTGACAATGCTACTATCCTTCAAAGCAACCTTGATTATGTGTCTGAATGGTCAAACATCTGGCAACTCCAAATCTCGACCAACAAATGCTCTGTCCTACACATTGGTAAAAAAAATCAGTACACCAAATACAAACTAGGCAGATATGACCTCGTTGATGATCCTCACTCTGTCAAGGACCTTGGAGTTCTCATATCAAATGACCTAAGTGCCAGAGCTCACTGTAACAGCATTGCCAAAAAGGCATTAAGAGTTGTAAACAGGGGTGGGATTCTACCGGTACACACCAGTTCTATAGAAACAGTTGTTAACGTCACTGGTAGTTCTAAGAACCAGTAAAATCAACCCCCAACTGGCCCGGCCCCTCTCTGTCGTTCCTACAGGTCAAAAACTGTTTTTTTTTACTGCATATGCATGACATTTTTCATGCATGTGTGAAAATCCTTGCCTCATTCTCCCCCACCTGCCCCTCCCATCGCTGGCCCTGGCCCCTGCCCCTATCCACCACTCCTATGCTAAAAAAAACTGTTTTTTTTACTGCACATGCATGAAAATACTTGCCTCATTCTTCCTCACCTGCCCCGCCCCTACTTATAGTGCATGTGCGCTACCTACAAAAATTTTTCTGCCCGGTGCCATCGCTCACACCAGCAGCAGCAGCAGCAGCAGCCAAAGCAGCCAAGGCAGCCAGCCAGCAAGCCAGCCAGCCAGTCAGCCGTCGCTGCCTGCTTTCTGCTGCCCTGCTGAGTGAGTGAGGGCAAGCCGCAAGCCCTGGTCACCACTGCTGCTAATCTCCCTTGCCCAGCCTGCCTGCCTTGCCTGGACTGCCTCCCATGGTGGGTGCTGTTAAAGAAGATGCAAGCCCCGGTCACCACCGCCGCTAGCCGTCCTCACCTGCCCAGACTGCCTACCCTGGCCTCTGAAGATGGGGATTGGTAAGTACGACCTGACTGCCTACCTGCCGCTGCCAGCCCTGTTCGAGTGCCGACTCCCAGGATGAGCACTGCCCTCGCCGATGATCCCTGCCTCACCCGCCACCATCTTCCCTCACCCGTGGCCCTCCATTGTTGCAGTCTTGCCTTCTCACCAATGATTGGTGACTGAGGAGGCAAAGCAGCAAGCCCCCGCTGGTCCCCTACCTCCTCCTGCCACCACTGCTGCCAGCCCCGGTTGAGTGCTGACTCCTGGGCCAGCCACCACTGCCTTGTCCACCTGGTGGCTGCCAACTTGGCTAGGCTGGCAGGAAGCTGCCATCTTGGATAGGCTGGTGCCACCTTCCCTCGCCCGCTGCAGCCCAAGGGTTGCTGCCTTGCCTTCCACCACTGATTGGTGAGTGAGGAGGCAAAGCAGCAAGCCCCACCGGTCCCCTAGCTCCTCCTGCTGCCACCGCTGCCAGCCCCGGGCAAGTGCCGACTCCCTGGCCAGCCACCACTGCCTCGTCCACCTGGCAGCTGTGATCTTGGCTAGGCCGGTGCCACCTTCCCTCACCCACTGCAGCCCAAGGTTGCTGCCTTGCCTTCCCACCACCGATTGGTGAGTGAGGAGGCAAAGCAGAAAGCCCTGCCGGTCACCTACCTTCTCCTGCTGCCGCCGCCCCCACCAGCCCAGTCAAGTGCCAATTCCCAGGCCAGCCATCCTTGTCACAACAAACTTGAAGACTGAGGAGGACCCCGTCGTAGCTGGCTAGCCAAGTTGCCTGCCTCATTTTTGGTAAGTTGCTTTTTTTATTTATGTATTTATTTATTTTTTTAGTATCTGTTTTTATTTTTATTAATCATAAAAGCAAAACAGATACTAAAGAAATAAATAAATACATAAATAAAAATTATTTCACTATTCATCTTGATGTTTCCTTCTCCTTTGTTTTTTCCTATTGGGAAAAAGCAAATCAGAAACAAATATCTATATATAGTATCAATGTAACAATAAATGGAAACAAAATGTTACATTGCTGTTATATATAGATGTTTCTGATTTGCTTTTTCCCAATAGGGAAAAACAAAGGAGAAAGAAACATCAAGATGAATACTAAAATAATTTTTATTCATGTATTTATTTATTTATTTATTTAGTATCTGTTCTGTTTTTATGATTAATAAAAACAAAAACAGATACTAAAGAAATAAATACATAAATAAAAAAGCAACTTACTAAAAATGAGGCAGGCAACTTCTTGTTACATTGTTGTTATACATTATCTGTTTCTGCTTAAATCAATATATAGCAACATCAATGTAACAAAAACCTGCATGCATACATAAATTGAATTTTTTTAAATAAAAGTTTTTTTTATTTTTCTTTAAACAAACAAAACAAGCATAAAACATAAACCATCTTCAGTTACATACAGTGTGTCAGCTGGTACAAATCACTTGTGCACAATCTCTGCAGTCTTTCCCTTCCAATTTGCATTAATCCTTATGTCCTAAATCCACTATATATGTTTATATTATTACTATTATTAATTACTTACTAGACTTTACTAATATTACATCATTTTATGTGAGCAAATCACCATTTTTCCTGATTACTTTGTAATGTTCATTTCATCATCACCAAACTAATCTATAACAATATATCCTTATTTTACCTTACCTCTGTAATTCTATTATACTTATATTAAAGTATTATAAAATATTTCATAAATGAAAATTGTTTTGTTTCACTGCTGTTACATATTGATACTTACATATCAATAAGTACAGCAGTGTAACAGAAAAATTATTTAAATTTCTTTGTATTGGCTTATTTCTAATTTTGTTAAATATATCCACATGTTTATAATTATCAACGTTCTGTATTTAATTCATACATAGAAATGATCATTCTCTGCCTAATTTCTACCTCTTATCTCTATCCATTTCTGCACATTGTAATTTTTTAATTTCATTTTCATCTATGGGGATCACTTCGTTTTTCCACTGTTGTGCAAACATATTTCTAGCCGCTGTTAACACATGTAACATTAAATATGTATTGTACTCCCTTTATTTATGTGGGTACCAACACAAATATTTTTGGTTTTAAAATTTAAATCTACATGTTGCTTTACCATTTTTGCTAACCTTGACACTACATCTTCTTGAATAGCTACACTAGCAGAGCCCAATACTGAATTCATATATTCCAGTTTTTTAAACTGAGAAATAAATTTCAGAAAAAGAATTCAGTATTGCTCTGTGAATGTGCCTATCAATTCCATTCTTAATCTAACTTCTTAGATTATTTTGTACTATTATCTTTTTTTTTGTAGTATATATATCTGCATAAAGCTGTAAAAAGCTTCAGTGCATTTTTAAGCTGCATTCTAAAAAGGTTAGGTGACCAAACATGGCTTCCCTTGGCTTCTCTCCCTCTGCTATAGAGAGAGCATTCCATTAGTGACTGGTGGTCCAGGTAAGTAGTCTTGGCTAGGAAAGATTTTTGTGCCACTAGTGGCACAAAATAACAAATTGCCTTGGTTTGTTAATAGTATTTCCATTTTAAGTGTTTATTTTTCAATTAATGAATTGTAATTATAAAAATATCAGTCAGTGCAACATCTTTTTTATAAACTGTAATTTTCAAATCCACTTTCAGTTCCATCTCAGTCTTGTCTGGTGAAACTTGTTCCTCTTCCATAACATTTTTTAAACACTAACTAGCTGTAGTGTCAGGGACTCTTAAAAGTAACTGAATATTACTGATCTCCGTTCCTCATCTTTCTCTCCTTGTAGCTCCCTGTAGCTCCCCAGGCCTCGCCCAGCCCTCCTCGTAGCTGCCCTGGCCTCGCCTTGCCCTCCCCATAGCTCCTCATAGCTGCCCGGGCCTCGCCCTGCCCTCTCCAGGGCTCCCCAGGCCTTGGAAAGTGGCAAAAAACACTTGCTAAGCAACTGGCCATTAAGCGAGGACATGGTCATTAAGCAAGGACCACTTGCATTTGGTTTGCCAATCACATGGCCACCTGCCCATACCCACCCCAGTCACATGACCACCTAGCCACTCCCAGTCAGCAAGCCACTCCCATCCCAATCACATGACCACCAAGCCACACTCACAAATTAGGCCACGCCCACAGAACCTGTTGTTAAGAAATTTGAATCCCACCCTGGTTGTAAATCTAATATTATGAAGCTTCTCCTCCGGAAATATTGAATTGCTAACTAGAGCATACAAAACTTTTGCCAGACCAATACTCAAATACAGCTCATCAGTCTGGAATCTGCACTGCATATCAGACATTAATACAATTGAGCGAGTCCAGAAGTATTTCACAAGAAGAGTACTACACTCCTCTGCTCGCAACAGAATACTTTATATCACCAGGCTTGAGATTTTGGGCTTGGACAATCTTGAACTACACTGCCTACGGTTAGACTTAAGTGTAGCACATAAAATTATCTGCTACAATGTCCTACCAGTCAATGACTAATTCAGCTTCAACCACAACAATACAAGAGCACACAACAGATACAAACTCAATGTAAACCACTTCAAACTTGAATGCAGAAAGTACGACTACAGCAACAGAGTGGTCAATGCCTGGATGCATTACCTGACTCTGTTGTTACATCCTCTAACCCCCACTCCTTTAACCTCAAACTAACCACTATTGACCTCACCCCATTCCTAAGAGGTCTGTAAGGGGCGTGCATAAGTGCACCATCATACCTCCCATCCCGCTCCTATTGTCCCCATTTATTCGTACCTATTTCCTGTATTCTTACTCACGTTTATACTTATATCTATTACCTTGTAAGTGATTGACAAATCAAATACATAAATAAAATAAATAAAAAATTTCCAAAAGTACAGGGTCCTTTTGCAGGTGCAGGCATCCATTGGTTGCAACAGGAAATGATCAACTGGCTTGTCATTTGAGCCTGACATTGAGGACTGAGAGAGAATGACTGATTCAAAGTCACCCAGGTGGCTTTCATGCCAAAGACAGATACAAAGTCTCTTGGTTTCTAGATTATTGCTTTAATCAATAATCCAAACCGGCTTTCTATGAATTAACCTGGAATGTAAACAACAACAACAACAAAAACCAATGTCAGTTGCATAATGCAGTTTATAGCAGATTGTGGATTTCCTGCTTTTTGCTTGCAATTTTTAATCTATTGTAAATTACTTCAGCACCTAATATGATTCACAGGGCATTTAAACTGATAGATTTGACTTTAACAACCCAGGTTTGTTTCAGTGAAGATGAAAGAAATTAGCTGATTTATATAACTTTTCCCCCTAGATATTTATTTTCATGGCACTAGTAAGGGGCATTGAGAACCAGTTTTGTGTAGCAGTTGAAGCATCAGACGAGAAACCTGGAGCCCATTAAGAATTACATTCTTTAATATGAAAGGCTAAACCAATCTACCTATTGCTGCTGCCTTTAGTGTCTTCAGCAACCAAACCATGGAAAGAAAGTAATCAAGAAGCAGCCTCATTAAATGGAGGTCATTATGAAAAGGAATGTAGAGCATCTGAAAAGACTAAAAACTGGGCTACCATTTTCTGTTGTATACTGAAAACATTTAAATGATTGAAACTTGAGTTCAGTCTTGTCAGCCCTATAGAAAAATTGCTGTTCAACAAAATAGAATTCCTATCAATATTTTATCACTGATTGGAAGGGAGAAGACTTTCGTTCATGGCCTTCTGCCACTGTTTGCAATACCTCTCTTACATTCTTTTGGCTAGAAACCAGCAGCTCACTGACTGTTCCTGAAATCCAACCCCTAGTATCTCACTTTCTGGCTGTTTAGTCAAGGAATTGTCATAGCTTTGTTACTATGGAAAAATCATAGATTACCCAACTCTGGCAACAATATTTCAAGAGAAGACAAATATTTCAGCTTCTACAATTTGCCATTGGGTAGTTTGGCTAAAGCTGATAAGAACTAAGCTGATCTGTATGATGGGAATCAGATTGGCTGCCCTTGTATTAGGAACAAATTGGGGTTAATTTAATGTATGCACATTCTCTCTTGACCAGGGCTGTCAAACTACTGGCCCACAGCCCGGATGCATCACGTGCTGGTCATGCCCATGCCCAGTTTAGCAAAGGGAGAAAAAGTCCTGATATGTCATGTGATGCTGCCATGATGACATGAGTTTGACACCCCTGCTCTTGACAAACAGCAGCAATACAGGTCTGCCTGAAACTTCAGAAAAAGACATGGCTCTTACTGTAAGCATGCCCATGGTTAATCAAAACATCCTTGAAGATCTACCTATATTTTCAACTAAACTTTCAAATGAAGCCTACCTTTGCAATAGTGGTAAATATCTGTTGGTTTCTGAATGTTTCATTACCAGGCTAGGTAGCATCTTCAGCATTTAGGGGATGTCATTGTCAGTTTCTTCTGTTTATGAAGGCTTCAGGTGTGGGTGTATCAAGTGAGGGTCTTGTAATGGGACAACTGTGAGTCATCAGTAAGTCTTTTGATGGGTCTTGTGATAAGGAGACTATATCAGGTCAGGGTCATTGGGAGGTGAACTGTTGGTGGCTGTGTTGCATGGGTTAGTTGAGGATCGGTGCTGTCTCTGGTTGGCTCTGCAGTTGATTTGGATTTTGAGGGGTTCCTGATTTTGATTTTGATGTGCAGGTCAATGTGTCTGCTGATGGAATTGCTTGTGGAGTGCTAGGCTTCAATGAACTCACAAGCATGGTGGGTGGTAGCATGGCTGATGATTTTTGTGTTGCTCCAATTGAACTGGTGCTTTTTGGTGTTGGCATGGGTAGAGATTAATGATTTGTGATCATGGCATTTGACTGCCATCCAGTGTTCATGGATCCTGTTTTTTAATTGGTGTAATTTAATTCTTGTTCCAACTTCTTATTTTTATAAGCAGCATTACCTTTAAACTTAATTTGCAAGAGGGAGAGAGAGAGGGAGGGAGGGAGGGAGGAGGAGAGAGAGAGAGAGAGAGAGAGAGGGTTCCTCATAAGCAGTGCCCTGAAATAATTTCCTGTCTCTTCCAACATATACTAACTTATGGAGGCATTTCTTGTGTAAGTCCAACATATTGCAATATTGGGACCATAAGAGTAAGAACCTCTTAGGAGAAGCTGAAGGGTTGGGAGTTTCTGACCAAATTTCAAAGCCATTAACTTCTTCCTTACAACCCTATTTCATTATTTCTTTTTCCCATTACGTTTTCCCATTTTAACCTCTACCCCCAGCAAGGATATATTTCTGAACTGAACTCATATTTACTCCCTGGAACTTCTCTCTATTTTCCTTTTCCTCTATTATGCAATGTGGTGACTATCACTCAAATTATACAGACTGAAGTAGAATCAGTCCATGCAGGAATTTTGGACTCTGCAGCTCTAGTCTATGATTCCTCTGAGACCTAAGCAGTTGTGGTCATTGTTGAATGTAGGCACAGAACTGAGTAGCAGGAAGTATCAGGCTACTCAGGTCAGGTTCTTTTGGAGAAACAGCCAGCCACTTCAGGAAGTAGGAACATGAGGAATGGACCTAGAGGGGACAACTCCTGGGAGCTTTACCAGGCAAGTCAAAGAGTGCTTGAAAATACACTTGTATCTGTTTGGAAATGCTGTCTTGGATATACCAACCTCCACTTGGAACTTATTCACTCATTTATTTTATTTTTTTTATTTTTAATTACATTTATATGCCGCCCTTCTCCGAAGACTCAGGACGGCTTACAATTTTGGGGATAGAACCCAGTGTGCTCAGCAATAGCTTTCATTCCATTGTATATGCCTGCTTATTACTAAGCAGCATTTTTACAAAGTCAGCTAATTGCCCCCAACAATCTTGGGTCCTCAATTTACCTACCCCGAGAGGATGGAAGGCTGAGTCAACTTTGAGCCTGGTGGGATTCGAGCCTACAGCAGTTGTAGGCAGCTGGAACTTAAGTGCAGGCAATTAACAGCCTGAGCCACCAAGGCCCTACTCATCTAGGCTGATTCTCCAGTACCATAATTCTTGGTCTTGGATCTTTCAATAAGCCTTTTGCTTCAGTGTCTTAGTAGCCTTCAAGCTTTGAACTTTCCTTCTTGAAACTTATGCCCAGATTATAAATTCTTTAGGGCTGAGATAAATTTTAATTAATCCTCTGTAAATGACTCTTCCTACTTATATACAGTAATAATAGCAACTAGTGTCATCCATCTCAAACTGTTGGAAAAGGGATGACATAGATTTTGAAACAAATGAAACAATGCAAGAGACAAAGGAAGCTGGTACTTGACAACCCTGATGAGACTATGCAAACATTTTATAAGGTAATATGTCCTAAATTATTGTGTTACTGAATTAGTGTTATAGGAGGTATTAATTTGATGTGCAAGTTAGGCTTAGTGACATTGGCTTTATAGCAAATGCTATGATACTTTTAAGTGATAGTCATATTAACAATTGTTATTGCATTCTAATGAACACTGTTAAAAGGTGTATTAGGTTTAATGTAGTTAAAAACTACTAAAAATAGCAAACCTCATGTGTCATTAAACCTATTATTAAATGTAAGCATAAATCTAATTCAGACTTTTATAACACATTCTTGTTTTAATGAATGTTTCTCTTTGTCAAGCAATTGAATTTAAATCTCCCAAATGTACAGAGAAGCACTCTCAAATAGACAATGATTTCTGGCCTTTCAACAACTTATAGGCACATACAAGAGAGTATTGTTCGACAGTATGATTTTGTGGGGACAGTATTATTTCAAGTATAACTTTATTTAACTGCACTGAGACAAGCATTGCAAAATCCAAAAGCGTGAAAAAGATTTCTGACTCCACAACAAGTTATTTTGCTGTCAGTAAATTTGTGGAACTCTTTTGCACTGTTTTTTTTTAAACCTATATGGCACTACTGTATTTACTATTGCAATAACTGGGACTTGTTGAACAAAATAATTTTTGATGGGCTAAATTAACAAAAACAGTTTTCCATTTAAAAACAGATGCACCTAATTGTACATAGGTATTTTTCATATGCATTTTTCTGCTGTTTTCTTTGAAAGGACATGATTTTCTTTTTTTCCTTTTTTTTCTTTTTTCTTTTTCTGGAAAACAACTAAATTTTATTGGGGTTATTTTCAAAACAATAATATTTTCAAAATACATAGTTCCAAAGAATAAAGAATTGGGAAGATACAAGTCTGTTTTATTTTTCTGATAAATATTATGCTGTATGATCATTTTGATTTGGTTCCTGTTTATGAAAGAGAAGGCAGAATCAAACCAGAATTATCATAAACAAGCAATGCAAGAACACATAGTTTCTGTTATGATTCTTTTTGGAATGATCATTTGACCACATAGTGCAGATCTGGACATTTTATGGCCCTAATTCAGAGTGGCATACAAAAAAGAGGAAAGAGGGTGGTCTCTCAAATAACCCAGTCCCATGCCACATAATGTTTTATAGGTCATTAACCAGTGCCTTGGACTGAATGCAGAAGAAAACTGGTAATCAATGTAGGTCGTGGAGCAGAGATGTAATGTTCACTGATCCATGTGTAGATCAAGATATAGATATATAACAAATTCTATGAAAGCATTTTAGCTGTATTTCATTACAAGTATCCCTAGAGAAAACTGTACTGAAAGTTAATTTGTTTATAAATTAGTACAAACATCAGCTCTGTAGATCATTGAGTCATTGGAGCTTTTGGTTGACAATTTTTCAAACTATGTCATTTGGAAGTGAGTTTTCACTGATAAGTACAAGGGGTTCTGGAATTTTCTTCTAATATAGTGTGTGTGTGTGTGTTTATGGGATTAAAGAGATGAAGAGGGGTTTTTTTAATGTCTTCATATGCATAACCTGAAACTGAAGAGATTGTTAATTATTATTGGCTGAAATGTAGAAGGAGTTGTTCTCTGAAATCAGGGACTACAAAATGTTCTCAAAGATTGGTTTGTTTGTGCAGGTTTTATTATCTGTGTTTCTCAACCTCAGCAACTTTAAAATGAATGAATGTCACATTAAAATGCAAATCAAATAAAATTCTTTATGCATAAGTACAGAAATCATATATATATATATGTGTGTGTGTGTGTGTGTGCATGCACTTGTGAAGGAAAAGGAGAGATGATTTTGTTAAGTTCAGGTATAAGCACAGCTCCCCTCTATCCATCTTTTGCTTAAGGGGAGATATATTTTATCCACCAAAATATATTTCATCAATCTAATTATGTCCCTAATACTGGCACCCCTAACTCTGTTTCTCTATTTTGTTCTACATAAATTATGTATATGGAAAGGTTTTACATGGCAATATGAGATTATATTTTGCACTAAACACATGGGCACCAAAGCCCTTTTATGCATCTCAGCTCTGAGGCTCATTAAGAGAAAAATCTCATAGTAATGTTCTTCTCAGAAAGGTGAAATTGAATTTTCCTTGACTCATACTTTTGTGGAGGTTGGTAAAACATTCTGCTAATTGGGAAAAATATTATGGAAAGCTGAGTAAATATTTGACTGATTACCTTCTTTAACTCTTTGAAACTGAAATAATTTGAGTTGAGGTAATTCAGCAGTATATATTGGAATGTATGCTAGCATGCTCAATAACTGCATCAAAAATTGATGTTAAATAACTTGAATTACATGAAATAGGTAAAAATGAAATTGGGTAAACCCTAATATATGAAATTAAATCCGTGAGGCACAACTTGTTTGTCTCTAACATTTTCTCTTTCGAGAAAAGAGGAAAACAGAGCTTTTCTGGTGGGCTTTTGGGATGTGATTATACTGTCGGGGTTTAATGTATTTTCTATAAACACTTTTGGTATTTTTATGGAAGACAGTGAGGATGATTACTTTTACAGACTTATAATTCCCATACTTTTTAAACACATATTAACACAGAGTTGTAATTTTCCATAACAAGGAAACAAACAAACCAAAAATTGGTACCAATAGAAGAGAACATATGTAGCTCAGGATTGAACTGTGAAGTCCTTGGTGTTCTCTGGGCTTGTTTGCTTGCAGATGTTTTATTGCCCAACTAAGTGACATCATCAGTGCCAACCAAAACATCACCGCCAATTTTGTACTGTGTTATCTTTAATTTTCTTGATTAAAATGAAGTGTACCCTTAGGTTTAATATTGGATGATGACTGTTCTATTCAGCTGTTTACCTACTTATTTACTTGCTTACTTGCTTACATACATACATACATACACATACATACATACATACATAATTTTTATTACAGTCACAGAGCAGCATTACAAGCAAGTTAATATTAATTAATTAATATTTAACAGTTAGTGATTGTTGTGGAATATAAAACTGATATATAGATATAAATGGATAGATGGCAGATGATAGATGATAGTTACATACATACATACATATAGTAAGGACTACAATTTTGGGGTAGATCTAGGGATGTGGGGGGAAATTATTCAAACTGTACATGTTAAGAGAAATGTACACAAAATAATTCATATTTAGGGAAAACACATGCCAAAATGTGTACAAATGTGACAATGGGATAAATTAGTTGCATTAATTTTAATATGATATTGGCAATCTTGCATCTGTTTATTTGGAAGTAAGTTTTGTTGCATTTACTGGGGCTTCCTTCCAAATAGATTATAGTTCAAGTGATACTTGACAAATGCTTAGGGCTTCATGTAGTATGTGCATTCAAAACACCTTTTTGTTTGTAGCAATCAAATGTTTAATTAGCTAACTATTCTTTCAGTTATTTCATAAAATATTTCTTGCATTTATCAGGATAATTTGCTACTTTTTGCCACAGAGTACATTTTTTCTTACGTGTGTATTCCAATTCTAAAAAAATGTAATCTAGGATATCTAGAAAGCATCCAATAAGAATAAAGGTGCAGTTGGAAGCACTGGAAGAAGCTTGACTTATATTTGAGGGCCATTTCTTTATTGGCTTTGTGGAACTGAATAAATTTCAGAAAACCTAATAAAAATAAAAGAAAGCAGTTTTTTTTAACCTTAATAGTAATAATATTGTCTATTTAGTGATCACTTTTTCTGAACCTACTAATACTACTTCAATTAGGGCAGCATATATTTTATGAGATTCTGCCGAAACGTCGCTAAAACTTTAAAAGCACAACTGTAATAACGTGGGAATATACCCAAACAAAACTGAATACCATACATATATATATGCAGGTCTTGGTGTGTTCGGGTCTTTTCCCGTGTAAGATTGAGAGTATCTTGGCGATGTTTCGACAAGGTCCCACTCGCCATCTTCAGGCTGGTGCTTTCGGCTTCGTGCTTGTGCGAGCAAAGTGTGATTGGAGCTGCCGTCTCTTTATAAATACTGGTGGGGAGGTGTGGTGTGCTGGCTCTGTTGTAAGCGGGTTGGTTGGCTGTGTTGTTACTTCTTCATTCGTTGATGGAGTTGATGTTTGCAGATTGGTTGGCTTTTTCATAAGACCCTGTGTGGCTGAGGTACTGGTGGTGTGTCTCTCAGCCTTTTGTGTTGTAATGACCTGGGTATGTTTTTTTCAGTAAAATCTAAAAGCTTTTGGTTTAGAAACGGATGTTAAATCATTAGAAGTTTGCCACCCAAATAGTTTCAAGATGTGGATTTGTTGATTTTAAATAGCCTAAGTCAACTCTGGTTAGTGCAGAGATAAACCTTTCCAACTAACTGTTGTTTCCGAGGTGCAATTTAGAAAAAAATTTTTCCATTTTTCACAGAATAAAAGTAAAAATAATGTTTTTTATTGTTCTTATTGATTTTTAGTCAAAAGCTCATGGAAAGAAAGAAAGAAAAAGAAAGAAAAAGAAAGAAAGAAAGAAAGAAAGAAAGAAAGAAAGAAAGAAAGAAAGAAAGAAAGAAAGACCAAATTGAATTTAATGTAAGGGACTAAAACAAAACATATTTCATAGAAATTTGTGTTCTTTTTCAGCTATATCTTTATAATTGGGGTGACAAAAGAGATTGTCTGCAGAGTTCATTGTGTTGAAGACAAACTACTTGGTTATTGAATTTGATCCTCACTTTCCTTCCCTTCCTGCCATGGCATTTTATAAAAGCATTAACAAGATTTTATTTGTGTGCTCTTTTTGGTCAATTGCTGAAGTCAGTAGGACCAGAGTTTTGCAGAGCAATTTGAATTGGGGGTTAGAACAGGGTAGATTAGCGCAGGCTGATCTGCCTTATGAGAAGCTAAGTTGTTCCATTTTTTTCTCTGATCCACTTCAAAATCCACATTTTATCCATGCACAGTTCTTATTTATTTATTATACTTCTACTTTACCATAATCAAGTAATCTCAGTGGCTCTCAGGTTGTATAAACAAAGTTAAACCATCTACAATGAAGTGAAATCCAATCCACTTTTGGATCAAACTTTTTTTTTTTATTACATTTATATGCCGCCCTTCTCCGAAGACTCAGGGCGGCTTACAATTTTTGGAGCACAACCCAATGCGCTCAGCAATAGCCTTCATTCCATTGTATATGCCTGCTTATTACTAAGCGGCATTTTTACAAAGTCAGCTAATTGCCCCCAACAATCTTGGGTCCTCAATTTACCTACCCCGAGAGGATGGAAGGCTGAGTCAACCTTGAGCCTGGTGGGATTCGAGCCTACAGTAATTGTAGACAGCTGGATCTTAAGAGCAGGCAATTAACAGCCTGAGCCACCAAAGCTCCATCCTACAGGGATTTCTGACTAGTTTATATTACTCATACTTGTTTTTCATGGTTTCATGTAACTGAGTTTGCCAAGGAAATTTGTATTTCATCTTGTGCTTGTAATGTTTTACCCATTCATGCCTAGAATGAGGCATGAATGGGTAAAACATTACAAAAAACATTTGAATTGAAGATGGGATATTGAATTGAACATTTGAATTGAACATTACAAAAAAAAACATTTGAATTGAAGATGGGAACAAATCTCTTATCCTACATAGGTGGTCCAACAAGGATGGGGCAAAAACAATGAATAATCCAAGCCAGTGGTAGGATTCAATTTTTTTTACTATTGGTTCTGTGGGTGTGGTTTGGTGGGCATGGCATGGTGGGCATGGCAGGGGCAGGATACTGTAAAATTTCCATTCCCTCCCCACTCCTGGGAGGGAATGTTACTACAAAATCCCATTCCCTCCTCACCCTACTAACCTGCTTTTCAGCTCTGTTCTCTGTGCAGGACAACAAAAAAAGACCTAGCTGATTAGCTGGGACTTGGGAGGCAGAGAACAGATGGGGGCAGGGCCAGACAGAGGTGGTGTTTGCCAGTTCTCTGAACTACTCAAAATTTCCATTACTGGTTCTCTAGCACTGGTCAGAACCTGCTGAATACCACTTCTGATCCAAGCACAATTATTTCCTAGCTACAATAAATGTTTGTTCAGTTCTGTATATTACAAACTTAAACATTGCATGGGAATATAAGAGTCTGGATATCATGTGTCTAAGGGACAGAGGTACACACTATTCTCCAATTCTTCCTCACCAATCTTCCATTAGCACTTGAAAAGGTCGTTATGCAGCAACATAGTTGAAATAGTATCAGAACACCTAAGATGATAGAAAATGTTTGTGTTTGTGTGTGTATGTGCACTTCTGATACAAATGATGATGACCCAAACAAATAGCAAAATATGCACTGTGGCATCATGTCACATCTCTGTCCATTTGTACTTAGTTTATCATATTGCATATACCATTAGCTCCCTCTTGCAAATGTCAATGTTCTGTACTACACTATAGGTACATGAACAGATTACAGCTCATTTAGTCAAGCACAGTTTGTTTTAGCAGTATGTAAATAGTAGATATTATGTTTAGATAACTTACTTTCTCAAGCAAAAAATGGAAGGCTAATCTAAGTGATTCTGAGTTTTGAAACACTGCATGAGACATTCCTACTTCAGGGCCCCCTACTTCTAGGACATGATGACACAGTGAAGAATTATATTTGACCAATATAGAAAGTTTGGTCATGAAAACTCCACCTGGAGCTCAATTCATGCATCCTGAGGGGGAGAGAAGCAGCTCTTCTCAAATTTATTACCACCACATTTATTGAGACTATATTTTCCCAGATCTCAGGAATTTAAAAGAATGACGTGGACATCATATACAAACTTCCATTTCTTATTTCTTCTTTTTATGAGCAGTTCACTGTCATACCAATCAAATTCCTCATCTTTTATTTTTATCGAAAGATGATGAGTCCAAAATGGAGACTATTGATTTTCTACACCAGTCAACAAGCTTAATATTGTAATTTGATTTTTCTTGGTTACTCTGCTTTATGGCTACCCAGCTGCTTTTGTTATACATTTGGTTAGAAAACACAACTGAAATTTGCAACAGGGGAAAAAACCATCACCCATGGCCATTGTCTTTCAAACAAAGCAGCTGTCAACTATTAGGATAACAATATGAACATCTGTCCTAACTAATAGTGGGTTTATTAGGAAATTAAATCTGCCAATACTTTTTCAAAGAATATATATTTAATTGTGTGTTATTTTGACCATCTGGTCTTATAGGTTCCCAAGCCAGTTCTTCCCACTTACATATACTCATCATAGCCCAAGAGGACCTACTAATTAAGGTTCAAGGAAGACACATGGATTTCCTTATATGTTTTTCTCAATGAATCTTTTCCCCAGCAGCATCAATAACATTAGTCATCCTTCTCTAGTCATCCCACTATGAGAAACATATTGTCAGATAACCATGATGCGTTCCTATGTGGATAAACCTATACTTATCTCATGGTGTGTCTATTAGAAATGTCTTTTAACAAATACCTTTGGGCCAGTTGGCAGAAGCAGCAAGCCCATGAAGAGATGTAACCTGTAAATATAATGAATTGTTTCCTTCAGGAAATAGCTTGCAATGGCCCCATTTAATTTTTGATCCCAGGCTTGTAACTAAAATAGCCACTTTGTTGTGGCCAAGGCAGGTCCAGAAATCGAGGTATTCCGGGTCAGAGAAGTGTAATAAAAAGTAAATTGCTTTCTCCCATCCAGTTTCCACCAGTTCTATTTTATCACATGCTTAATATAGGGCAGATTTAATTGCAAATTAATATAAGAGTAAAGCCTGTTGTAAAAGACTTTCACGGGTGCCAATATGACTCCTGTTAAAATAAAAGCACCACTAACAATATCTTCTGCAGGTAAATAAGATGGGTTATTTTATTTTTTAAACAGAGCAATATTGCATTCCAGCTGGCCAATAGGAGAAAAATAATTCACCCTACTACAGTAAGTCACAATTTATTCATTTATTTATTCTTTCTCCTTTGTAAATAATAATAATATAATAATAATAATAGTAGTAATAGTAATAATATCAACTTCATTTTCATCAAATTGAATAAAACTTATAAAGGGGAAGTGGATGAAAATTGTGAATGAACAAACATTCTTCAAACTTTTCATTTGTATGAGAGTATTAGTGACTTAAATATAGGAGGGAAAGTCGGCCAATAAAATGGAAAAAATATGAGGAAATATTGAAATAGAATGGTTGAATTTGATAAAAAATGGAAAGATTGAATTTAATAGAAAGCTATCTATATTCCTTATTCCATAAAGAATATAGATATTCCATAAGGAGAACCATAAAATGAGTATTATAACAATACATTACTTATATAGGCAGATTTTAGATAGGTAGATCTTTGGAAAGAGATAAAAAGTTGTGAAAGATGACACAGCTTAGATATTCCAAATGTTGGCAACATGATTTTAACCGATATAAATCTGCCACAGAAAAATATAAAACGATAGAGATGTTTCATACAGAAATGCTTTGATTTATTGAGAGGATAAATTAGTCATAAATATCTGTCAAACATTTTACTATTTTTAAACAAAAAAGATTTGATCATAGACCAGCAGATAAAACACAAAAATCACAAATAGTAAAAAGAAGGAAAAATTAATCGATCTAAAAAGTATTAGGAAAAATATTACAGCATACTGAACAGATTAGAATGATACTTATCTATGGTCAAGGAAATAAAATCAGATTGATCCTATAATAAAGATAAAGATAAAGCTCTCCCCTGCCAAGTCATATCAAGGTATTATTATTAACATTCATAGTCCTTGGGTCTGGGGTATTTGCAGGAGTGTCTCCTGCCGACATCGAATGCCGATTGCCCTGTGCGTGTGCACAGGCAGGGGCTCCTTGGGGTGCCGTCCACAGGTCAGTGTCGGCTGGTGGTGCCTATTCTGTAGCGACTCCTGTCTTGTGGAACCAACTACCCTTGGAGCTCCGTTTGGCTCCTGATCTCTGCTCCTTCCACCATGATCTAAAAACCTGGCTGTTTGAGCAGGCCGGGCTGGACTGACTTTTGTGGGGGGGGTGTTTTAAATTTGGTTTTAGTTTGTTTGGGCTTATATGAGTTTAATTGTTTTTTAAATTATTTATTGTTCGTATTTTTTGTGAGCCACCCCGAGTCCTTCGGGAGAGGGGGCAGCATACAAGTCCAAATAAAAATAAAATAAAATAAATAAATAAATATCCGACTTTAGGGGGCAATACTCATCTCCATTTCTTAGCTGAAGGAATGAACGTTTTCTGAATACATTTCCATGGTCATATAGCCAGTATGACTCTACACCAAGGTACATAAAACACTGACCTTCCCACCAAAATGGCACCTATTTATCTACTCGCATTTACATGCTTTCAAACTGCTATGTGGGCAGGAGCTGCAGCTAGGACGAGAACTCACCCCATCACATGGCACTTGGGTATTGAACCTGGGCTGTCAGCTTTTCAGCTGACATGTTCAGCATCTTTAACCACTGAGCCATCACACACACACACACACACACAATTGTATAATAAGTTAAGATAAAGCTAGTCAGAATGACCATGATATTTAGTAAACAATGGAGATAATAATTTATGATGAGCACTTGTGTAGGTCAGGCAATACAGAATAACATGCTCCATCATTTCAAAATCCACTGCATGGACATAGTCTCTGTTCAAAGAGGAACTTTTGGTTTTTTCCTTCAGTAATGGTTGTTGGAAGAGCATTGGATTTAAGGATAAATCCCTTTTGAATTTTGGAATCATTATGGGACTGTCTAGCTGGTTAGAGAATGTGTATAGAGTGACTCAAGAGAGTGTTTCTGGATAGAAGTTTGCTTGCACCTCTCAATCAATCCCTCACTGTTTGAAATCAGCTAGTGTGCATCCACAAGCTCATCAAACTGATGGCTGGTCATGAAAAACCATATGGTTGCTGTTTGGCATGCATGCCCTGACACCAGGAAGACTGAAAGCTATCAATCATAATTAAAAGGGCCAAGCTGGCTGGAAAAAAAGGAGAGCTTAAACCAATAGGAAATGATGAAAAGCTACTCTGTGGCGGTTCCCACCCTGTGGAACCAGCTACCCCTGGGGCTCCGTCTGGCCCCTGACCTCCGCACCTTCCGCCACGACCTTAAGACCTGGTTATTTGACCAAGCCGGGCTGTGATGGCCTTCTCGGGGGGGGGATGGCTTTTAAATTAATTTTAATAATGGACAAATATTGGGCTTGTTTTGGTTTAATTCTTTTTTAATTATTTATTGTGGATGTATGATTTTAGTTGTGAGCCACCCCGAGTCTTCGGAGATGGGGTGGCATACAAGTCCAATAAATAAATAAATAAATAAATAAATAAATAAATAAATAAATAAATAAATAAATAAATAAATAAATTTAAATAGAGGATTTTCACAATGAAGCATCACATTTTAGGTGAACAAAAAATTGTTCTCAAAAACTTGGATTAAAATCTTTCCAAAGGAATGAATAACTTGTAGGGGCTCAACCAATCTCCAAAACAGAACAGGCCACAAGTCTTCACTAAGAAGATTTTAATCACTATGGATATATGCTGCGCTCCTTTGGAAAAAATAGAAGGGTTGGAAAGCTGCTATTTTTCTGGGTTTAAAGTAATATAGCTGGTATGAGATTTACAATTGCCCATAGCATAGAAAAAAAATCCCCAGATATTTAAAGGTCTTGACTTTTTCTATTAAATAGTTATTTAGTCACCAGACCTGTGCCTTAGGGTGCTTCGCAAAAACCATGACCTTGGTTTTAGAGTAATTAATTTCTAGCCATTCTTTTTGACAGTCCTCAGCTACAATATGTAATGCTTGTTTCAGGCAATCTGTATCTGAAAAAGCAGCACAGCATCAGAAATGTGTCCATCTGCCAATTTTGGTGAATGAAGAGATGGGTTCTTCAGTTTGTCTTTAAGAGAGCTAGAATACATCCTTACTTTACTTCCCTCTCTTAAAAGGAATTTCTTTGGTGCAGGTGTCCTGGGGCATTGCATTGCACCTTCTCAGAGACTTTTTGTATAACTTGTATATAAGAACAAACAACCTTCTATCAACTGAGGAACAGTTCAATTTCTCTTATAATTTGGATTAGAGATGAGATCAAAAACACATCTAAGATCAATATACACTATGTGCAGTGATGTGTGAGCTCTGGAGAAATGTTTCTTGACTAGATGTTGGGAGTGGGGGTAGTGTTTGAAGCATGGACAATGATGAGTAGCCTTCTCTGAAGCCTGCCTGCTCATCAGCTGAATTTTTCTACTATAAACTAATACAGGAGCTTCTTATGTAGATGTTGAGCATATAAATAACTGACTACACTAAATAAGATAATGGGGTGGTGATTGGCAGGTAAATCTCTGCCTATTTTTTTGTAGATCAGGATCATCATTGCTATATCCCAATCATCAGGAACCTTAGTATATTATTAGTGTGAGAGAAGACAGAATGGGTACCCACCAGTCTAAATTGTTTTGGATACCCTCCAAGGAAATAAAGTATCTGGAGCTTTATTCAGATTCAGGTATTCAATCAGTTTTATGATTTCAGAACCTGATACTGGAAGGAAGGGATAGAAGAACTTTATTTTTCCTCTTTGGGTGGAATAATTCCACCTGTGTGTACAGCAATCTGAAGTGGTCTTCCCAAACTGAAGTGGGAACAAAAGATGAAATTTGTAAACCAAGGGAAGCATTTGCAGAATAGAGTTGAATTTGTAGAAAAGTATCAGAGATTAGTTGATTCCAAGACTGATCAAAGCCTTACTTGTCTTTGCCTATAACTATTTATATTTCCTCTTGAAGAGCAACCAATTTTGGATTGACTAAGAGAGGGGATCCTTTTTATATTCTTTAAAGCAGGAAAACAGTTGTTTCTTAGCTGAATGGCATTCACTATCAAACCAAGGTTGATTAAAAGAGCACTGATTCCTCTAAACATAGATGGATGAGTAAAGAAAATTGGCTGAAAAATCTGAACTAGTTGAATGTAAGATGGCAAAATCTGATTAGGGGATCTATCAACTGGAATAGATTTATGTAGTTGAAATGTCTCAATGGTAGAGAGTATTTGGGATAATTCTTTCTTTCTTTCTTTCTTGGGGGTATCTTTGAGTAGAATAGGGTGCATTTCCAAAAAGGGGATACCAAAGGATTTCATTATATAAACCACTAAATGAGTCATATTCAGTGAATTATCAGTATTGTCTGAATTTATTTTTAATTTACTTTTAATTTGTCATTATGTTTGCAAACTCTAACTGCTCATAGTATTTTTGTTTTGTGTATGATTCAGCTTCTTTTATTATTTTGATCATGTATTTTGATAGGTCCTTTAGATTAAAATGGTGTTAATAAAATGTCAGTTTCATTTTCCACTTCTTCTTTCCTCCTTCTCTTGTGTCTATTAAACTTGTAATTATAACTATTTATAAGGCTTCCCAAAACATACATGCTAGCACATGTTCTTCACAATTATTGTTTAAATAATTACAAAGAACTTTAGACTTTTTTCTTTGGCATTTTTCATTGGATAGCAACACTGGGTTAAATTTCTACAAAAAAAATCTATTAGCAATTTTTACTTCTTCAGTTCAAAAAAATTGCTTAAAATTTGTAATTTGATTTATAATTGTAATCAAACCTGTAGAGACATCTGTAATTACACTAAGAATTTAAAAATCTGAATGAGGTCTATTTGTGTGAAGCTGCTATGGGCACCTGAAAATATAATTAGCATATAATGATATGCAATATTATTAACATTTTTTGTAAAATATATCATGACATTTTAATATATTTGAATGGCTGTCCATCTCACTTAAGTGATTCTGGATGGCTTAAAAAGAACAGCTCAATTTTAAAAAGTTAAAAGATAGACAAATAAACCATTAAAACAAATTGACCATGATTAATGGCAAAAGTCAACACTGTACTTTACTCAACATGTACATTATAAAAGCTCTTCTCTAATGACAGATGCCCAAGAACACACCGGTCATCTCTTCAGGGTCTGCCTAAAGGCCAGCAGAATTGGGCCCGATCTAATATTCAGAGGAATGATGTTCCAAAGGGTATATACCCTGGCAGAAAATGTATCTTCCTAAGTTCTACCAAATAGCACTCTTTTATAGATGGGACACGTAAAATGCCTCATCTGTTGAACCTGAAGTGACAGGTAGATGTAACCAGTGAGACTTGGTCATTCAGATAATGCCATTCAGATAATGCCATATATGATTTATATAATATGATTTAGATAATGCCGTATATGATTTACCAGTATCATTGAGTTGAATCTAGAAGCAACAATGCACTCGTGAAGCAAAGGTACTATGTATATTGACTGAGGACTCCACATACTGTACTTTGTACCAGCTTCAGCTTCTGGATGGTCTTCAAGCATAAGCCCATGTAGAGTGCATTAAGAGGTGACCATTAAGAGGTAACCAGCCCAAGAGAGATGACCAGAGGATGAGCGACAGTGGGCAGAGGCTTCTAGTCCAGGAATGGGTGTAACTGGCATATAACATGAAACAGTACAGTAGTCTTCCTGGCCACAGCTTCAACCTGGTACTTGCTACTTTGAATAGGAGCCAGGGGTCCAGAAGAAACTTCCAGAATGCACACCAAGTCTGACTGGAAGACATGTCACCCCAACCAGAACTAAAAATAAGTCCCTGGAAACAGCATGACCCCCAAAACAATCAATTATATAATTTATTTTTAACATACCTTTGAAAGAATATGAGCATTTAATATTTCCAATTGTTGGATTTTAATTTTCACTTATCATTATTTAGTATCTCACAAAAATACAAGTTCTCTTTTAAACAGTCCACAAATTCTGTAGTATGAGATGAACTAAAACCTGAACATTGTTTACTAAACAATTTATGTTTTAATTAAGCTTTTAATTAACTTCGTGAGTTTTTTTAATTACAAATAATATCTGGTTTAATTTTCTTTTAAATGAGGACTGATATATCTTTTTTTAATAATATCACACACTGTTCTAATGTTGAGAGAAACTAACTTGATTTCCACTAGATATTATAATTATATGAAGTTGATGGTATTGACCCTATATCTTCATTCTATGATTCTTAAAATTTTGTATCTAATATTAGCTGTAGTATAATTACTAAAAGTTCCATTAATACTAACTGTACAAAGCTTTTTTTTCTGGCATACTTCCCTTTATTTGTGCATGTTCATTCCAAGGGGAAGGGAATTACTCATTAGGCATCTCCCATTAGTGATTTAATGCATTAATATAGCACCATCCAATAATGTTATTTTGGAATAACAAAGGATGATTATATAATACATGATAAGTGGTTAATGGGTGTTAATATATTGGATTGCATTATTTGTAAGTAAAGTATAATTAGTGGATAAAAGAAGCCCTGGGGTGTGTGTGTGGTTCTATTTGTGATGTAATCTGTAAGCTTCCACTAAAGCCTACCAACATATTGGATTTATCCTATTAATACTTCTGTTTGTTGTGCTATCAAACAGAACAAGGGAAAAACAAGCAACAAGTAGAACTCTATTCTATCTAGGATTACATCATGTCCCAGTAGTTTTTGTGAAATAGGATATGAGAATAACCTTGGGACAGGAGGAAAAGCCACACCCAACTGTCTTATAAGAGAAATGTGTGTTCAAAGAAGGAGCAAAGTTGGAGAATGCATTTGGAGCAATCATATCAGAAGAGATGTTCTCCAGTTCTCTTAAGTAAAAACAGAGGAGGGGAGGAAGTGCTTTCAGGCTTGTAAGATTCTGTTGCAGTAACCTTACAACAATGGTAACATTAATATTCATAATATTGGTTTCTTATCTGTATTATCTTGAAGGGCTGGCATTTTGTGAATTAATTAATTAAGATGTGCCCTCAAGATATTCTCATTGATATTCCTTACCTCAATTCCAATGGCTTTTACTGACTTATAATTCCCATACTTTTAAAACACATAGTAACACATATCAATAATTTTCCATAACAATGAAACAAGCTAATAAACCAACCAACCAAAAATTGGTACCAATAGAAGAGAATTTATGTAGCTCAGGATTGAACTGTGATGTCTTTGGTTTTCTCTGGGCTTGTTTGCTTACAGATGTTTCATTGCCCAACTAAGTAACATCAGTGCCAACCAAAACATCATCACCAACCAAAAGTTGGTGTACTGTGTTATCTTTAATTTTCTTGATTAAAATGAAGTGTATCTTTAGGTTTATATTGGATGATGACTGTTCTATTCAACTGTTTATATACATACACACACACACACACACACACAAATGCATACATAATTTTTATTATGGTCACAGACCAGCATTACAAATAAGAAGTATTAAAAATAAAATAATTAAAAGACAAGATAATATTTAACAGTTGATGGATTTTATTCAACTATTTTGCCTTGTCTTACTGTTTCCAGTATTTCCTTCTGTTTTCCCTTCTTCAAGTGTTTCTCATTCTTTCAGTTCAGAGTCCTTGATTTAAAGAACAATAGAAACTCTCAGGTGTTATCAGAAATGTCTTACTTGTTTTATAATAAATAACTTTATTGGGAGAAGCCAATAATATATTATTCTCCAATCTTGTAATAGTTGGGCATTGTCATGAAAACGGCTTCCTGCTAACTTCTTGAGCCAAATCTTAAAGCATAGCAGCTTAGTACTCCTTTACAGTATTTTGTTTATATTTCTTCAAGCTGCCAATACATCATGGAATGATTTTCTCCTGAAAAAAACTGCCAATCTTCATGGAGTAAGATCTCATACTTTATGGTTCTATTAGATTCAGAAAACTCCAAATTATGTACAGTCTGCCTTACCCACATGGACAATCAATTGTACATTTGCATATACATGTTGAGGTATAACTGTTGAATATTATAATTTTCAATCTATTTTCAAAAGGCATATTCAATCCTTGCTAACCAACTAACCTCAATTCCCAACAGCTTCTTCTTTATGATACCTGTTGCCCAGTATCACAATGAAACTTTGCAATATCAAAGCCTAGCTCAGAGAATTCTTAGCAACAGAATTTGTCAGTCTAGAGCGGTACATATTTTCTACCATCTTTTTAGAAGGCTTGTTGGTTGTGATTTTTAATCTTTAATCTTTGTCCTATTTCAACAACTGTTAAGGCAGTTTAATTTTATGGGTATATATTTTTCCCTGTAATATTTTTTTTGTTTTCAAATTAAAAAGGGAAAATTGTCAGGTTTCCATTAGGTTTTGTTGAAAAAAAGACTACTTAAAATCATCTTTAAAACTAATCTCTGTTCCCTGTTTATTTTGTAAATCTTTAGACACTTTATTGCTTGGTGTCACCATTTTATTAGTAATTTCAGCAATTGAAGACACTTTGTTATCTTTTTTCTGTTTGCTTAAAATATGAAGTAAGCATGTTTTAATTCAATTTAATTCCAAGAGTTTGGATTCCAATTACCGTCTTAGTAGACGTCATACATTTGTAATTTTGAGATTATTATTATTATTATTATTATTATTATTATTATTATTATTATTATTTGGATTTATATGCCACCCCATCTCCGGGGGGACTTGGGGCTGCTTACACTGAAATATATATACAAATAAATACAAAATTTTATCAAATTTACTCTAATCCAAATATAATAAAATCAAATTAAAATACCCTTGAATTAAAATCCCCAACCCTGCTGTATGAATATATACTCTCTGATGTATGAATATATACTCTCTGATGTATGAATATATATCCTGGTGTATGAATATATACTCTCCCAATTTGCACAGGCCGGCCTGTGCAAATTGGGAGAGTATATATTCATACATCCATTCTTGTTCTCATCTTAGCTGGGACCCAAAAAATATAACATACAGAGAGATTCCTTTTCAATATTTTTTGTCTAATATTAAACCACTATATCAAGAATTTATTGCCTAACTGTATCACTACCTTCAGGAATTTGTTACAAATTCTAGATCTGTATTTCCACCTAGACTGGGGATGTGAAACTCATGTTGTCATGGTGGTATCACATGACATATCAGGACTTGTTTCCCTTTCGCTAAACTGGGTGTGGGCATGGCCAGCGCATGATACATCTGGCTCATGGGCTGGGAGTTTGACAGCCCTGACCTAGACATTTGGTATTCTCACTCACAGTTGCTTGGTGTAAATCTTTGGAGACATTTCTATAGGTTGTCATCCTCTATGGTTCCAGGAAACCACCACATAAGTATTCCACTGGATTTCTGACTACAGCTAATCAGTGCTGCCTAGTAATATTTCTCTAGAGCTATGTTAATAAAATAAACTAATTAGAATCCCCACTTGCATGAGTGGTTCTACATCCAGCTGAAAGCTAAATGAACAATTAACAATTGTTCAGCTTCAAGATCATGAACCTACAGCAAAGAGCCTATGGAAACATAGTAGGAAGAAAAGGCAATTTTTAACTACTACAGAATATAAGATAGAATTTATAACCTCACTCTGCAAGAGGCAAATCAACTGGCATCATTCTAGTATAAAATATGAATCTTATTCAGGGATCTTGTGAGAACCTGTAACTGGATTAATCATATGTAAAAAGTAAGGAAGAGGACCTTGACAGAGATATGCAAGATGTGTTGCCAGGGCAATAGTCTGTGAAACATATTTTAAGTCTACAACAGACAGATGACATTCGGAAGCAGCTCCCTAAATCCCTAAGCTATAAAATAGAGGAGGAAGTACAGAACTAATGTACTAAGTTTGTAACATTCTGTTATTGTCAGTCTCAGTAAAAGTAGCCTTAGTCTTCCTGTGGAATTAGTTTATTTGTTGGATCTGGGATTAATGTCTTGGGCTGGACTCAGATAGCCAAGTAATTTCACTTATGTATTTTTTGCCATTCTGAAGGATAAGGGAAAAACGTCTCTGCCATTTTTAAAATTCCTTTTTGACTGTTGTCAATGACTTGCAAAAATATGTGCTCCTTGGATCTCAGCAGGCTCGGATGTACATTAATGCTAAATTATATCCAAGAACTATCCATAAGGGAGAGATATTCTTTTGTCAAATGGGCCCAAAAGTGTACCACCAACCTTTTTCTTTAAAGGTTAAAGAGAACAACATTTTGTCATTTTCAATCTTAAGGAAGAACTTGAGGAGGAAACTGAAGGAAAAGATTTAGATTGAAGCTGAGAAAAAAAAGGGGGACTGGTACCATCCCCTAGAGGCCCAGATTAAAGTTGGAATTTCCAAGAAAAATGAAAATCCAGGCAAAAGGAATCATTGGTCAATTTATTTCCAGAAAAACAAAACAAAACAATGCATTCTAGACAGAAATATATTAATCTTATTTATAAACTTCTTGTAGCTAATACCAAATTGCATCATTCCTTTTTCATGAAGTGCAAAAAAAATCATTGTAGCAGATCAACATAGTCTGCCTAGAATAAAAAATATAACATTGTATCTTTCAAGATATGCACACTCAAATTTAAAATTACATTTGATTTTGCTTATCTCTGGTGAAATTATTCTATCTTTAGAGGAAAGGAAGTGCTGAAACCTCTTGCCATGCACCTCTATAGTATTTGACCAGGAGACAGCCTTATTGAAATCAACTCCATGTTTTTCTTTTCACATTTTTATTGCCAGAAAGACATAGAAGGTTATGAGAGTCCTATCTTTCTTTTTTAAAGTTTTTATTTTTTAAGACAAACATATAAACAAAACATAAAAACATAAAACCATCTTCCATTTTATATACATACAGTGTGTCAGTTGGTTACAAATCTTTTGTGCTATCCTTTTGTAGTCATCACACACAATTTATATAAACTTTCACATTGTCAAGCTAACATATGCTTATATATTTATCAGTTATTAATCATCCATGACTAAACTATTTATTCCATCATTTTATACGAGATATTTCAAATTTTATGTTAAAATTTATATTATACTTTCATCCAATAGTTATATGTGTCCATATTATATTTTATATCAATCTATTAAACTTCTTAAAAAAAAAAAACTTCTATTACAACATTATTTAATCTATTACATTACCATGTCTTTTTGTCCAACCATTGATAAAAAAAATCCCATATATAAAATTCTTTATCTTCTTGTTCTCTAATTTCAAATGCCAATTTACTCATTTCAGCACAGTCCATAATTTTCTTAATAACTTCCTCCTGCATAGGTATTTTATCGTTTTTCCAATTCTTGGCAAATACAATCCTAACTGCTGTTAAAACATTTACAATCAATTATTTTGACTCTTTATTTTATATTTCTGGTATAATTCCCAATAAAGATCTCTGGTTTAAAGTCTATGTGTTTTATCATTTTTTTCAACCATGTGTGGATTTTAGTCCAATATTTTTTTCCGAACATGTTCACCACATATGGTAATATGAACCAGGTATCTGATGAAATTTCCAACATTTATCTGATTTGTTCTTAAACATTCTCGCAATTCTCATTGGGGAAAGATGCCACCTGTAAAACATCTTATACAAATTTTCTTTATATGCAGTTAACATTGTCATTTTATAATTTTGAGACCACAATTTTTGCCACTTCTCTAAATCAATCTCATATCCAAAATTTTCCCCCCAAGCAGTCATCATTTCTTTAACTTGTTCTTCTTCCAATTTAAATTCTAATAAATGTCCATAATGTGATGGGTAATCAGTACCCATCAAAATTTTATCTAAACCAGTCAACTTATCATAAATACCTTCTGTTTTAAAATCTTTATCAAATCTAGATTGTATTTGCAAATATGAAAACCAATTCATTTTTACACCTTGTTCTTCCAACGCTTGCATAGATTTAAGTTCACCCTTTTTATTCAATATCTCACCATATCTAACTGTTTGTTCCTTTTTGTATATTACTGGATAGGAAAAAGCTTCAATGGTAGATATCCATAATGGAATTTTTAAGTAATATTGTCTTTTTGTCTTCTCCCAGTTCAAAAACAATGCCTCTCGAATGTAATGTCTTCTAAAGTGCCCCTGTGTTTTAGTTCCCTTATACCATAGGAAAGCATGCCATCCCAGCAGCAAGTGATGCCCTTCTAAGGTCAATAATCTAGTGTTCCTTAATGTTATCCATTCCTTTACCCACATCAAACTTGTCACCTGGAAATATAACTCCCAATTGGGAAAGGCAAACCCTCCTCTTATTCTTGCATCTTGTAACAGTTTAAGTTTTATTCTTACTTTCTTACCCTGCCAAATATATTTCAACACAATTCTGTTTAAATCTTCAAAAAGCTCTTTTCCTAATCAGATTGAAATTGTCTGGAATAGATATAAAATTCTAGGCAATACATTCATCTTAATTGTAGATGTTCTCCCAATCAATGATAGTTGTAAATTTTCCCATTTTATCAAATCTGTCTCAATCTGCTGTTTGAGTTTAAGATAATTGTCCTCTTTCAGTGTGCTACATCATGGTGTAATGTATATCCCTAAATATTTAACCTTATTTGTGTCCTGTATTTCTAAAACTTCTTCCAACTCTTTCTTTCATCTTGCTACCATGTTCTTTGTTAATATCTTTGTTTTACCTTTATTTATTTTCAAACCTGCTACTTTTCCATATTCTTCTATCTTTTCTATTAATTTAGGTGCTGTTTCTAATGGATCCTCTAATATAAATACCAGGTCATCTGCAAAAGCTTGCAATTTATACTCTTCCTTTTTAATTTTCATTCCTTTTATTTCTTTTTCTTCTCTAATATTCCTATTCAACACTTCCAATGTTAACACAAACAGCAGAGGCGACAGTGGGCAACCTTGTCTTGTCCCTTTTCTTATATCTATAGGTTATGTTAATTCTCCATTTACCATAACCTTTGCAGTTTGTTCATAGTATATCATTTCAATGGCTTGAATAAATTTTTTACCAAAGTCCATTTGTATCAATTGCAATAAGATGAGTTGCCAACTCACGTTGTCAAAGGCTTTTTGTGCATCTAAAAACATCAAGGCCATTTACTTTTCTGGATGTGCCTCATAGCATTCCAAAGTGTCCAGAATTATTTTCACATTGTCTTTAATTTGTCTCTTTGGCAGGAATCCATTTTGGTCAACATGTATAAAGTTATTTAATTATCTTTTCAGTCTTTCTGCCAAAACTGAAGCAAAGATTTTATAATCTGAATTTATAAGGGATATAGGTCTATAATTTTTAACTTGCTGCAGTCTGTTTCCTCCTTCGGTATAAGTGTAACATATGCTTCTGACCATGTTTTGGGTATTCTTTTCTTCAGCATAACTTCATTCATAACTTCTAATAGGTGAAGATTCAATATTTCCTGAAAGGTCTTATAAAATTCCTCTGGCAATCCATCTGGACCTGGTGCTTTTCCAACATTCTGTTTTTTTAAGGCTTCTGTTAGTTCCATCATTGTTATGTTCCCTTCTAGCATTGTTTCAATGTCTTTGGGTATCTGAGGTAAGTTCGCTTTCTGTAAGTATAGCTTATCTTTTTCTTCTTGAATATTCTCTTGACAATATAGTTTTCCATAGTAATCTTGTATCATTTTTTTCTTCTCCTCATTTCCATAACAAATATGTCCTTCATTTATTAATTGACTAATCCTTCTTGACTCTCTTTCCTTTCTCAATTTATAGGCTAGCCATCTGCCTGGTTTGTTTGCATCTTCAAAGTAATTCTGTTTAGCATTTTTAATTTTTTGTGCTAGTTCCTCTTTTTCCATTAGTCCCATTTTATGTTTAATTATACCCATTTTATTCTTAATGTCTTTTTTTGTGGACACTTCTGTAATTCTTTTTCCAGTCTTTTATAGTCATCCTCCAATGTTTTAAAAGTCTTTTTCTGTTTTATACTTCTTTTCCTTGTATAGTCTATTATCAAACCTCTTGTGTAGACCTTCATCGTGTACCAGAGATTCTGTAAAGATGTATCCTCTTTTCTATTTTCTTTAAAAAAAAAACAGTTCTTTCTCTATTTTCTGTTTAAAGTCTTTTTCCTTTAGTATCGTATTATTTAAAGTCCATCTAGATCTCCTCTTATATCCTTTCCAGATAACTGTCATTGGGTTGTGGTCTGCCCAAGTGCTTATTTCAATTTCTCATATGTTGGTAAGTAGTTCTGCTGACATCCATATCATGTCTATCCTAGACCATGATGCATATCTGTTTGAATAAAAAGTATATTGCTTACTTTCCACATTTCTCTCTCTCCATGCATCTTTTAAATTTAATTCTTCTAGCATTCAAAAGAAAGATTTTGGTAATCACTTTCTAGCTTTCTTTGTTGATTTCTGCGTTTTATAGTCCAGCCAATCATTAATTATTCCATTAAGGTCTCCCATCGTACAAATATTAACATAGTTCAATTCAATTATTTTCATATGTAATTTCCTGTAGAATTCTTCTTGGTTATCATTTGGAGCATAGATTGCAATTAAAAGTGTTTTAACATTATTGTCCATTATTTCCATGATCAAAATCCTTCCGTCGTCATCTGTATAAATTAGTTCTGCCAAAATTGTATCTCTAATATATAAGACCAAGCCGCTTTTTTTATTGTGTCAACAACGTGAATAATTTCCCTAGTTTTTTTGTTGCTTCAATATATATTCATGTTGTTTTTTTATTATGTACTTCTTGTAAACAAATTATATCAAATTTTAATTTTGCTAATTTATGGAATACTTTTCTTTTTTGAGTAGCCAAATTAAGTCCATTTATGTTAATCGTAATCAATTTTCTTTCATCCATGTTAAGCTTTATAAAAGGGTTTTATTGCTGTAGTAGATCTTAGTTCTCATTGCTCTCTGGGTACACCACCTACTGCACCTTCTTTTTCTTTTTCAATTACTGCTGTACACTCCTCTTGAAATTCAATTAGTGTCTCTTCTTTTCTTGCTTCTTCCTCCTTTCCTCTAAAATATTCTAAGTAAAATAGCTCAGCTTTTTCAACTGTATCAATTCTGTGTCTTTGTTCCTGCCAAGTGAACAAGAGGCCTTCTGGCATCAACCATCTGTAGTTTATTCCTCTTTTAAGTAACTCTTCAGTCAAAACTAGATATTCTCTTCTCATCTGTCTTACTCTTCTTGGTACCTGTTTCAGCACCACAATTTCTTTGTCTTTGTATTTTAATGTTTTCTCTGTTGCCACCTGCAGTATCTGTGTTTTGATAATCTTCTTAGTAAATCTGATGTGGACTTCTCTTGGTAACCTGTTTCTCATTGCATATCTTGTGTAGATACGGAACACTTCATCCATCTCATCCATCATCTTCTCTTTGGTTATCTCTAATGCTTCTGCCAATATTTCTGTCATTATTTCAGCAAGGTTTTCATCTTTTCCTTCTTCCACGTTTTGAAATCTCAGATAAAATTCTGATCTATCAATTTCCCATCCCAATGGTTCACTCCTGCCTTTCTCAACATCGCTCAATCGGGTATCAATATCTCCAATTTTCTTATCTCTTTGAATATCTTCTTCTTCAATTTTTTTGAATCTGTCTTCATATTTCATCATCATCTGTTGAATATTTTCTACTTTCTCATCTGCCTTTTCAATTCTTTGCTCAATATTCTCTATTCTCTTTTCAATCTTCTGAATTCCTTGCATAATCATCTGCAATGTCACTTCCTTCTCTTTCTCCTGTTGTAGCATTGTCTGTATAGATTATTGTCCTCCAGATGGTGAAGAGGTTGGTATTGAGGAAGCTGGGGCTGTTGTCTTTCTGCTCATCTTATAGTAATTATCTGTAAAGAAAGAGAGAGAAAGAAGAAAAAAGGAAAAAGGAAAAAAAATGAAGGCAGACAGTTGCCACTCTAAAAAGAAAAAGGAAAAAAAATCTTCAGGCACTTGTATACATTAATCCAATTAGTTACAATAGTATGCAAAAAAACACAAGAGAAGATATGGAAAAAGGATAAAAAAGATTTTTCTTTTGGAGAAAAAGAGGGTAAGATAAGAAAAAATAAAAATAAAAAATAATAGTCTATGTATTTCTCTTAATAGAAAGAAAAAAGAGAGCAAAAATAAAAAAATTACATTCTAGTTCCTGGGTTAAAAGGTTGAAATCCAAATTTAAAAAAAAAAACCTAACTAGAGGGGGAATAGAAAAGAAGGTAAAAAGTAACAAACAATTCTAATGTAAAGCAAGCCTCTGCCACTAAATATCCAAGGCTGTTTAATAAATCTACTCAAAGTTTCCAGTTCCAGTGCTTTCAAGGTCACTTCAATCTTCTTTCTTTCAACTTCAACTCCAGACTCCAGCTATCTATAATTTCACAGATGAGCACCTGTATAAACAATCTGTCATGCTCATCCCATTATCTTTTCCAGTGCAAAGCTCAGAGTCCTTGAGTATAACACGAATACATAAACAAGTAAAGGAAAAAAGAAAACAATATATCCAAGCCTCTAGATAGCAGTGCTACTTATTTTCCTTCACTTTCACTTCCCCCTCATATATCTAAAACCAGGAACATAAAAAAGTAAAATCTTTTCTTTTAAAAAGTAAATCTCAAATCAGAAAGAAGAGTCTTAATCAAAACAAACTTTCAAGAGAATTGTTAAAAAAATAAAAACAAGAATAGGGAATTTAAAAAAGACCAGTCCAGTTTAAAATTAAGAAGCTTTACCAAATTCAAAGTTCCAATAAAAAGGGGAAAAAAACTTTCACTTTAGCTAGCTTAATCTCGCCGCTTAAACTCTTTTCTCTTCACTTTTAATTCCACTTTAAGTCTTTCAGGGTGTTCTCTTCAAGAAACAATAAGTAAAAGTTCATCTCACCAAGCTGACACACTTTCTTTCAATCTCTTCTGTTCCGGAGCTGTCTGAGCTTCAGCAGCTTGAATGGCTGCCTCTCCACTGCGGTCAAAAAGGGCTTTTCCTGGATCAACCAGGGACTTTCAATGTCCCTGGGATCAGCAGGACATGCCCTTATCGATCCCCATCTCTACGGGACAGTTTAGGTCCATCAGGACCGACCAGCAGCGGAGATATCGATGGAGATCTTGGAGGATCAAGATCGCACATTGTACCACTGCAATGCCAGCTCCGTCCTCTCCAAGAGACCTATCTTTCTCACATCAAAGTTAGGATAAAAGTGCTAAGTAAGGCACCTCCTGGAAGTAGACAGGAACAACTAAGGTTTGCATCAATGCAGAAAATGAAGTTAGTGTCCAAAGAACTCAAATATCTAACCTACAATTCTATTGTTTCAGCAATTTTGATACAGTTACATTGATTTTAGTATTATTATGAGGAATCAAATGAAAATGAGACAAGCATACTTAAAGACTGCCTTGTTTTGAAGTATAGCATCTGAAGTAAACAGGTAAGGGCCTTTAAACTGCAATATTACTCTAACTCCCAAGGCTCCTAAAATGAAGCTCCAGGCTCATCTTTTAGAGTAGTATGTGATTTTATTCAATGTGGAAATACAGTATGTTTAGAAAGATAAAGAGAGAAAAATCTGAAGAGGGCTCCAATCTCTTTAGAATATGCTTGAATAAAAACCACTTTTGAATATTTTCTTACTTGCTTTACTGTTGTCTAATGTTCTATTTTAGAAATATAATTCCCCCATTTTTTTGAATCACAGAATCTATAATACATGTTTCCTTTTTCCATGGCTATCCTTCATAAAACCATAGAAAACCTATTTAAATAAAGCAAATTGATTGGTGGGAGTGCTTGTAAGCAGATGCCGAGAATATTGCTGCTTTACTGTAAATGTATTTTTGGAATGTATTTTGAGGGTGCTTTTAAGCTTTGCTATTGAAAGGTGGTAGGGAATGCTAACATTATTGCTTTTTTTCTATTATTTTGATAGTTATGCTAACTGACCAACTGCCCAGATTTCCTGGTCTAAAAAACAAGTAACTGATTTTAATAAGAATGAGAAGCCAATAAGTCTTTAGTGGAATAATTGTAGATGGAAAAATAAGACATTTAAGGACATAATGTTTGCCCCTCTTCAGACTAAAGTAAATGCAAGAATCTTACATCTACTAATAAAAACCTCAACTTTTTCTTCAGCAAAAGAAGGAAGGGAGGGAGGGGGGAGGAAAGAAGGAAGGATTATTTCTGATGCTAAAATAATTCACAGAAAAGTGTTGTTAGTTTGAAGTATACCTGTGAAGTTTTTTTAGTTTCCCTTTCATCTAATTTTTCAACAAAATCTTTGGCAACTTTTATAGTTCCAGTATCTCTAGAGGTGGGAGGAAAAGATTTTTTTTAATTACCTTACCATGCAACTTAGTAGATTTATCTGAAATGCCTTAATTTTAAGGAGTTAGAGATAAGAGGCTTGGCTGTTTAAAATTATAATTGAATAGATGGTTAATTACTCAGGACACCTTTTCTACCTAATGAAGAATGCATGTGATCACTATAAAATAACACAAAATAGGGAACAACTTAAATTTCTCAAAATTGGGAGGGGAATGAACCAAGCTTGTGCACTATTTCATTTATTTAATTTATACATTAAATTCATTTATTTAACTTATAAGAGAAATGTTTGCCTAGAAGATACAAAATTAAAATTTCTGATACCACTTTAGATACATTGATGATACAACTGTGATGGCAGCAAAAGAGATCAAACATCTACTATCTCTTGTTGATAATAGAAGAGAGTGCAAAACAGGGTAGAGTGGCTACAAACATAGTAGGTAATGTGAGGTAAGGTTAACAGGTAATGCTAGTCCACAGAAAAGCTGAAATAAGTAACAGAATAGCTTCTTCAGTTAACAAAAATACCATAGGAATGGTGAATGGTGCTATACAGATAGTTACTAAATGGGAGAAAGGCTTTGAGGGCTCTAGACAAAATATTAAAATACAGAGACATCACACTGCCAGCAAATAACTATAGTACTCAAGGCTTCGGTTTTTCTTAAGAAAAATTGGGCAGCAGAAAGATGAATAAAGAAAAATTGATGCTGTTGAATTGTGGTGCTGCAGAAAATACTTGAGAAAACTTTGGGTTGTGAAGTGAACAAATCATTCAATACTATATGAAGTAGCACCACATTGCTTACTGGAATAATTACTAATGAATTTATATTCTCAAAGCTAGGATTTGATGGACATAATGTACAGTCAAGAGTAGTTTAAGGAGAAGGTCTTAATACTTGGGAAAATAAAACATTCAAAATAGAGGCCAACAGATAATAAATATACTATCTGTACTAATATTATAGATACTATAACTGATGACATATGCATTATAACTCAAGAACTCATACAAGCAGTTATTTGCGGATAATGCTACTGACACCCAAATGTTGTGGCCCAGCCTCGTGAGCCTGTGCTGACAGATGATGAAGAAGAGGAGGAACGGGCAATGCCTTCCTCACCAGGGCCTTCCTCCCCAGGATCTTCCTCCCTGGCAAGGTCTCCCTCCCCAGGACCTTCCTCCCTGGCAAGGCCCCCCTCCCCAGGACCTTCCTCCCTGGCAATGCCTCAGGTTTCTTCGGAAAGCCAAGAGGAACAGCCTGAGAGACGCGTATCAGTACGGCCACGGCGAGGGAGGGAGGAGGAGGATTCCTGGCTTGATCCCAGGCAACGTCGGAGGGACAAACGTCAGCAGCAACATAGGGGGCGTGGGAGGGCCAGAGATTGAGCTGGACCACACCCCACCAGGTATAAAAGTGGGTGTGCCTACGTTACAAATTCTGTACATGACAAAATGTGGAATTAAGCTGAGGATTCCGTCTGTGTGCCTGATTTAGTTTCTGGACTTTGAGAATAAATCAGTCCTTCTGTGAGTACTTCATCTCTTGTTAGTTCTGAATTTGGCAGTGAGAGCCTGGGTGACTGCCAACACTCTTATCTGGAGAGATAACTTGGATTTTGGAGACAGGCCAGCGTGACTCTCTGTACTAGTGTTGCTGCCAAGTTCCTTACCTTCTGGGGAAGGGAAGGAGAGACAGAACACCCAAATGTCTGTCTGTTTGTCCATCCCTCCTTCCTGCCATGGAGTCTTTGATACTTTCTGAGCTTGGTCATTTGTTTGCAGACATTTATGGGATTTAATCCCTGTTTATGTACAGTAGATTCTCCTGCCAATGTTGGTTTTCTCCTTGTTAGTTGCTTGATTAGGGTATTGTTTTTTACTTGACTCTTTCTCTGGTATTAATCCCTGCACAGTTAGGTATTGGTTGTTGAAGAAGATGTGTTCTGATCTTTTTGTTGTCTCTTTTCAATGATGTGTAAATGTATTTTATTTCTATGTGTCTATTTAAGGCTGATTTTCTGAATGCAAGATTTCCAGGAATTCTCTAACATTTTTTATTTAACTTCATCTAAGATGCTTGCAGTTTCCCAGCTGACAACTATTTTGTCCAAGTGTTATGAGATTAAAGTGTTTTCATTATGTCTTTTGACTGCTACCTGATATTCATGGAGGTGCTATAAAAAAAACTTCTAAAAAAATCAGGAGTTATGTACAACACACAATGTAATGACCGTAACAATTCCTGTGTAGGACAGACAGACAAAAGTCTAAAGGAAATCCTTCCCCCACAGATAATTGAGAAATTCAATTTGCATACATTTTACTATGAATTGCCTGATCCACAATTCCCAAATGGATAGCAGATTGAAACATTTATTTTCTAGAGTTTTTAATGTTTCCTGCTTTGTGAGGAAGAAGATGGTGAAACAGGAGAAACACATAACAAATGTTTGAATGTATATATTTTTATATCAAATTTCTGATATATTAAAAGAAACCAATTAGCCAATTAGTTGGTCCCAAGATACAATTGCAAATTTTGAATTCCATTAAATGGATACTATCAAAGCATTTCCATCTGTTTTGTTCTCTCTCAAGTCCTCTTTTTTGTATTCCTCTCCTTTGAAACCTATTTCATTTTATTGTCCATTTTGGCAGAACAGTTTTGCAGTCTGTTGTTTGTACATAGAAATATAAAAAGAAAATTTATACAAAAGTTCATTAAATTGTGTTTATATGATTTGTTGTTTAATTAACAGATGAGCTGAGAAGTCACATTCACATCATTTGGTTAAGTTGTAAAACCCTCTGGGTGCTCATAGAGCACAAACAAGAAATTTTTATATTGTTTCCTAACTTCCTTGTGAGGGGGAGGATGGAGGGCAAGGGAAATGTTGCTTTAAGGAAGCCAGTGTATCTCTTAAGGAAACAATCTCTCTTTTGCAGGTTTGTGAAGATGTTTGACAAAAGTTGGGGTTTCTTTAACCAATATCAAAGCAGTGTTTTACTCACACATGAAGCATCTCTCCTGAACCATTTTCAAAGCATGTCCAGTCCTCGCATTCAACCTCTCATGGTTTGTAGCAAGTGTAGAAGGGATAAGGATCCTAAAGCCTGCCTAGCAGATTGATTTGTTTACCCCTCTGAGTTTGGATGCTGCAGATAGTTACTATCAGTTCAAATAGGATATAGTTAGGATCCTAGTCTACATATTGTAAGTGCTTGGTTTTACTATCTAGGGAGGAAATAATACTTGCATAAGTCTACTAGCAACTTAAATCCCATTCTTTGTCAATCATCATAGTCTCACACTGTGGAATTCATTTTGATCTAGCCGCAGCTAGACTTTCAACTGTTTCATTTGTGCCTACTCTATAAATGTTTCTACATGTGTAGGAAGACAATTACAGTGCAACAAACTAGTGCTGGAAAGAGCATAAAACAAGAAAAAGCATCCATTTGCTAGTAGTGTTATGACATTCTGTGTCTGAAGGGTCCTTTTTGCTGCATACTTGTCTATATGTCTGAGTGGTTCTGGACAATATTTAAAAACATACCATGGAAATATATGGATTCTACACCTGCAAGAATCCTATATGTCCAGAAACTGAAAGCATCGTTAACTCTCACAATGGGGGAAAGATGATGGAACTGGTGGAGATGATGAAGTTGACTGTAGTAATTAGGGACTAAAGTGTAAATATTTTGTTGTTACTTGGAAGCAACCTCTGGATTTTATGTGGATAATAAAATTTTGATTTTGGGTTTTGATGATTAAGTTAATTGTTTCTATAGAAATTAGTAGTTGTTATGTGGTATAAGAAAAAGTTGATACTATAACTTTGGTAGACAGCTTACTGCACCAAAAAGAGTCAAAACTTACTGCTTTTCCCCATCTTCCCTCACTTTATTCCCTTTTCTGTCATACTTTTCCATTGTTTTTATTTCTATTTCTATTTTATATTTTTAAAAAGGAAATATATGAATTATTTCTCCCTATACTCTGATACTGACCATAGCTCGGCCTAATTCCCCTGATGTGCTTGCCTTCTTTTCTCTCATCATTCTTCTCTCACCTTTCTTTGTTTGTTAGAAACACCACAATTAAAATAAGGCATACTATATGGCATAAAGTTTAAAATATAAAATACAAAAATTGTACAATATGGACATATTAAACAGAACATGTTCACTAAATCTGTCCATTCTGTCATGATGTCATCAAGTGTACACTGATTGGGGCACCAAAGGCAGGTTTACATATGTGTTGTCTGCATGTCACCACAATCGCAAAGAGCAGAAGCAACCAGATAGCCCCATTTGTTCAGTGTGGATCTTCTTGTACACGTATGCAGTCTTTTCAATGATTTCCATACTTCCCAGCTTTCATCAGACCCAGGTGCCAGCCTCTCCATTGGTTCCATCCAATGCTATTGTCAACTCTGGGATTCATTGTTGCCATAGAGTTCTGGAGGGAGGAAGTGATGTATTGAATAGTTCTTAGGAAAAAAAAATGAGTTATTAGTTCAAGGTCACAGAGAGTGGTGTAGCAAATATTTGAGAATGCAGATCATTGGTTCATGTGATTGATGAGGTGTGGAAAGGGGGTGGAGGTAGGTGGAATTTTGTGGGATGAGCTGGTAGGATTCCAGTACTGAAATTCCACCGGATGATACCAGGTTTTTTTCTTTTGTTTTGAATAAATCACTTTGAGAATATGTTGGTCTCAGAGTTAATGTTTCAAATGAAGGATTGCTGGAAGTCTGACATTATTTCAGTACTCAATTTTTTTTCTAAAAAGGGTTGTAGCTGGTAACCCAAAGATTTTCCCAGAGATGGAAGAAATCCAAAAATCAGCTGGAATTAGAGGTGAACAGAAGGGGGCTTATGCCCCCCCTCCAGAGCAATAGCTGAATCTGTCAGTCCTCCTTTGGAGGAAATGATGGATGCTTTTAGAATGGCAGAGGAGGGAAAGGATCTGGGAGCCAAGCCAAAACATTTCATCTCTGGAAGAAGAGGCCAAACAGTTTTAACTGGACAGTTTGAAGAAAAATCTTTTCCTAGTCCCATGTATACAGCAGCTGAGTTAGACTGGAGGGAAGAAACACAAATTGTGTCGGTAATCTCTCAAGATGACATCCACAAGATAAATTCTGGGAGTCCATCGATAGCAGATCTACCACAGCAGTTCCAGCAATTAAAAGTAGCAAGCTTGGTCCATCAGCCCCCGCCTGTCTGGACAAGTTGGAGCCTGACACAACCCATTTTCTCTTATCCAAGTATCATGAGGGATGAGGAGATTACACAGATGCCAGGTGGAGAAGTCCAGAAAGAAGCATCGACTGATAGAGGTATGTTGCAGCCTCCGAGGCCATCCCTTCATTTTCCAGAAGGAAGATTACTCCCTGCAGAAAGTATCCCTCCAGGGTGGGATTTTATCCAGGCCAAGGGTAGATTCAGTGCCAATGGCAGCCAGCACAAACAATGTCCTGGCATGAAGGGGGGTTGCCAGACAACAGACAGCAATCACTTCCCCTCCACCCGGGCAGGGAACCAGACCACACCCATCTTCCTCATGGCAACCACAATTGCAACCCCAATCTGGAGCAAGGCCGCAGGGACCCCTATTCCAGAGAGGCACCACCCAGCCAGGCTTCAGGGCCCTGCCCAGCCTAGATACGCTGCCCGCCTGGCTCCTTTCATTCCAGTTCAGCCTGCAGGAGCCTGGCCTGTACCACCTCCCCAACCACAGCCCAGGCCGAACCAAATATCATTTAAGGTCATATTTGATGGTCACCATGAACATTTCAATTACTTCCTCACTCAAATCCGATCCCATATAGAATAATTTGGAGATCAATACTCCTCAGAGTGCGAATTGGTTATGGCTATAACAGATGGGATGAATGAAGGGGATGCTTCAGACTGGGTGGCCCAACTACACAAAAAACAAGCCCCCAAATTACATGATGTCAATGGGTTTATTCGATTATTAAGGCTCAGATTTGAAAATCCAGACAGGGTGGCAGAAAATGAAGAGAAGTTAATGGGGATGAGACAAGGCAAGCGACCCTTGTCAGACTTTATTTGGGACTTTAGAAGGGTCGCAAGCCACCTCATGGATTGGCCTGAAAGAATGACTTACACTACTTTAAAAATGCCATTGATCCAGAAGTAAAGAAGACCTGTGACATTAGGGGAATACCGGAGACCTTACAAGCATGTTATACCATCTCCCTCAGCTTAACCGCAGCATCAACCCACACAAGAAACCCCTTCCGGCAGGCCCACCTAAGAGAATTGGGGCCAGGAGACTGTCGACCAGACCAGCCAAAGCTGCTCGTACCCAACCCAATAGGATGCTGAAATGTTACCGCTGTGGCCAAGACAGCTATAGAGCAGCAGACTGTCTGGCCCCTGCTCCTGTACCACAAGCACCACAATCAAAGTCTAGTATGGCTGGTAGAGGTCAGAAAAATCAAGGAAGACCTCTGGACATTAGCTGGTTTGCTAGACACAGCTGGGAAAGTCTCCTCTGTGCAGATGGGAGCAATGGACCACCAGGCCAACACCACACCCCCAAGAACCTGACCAGCAAAGACGATCCAATGATGAGTGATCCCATCATACCTTTTACAGTCAAGGTCAAGTTATGGTACTGAACATGGGGGAGGCCGGAGAGTTAGAAGCCATCATTGATACTGGATGCTCTAGATGCCTTATCGGACTCCCTATCATTGAAGAATTGGGCATAAAGACTAACCCACTAAAACTCCCAATCAGATTTGAGCAAGTGGATGGGACATTAATTGGGGGGACCCCAGCCACCCAAATGACAGAATTGATCAAGATGGAATTAGGGCCCCACTGTGAGCTCATACGCTTCATAGTGGCCCTCAGGATGTCAGAATCAATCATATTGGGACTTGCTTGGCTAGACAAATGGGCCCCTATGATCAAATGGGAGGATAGATTCAGGAAAATCCTCATTGGACCGAGTCCATTGCCCCCTCTTCCTCCCACCACAAACCCACCAGTCAACTTGAACCCAAAACCTGAGCCAGCATCCACAGCATCCCACCTTCCACCATATAAACCCCAGATACCCGACCAATACAAAGACTTGGCTGAAGCATTCAGTGAAGAAGAGTGTAATGTTTTACCTCCCCATTGATCCACTGATTGCGCCATAGAATTAGAACCCGGGGCAAAACTACCAAAACCAAAGATGTATTCCATGACACCTGCTGAAATGACTGAATTAAGGAAATACATTGACCAAAATTTGGACCAAGGTTTTATTGAACCTGCCAAATCAAGATTAGCTGTCCCTGTGTTGTTCAAAGAGAAGGATGGCGGATTGAGATTATGTGTCGACTTTAGGGGTGTGAATGCCATGTGCATCAAAAACATGTACCCTCTCCCCCTCATGAAGGACTTATTGAACCACCTGTCGAAAGGCAAGGTATTCACCAAGCTAGATTTCAGGGAAGCTTACTACCGGATCCGCATCAAAGAGGGAGACGAGTGGAAAACAGCTTTTAACTGCTCTTTGGGTAGCTTCCAATTCAAGTCATACCTTTTGGACTTCAGGGGGCTCCCACAGTGTTTATGCAGCTCATCAATACTCCCACACCTTTATCGGGGGGTCCTCGTATACCTGGGTGATATCCTTATCTTCAGTGAAACCATGGAAGAACATGTTCAATTGGTCCGACAAGTCCTAGAAAAACTTCTAGCCACCAAATTATATGTGAAATGCAAAATGTGAATTCCACAAAGAGTCGCTGGATTATTTAGGCTACCCCCCAGAACCAAAAACAACTTCAAAGTTTTGGGGGGTTTGCCAATTTCTATAGACAATTCATTCCATCCTTTGCCGAAGTTGCCCTCCCATTAATGAAGCTATTAAAAATGGGCCTGTCACCCACCAAACTGAAGCCAAATCAACCCCTGGCTTGGACCATGGACTGTCAGAAAGCTTTCAAGACCTTAAAATGCCTCTTCGCATCTGAGCCCATCCTCCAACACCCAGACGCAACCAAGCCTTTTATTATCCAGACTGATGCAAGCAATGTAGTGGTGGTAGCCGTTCTGCTGCAAAACGACTCTCAAAACTGACTGATGCCTTGCGCTTATGTGTCCAAAAAACTGACGGACACAGAATGAAGGTGGGCAGTCTGGGAGAAAGAAGCATTCATCATACGATAGGCTTTATTGACTTGGAGGCATTTCCTAGAAGGGGTTTTGGAGACCTTTGAGATATGGACTGATCATAAAAACCTCGAGGCTCTAAAGACCCCTAGGAGATTATCACCCAAACAAGTCTGCTGGACCCAATACTTCAAGTGATTCAACTTCAACATTAAATATATCCCCGGAAGGAAAAACGTATTGGCGGATGCCCTGTCCAGAAAACCTCAGTTTGACAGCCACCGAGAGGAAATAGTACAAGCCTTAATTTCAGGAGCTCAATCAGCAGGCCAAGTAACCACTCGAGCCCAAGCCAACCACAACCCCAAATGCCTGGAAGATAAGCTGACCGCAGAATTGAAAATGGCCCTATTGACCGATCCTTGGTTCCTGGACCATCAAACAGAATTGACAATGAATGATGGACTAGCTTGGAAAGGGACTAAGCTTTATGTACCCACAACCCTAAGACTACTGGTACTAAAGCGTAGCCACAACTCATGGCTGGGAGGCCACTTCGGATTCTTAAATCCCTACATTTACTGAGAAGACAGTTCTGGTGGCCAAAACTGAAACCTGACATCGAGGACTATGTAAAAAAGTTGCTCAATTTGTGCCACAATGAAACACAGAACTGGAAAAACCCCTGGCCTCCTTCAACAAGTCGCTGAACCAACCCAACCATGGGAAGAAATCGCAATGGACTTCATTGTGGAATTACCTGAGAATGAAGGGAATACAATCATTTGGACTGTGATTGACTTATTCTCTAAACAGGCCAACTTTAGAGCCTGCAAAGGACTTCCATCTGCAAAAAAGCTTGCAAAGCTGTTCGTGAAACATATCTATAGACTACATGGAGTACCTCGTAGAATAATATCAGACAGATGGGTACAATTTACCACAAAATTTTGGAGGGAATTTTTGAAATCCATTGGGTCCTCCCAAGGATTGTCCTCAGCTTTCCATTCTGCTTGTAACGGAGCAGCGGAGAGGGCTAATGCCATGATTGAACAATACATTAGATGCTATGTAAATTATCAACAAGAAAATTGGGCTGAGTTATTACCTTTTGCAGAGTACATAGCAGCACAGGATTGACTCCATTCCAAATCAACACTGAAATGGACTTTGTCCTGATGCCAGAGTTATCTAGACAACCCCCCACATCCATGTCCCTAACAGGATGGATGAACTCATTAAAGAAAGGGTGGGAAGATACAAAAAAAGCTTTGACCGAAGCTGCAAAAAATTATAAAAAACAGGCAGATAAACATATCCCTTCAACCGCCCTTTAAAGTGGGAGACAAAGTATATTTGTCAACCAAGTATCTTAGGTTGAAACTGCCCAGTAAGAAACTGGGTCCAAAATTCTTGGGACCATTCCCAATTTCAAAGATAATCAATCCGGTCACTGTCCAATTGAGTTTTCCTCAACTATTAGGGAAGATTCACCCACTGTTCCATTGTAGTTTACTAAAACCAGTTACTACATCAATGATAAGACCAGTGCCAATCACTCCCCCTGACCCGTTAATGGTACAGGAGGAAACACATTATGAAATTAAGAAAATTCTTGATTCTAGATTACACCGTGGACAACTGCAATATTTGATCTTATGGAAGGGATACCCTCTCTCAGATGCTAGTTGGGTAAAGAGTTGGGATGTTCGTGCTGATCAATTGGTTAATCAATTCCATGAGGAATTCCCCCACAAACCAAAGGGTCCTCGTGGTGGAGGGAGAGGGGGTAAAGGACAATGCATTAACCCCTGGTTGTGTTTTGTTTTACTTTTCTTATAGGAGGAGGAATTTTCAAGGGGGGGACGCCTGTCAACTCTGGGAATCATCGTTGCCATAGAGATCTGGAGGGAAGAAGTGATGTATTGAATAGTTCTTAGGAAAAAAATTATTATGTTCAAGGTCACAGAGAGTGGTGTAGCAAATAATTGAGAATGCAGATCATTGGTTCATGTGATTGATGAGGTATGAAAAAGGGGGTGGAGGTAGGTTGAATTTTGTGGGATGAGCTGGTAGGATTCCAGTACTGAAATTCCACCAGATGATACCAGGTTTTTTTCTTTTGTTTTGAATAAATCACTTTGAGAATATGTCGTCTCAGAGTTAATGTTTCAAATGAAGGATTGCTGGAAGTCTGACAGCTGTTTTTTGTTATTTTCCTTCATCTCATAATTGTCCCAAAGGTGCTTTTCAAAATGCAATTGAACTTTGTTTTTTTTCCTTTGAAAATGTTTAACTACTTCTACTTCTACTATTTCTTCTTCTTCTTCTTCTTCTTCTTCTTCTTCTTCTTCTTCTTCTTCTTCTTCTTCTTCTTCTACTACTACTACTACTACTACTACTTATACTTCTCCTCCTCCTCCTCCTCCTCCTCCTCCTCCTGATTGAACCATGGGGAATGGAAGGATTTATATTCTTGCAATCATCTGATCATTAGCACTCTGAAGATCAGTCATTAGCTCTCTGATAGTCATTGAGGCCACTTCAGGGGTGCTCTCAGTTTCACCTGAATGAGAATAATTTGAACTCCTGCTCTCATATCAGAAACATGGCTGGAGATTGGGAAAGATCAGCCTGAATGATTCCCTCCTCCTCTCTTTTTCTCTGATTACACTAATGTACAGAGGGAATTGAATAATTCTATCTTTAGCAATGGCAATCTGTTTCCACTCTGCTTAGTTATAAGGTACTTTTGGTCTAACAGCAGGACCAGATGGAAGGATTCATCCAAGAGATGTTAATTCAAGCCAGCAACACAATGAAAAAACCATCTGAGAATTATTTCTTTTGAAAGATGAGTATATCTCATGGCCTTGCCCTTTTAATTATTCATTTGGCTCAATGTTTTTGAGGAAATTGGAAGGGAAAAAAAACCATCAACCATATCTCATTCCACACTTGAATTGTGGCTTTCTTCCCCCATTGTTCTTGGGGCTTACAGGATTATGCAACATTTAAAAAGGATCCTATTTTTGCTACGGCTGTCAGATTTATTGTGGCAAAACACTGAACAACTAAAGTACATTTTTCTGCAGATCAAAAGTGCTTATAAACATGAGGTGTCCCAGAAAATTAGCACAATAGAAAACAGTTTTAAAGAATCTTTAGTTAAGAATAGTTCCATTCATATGTACATCCATAGTTTAGTTATACTCATATAATTTCTAATACATTATCTCTTTCTATACAATATATTTGAAAAGAACATTAATCATGCCTATGTACATTTTCATATCAGTCCATTGGATTATAAACAATCCATATGAATATGTGAGCGCATATTACTCCCCCACAGCTCACACACACATACACACAAACATTTATGTACCATCTATTATCAATCAAAATGCACATGTCTGGTTTGGCATGTTTTCTTGATGAACTATTTCAATAAAAATGTAAAGAAAAGAAGAAAAATCTCTGTCATAAGTTACTTCTGCTAACCATGTTTTATACTTCAGAGGCAAACACTTTATCTAATCTTAACAGCTCCATGTTTTTTACCATCTTGTTGTATTCATAAATGTTAAGGTAGCATTCAGACATTAGATAGACTTTTATTGTATTATTGTAGGTTTTTTTTCTAATTTCAGTTGTACTATTCACATACGTGTTTCCCTGTTTTAAAGTTAGTTATGTCACTTTGTGTTTGCGGTTGTATTTCCTCAGTAAATAAATTGTAGTTTCAGGTAAAATAATCTAATTCATTTTTCAGGTCACTTCTTGAAAAGATTAAGTTTTGTCATTTAGTTTTAACCTCCTGCTGACCACTACAACATTTGAAGATGTGAAAATTACAAGCTCAGTTGAGTTGCTCTGTCAAGAGCAAATAAATTGGTGTTAGAAAAAGCTGAATCACACCCAAAGCCATTCTAAGGGTCATCTTTTGATGTATTCTTGACTTGAGTTAGTTATAGCAGATAAGTATGAATATGAAAAATCATCACACTTCATCATCGCACACCTCACATCACAGTTTGAAATAAAAATGTTTTCTGCCTCATACCAGAACTTTTGTCACATCATAATTTGACCAAATTATTTGTTCTGCCAGGTTCTTTGTTTGTTTACTTTTTAAAAATATGTTATTTTGTTTTAGCTGAAATGTGTTGGTTACACTAGAACTCAGGGAGGCAACTGAATAGTTCTGTTTTTTTTATACTCAATCCTTGAAAATTGATACATGAAAGGAATGAACTGTTCCTGCATTACAGAGAAATAGAACAACTTAATTTCATGCATGTATTTATTATTTTGATTGATACAGCTACCCATCTCCAATGTTTTATTATGGCTTACAATTCAAAACAACGCAAAAAGAAAAACAAAAACAAAGTACAATACAATATAAAAACTTATAAAAAGCCTGTAAAACTATGTAAAAGAATTCTGGGAGATGAAGTACACATGTCTTAAAATACCTGAAGTTGAGAAATATTGTTTTACATTGCATTGTTTCATTAGTAATGTTATTTTATTATTAATCATGCATTTAAAATTATAAAAAAGAGTTTGTTCTTAAATAAATACATTCAGATATAAACAGCAAGACAAGTAGTTGGTTAGTAATTTCTTGGCTTGAAACATAAAATTCAGCCGTTCATAATGTAAAGTCTGCGGCTGTAGAATATAGGCACAAAGGAATGACATTGGCAAAATTTGAATATTTGCCGTTTACCAAGGATGAAAAGAGAAAAGGACTGAGTAAAGAGATGCCTGTAACTCTAGAAACTCTAACAACAGTTGCAACAGAGGTGGTATTCAGCAGGTTCTGACCAGTTCTGGAGAACTGGTAGCAGAAATTTTGAGTAGTTTGGAGAACCGGCAAATACCACCTCTGACTGGCCCTGCCCCATCTATTCTCTGCCTCCTGAGTCCCAGCTGATTGGGTCTTCTTTTGTTGCCCTGCACAGGAGAACGGAGCTGGAAAGCAGGTTAGTGGGTTGGGGAGGGAATGGGATTTTGCAGTACCCTTCCCCTGGAGTGGGATGGCAATGGAGATTTTACAGTATCCTTCCCCTGCCATACTCACCAAACCATGCCATGCCCACCAAGCCATGCCCACAGAACCAGTAGTAAAAATTTTGAATCTCACCACTGAGTTGCAGATATTAAGCAAGGAGCTCTGGAAGCAGAGAGAGATCATCTGAATCTTCCAGATAGTTTGGACTACAATTTGCATCAAAATGCACATATACACATCTAGCATCAGCTAGACGTGGATGATAGCAAGTTGACCAACTAGACTTAGATAATAGCAAGTTGACTTATTATTGCCCATTCTAACTCAATTTAACTTTTGCATAAAGGAATTCAGTGCTTTTCTGAGCAATCACCACTTTTATTTGCAATTGCCTCAGTATAGTACATGATGTCAATTATTTTTCTTTTTAAAAAGCTTCTTGAAAGGAATTTCTAGGTTAAATTATTTCCTTCCACCCTAGAGTGTGAGCATAATAGACAAGCCTGAAACTTTCTTAAATGTATCATATTTATTCAGAGGCAGTATTATAAATTTTCAAGGTGCTTCAGTATTTGATACAGAAATATCAGATGAAAGATGATGACTCTCATTTCTGCCATGGACAAAGGTGCTGCACTCTCAAACAACAAATTCAAGCACCAAATATTAGTTGTTAAATGAGATTAGACATGGCCTCCATGCAGCTATTTTAGAGGTGATGTGGGGTTTTTTTCAGTTAAAATTGATGTGCTATTTAAATGTTTATATAGTACTTGGAAGTCAAACACCCCAAAGTTAGCTGTTCCCAGTAAATATGGATTTAGATATCAGATTATAACCCTGGACTGAGTTTAAAGATACCAAAAAAAGACACCCACAGAGAAGCAATTTCAAAACTGGATAGAACTGTCTCTAACTGACAAGTGTCATATCTTTTAATGATTTTGCAGAATATATGTCTCATGTAACTCCTTTGGTTGTAGAGCTTTTATGCCATGAGATATAGAAACAGCTCCAGATGGTTCTAGAAAAATGTATTGTTATTATTATGGGTAATTCATTATTCATTATGGTTATGAATTCCAAATCGAAGTAATCTCTTTATTGAATGAACCTATTTACAAAGATTGTGTATCATGACCTATTCAACAGATCAAATTATTTTAAAAGAGGAAGATACGTGTTTGAAATGTAATCACTGTCTGGATAGCTACAGTCTTGTGTAGACTGATAAATAGATAAAGCAGATAAACAAATTAGATACCTTTGGCTCTAGTGATGGTGCAACTAGGGTGAAACTTTTCCAAATGGCACATTTGGTTGCTGCAGATATTTTTTTCCAGGGCTACAGTAGGAGGCCAGTGATATAATACTATTAGTAGTAAGGATAAGGATAATGGAGAGCCAGTTTGGTGTAGTGGTTAAGGCACCATTCTAGAAAGAGAGTTCATGAGTTCAAGTCTCACCTTTGCCATGAAGTTTGCTTATTTATCTTAATTGAGACTTAGCACATAGTATATATTTTATTTCATCTATATCATCATCATCATCATTTTAGCCATTGTCTATCCACTGCATGTTTCCAATTAATAAGGTCCTGAAATTTCTTTTGCCAGTTGGGTCCACACTATTTGTTGATGTCATCGATCCACCTTGTCCACAAAAGAGACCTAAAACAAGATTTTATCTATATATCTGTATCTTTTTACATCTATATCTAATTAAAACTATTAAATAAGAAAAGAAAATCTAATACAAACTAATAAAAATAAAGAAAAATGAAAAGAAAACAAAGAAAAAGCAAAAAGTACAAGAAAAGAAAAGTTGAAAAATAGAGAAAAAAAGCAAGACACCAAATGGCTTCTACTATTTTTAAAAGCAGTTATAAGTACACATATATACTTAACCTCTCTCTCTAAAGTTACATAATTCTACTTTTCTAATCATCCAAACCATAAATCACAAAATCATTGGTCCCCCCATTTTACACAAAAAGACTATAGAAGACTTCTATTCACACAAAATGTTTAAGGTGATCCTTATGCAAGCACTAAAATTATTTACCTAATTATTTGTTTTTCTTCCTGAGTCTTTATTATAGTATATATTTAATGGTCAACATTCCACGACCTCAGCAAACCCATAAGTTTTTGATACTTTTGTCCAAAATCTTGCAAGATTTTAGTTGGGAACATTATTATCCTGTGAGATTTAATGAAATTATTAATTTTTGCTACTTTAAAAAAAAACCTAAAAACACTCTAAGGAATAATTCCATGGATAATATATGGAGGTGGGGATGGAGTTGACCATGTATATTATAATGCATGGTGTAAGATACTAGTCCACTAGATATACTTAAAAACTTTTCTTGACAATATAGACTTTGCAGGAGAAAGTCTAGGATGACTTTGTTAGCACTCTTTTTGACAAACAAATTTTATTAAAAGATGCACACTTTTGTGAATTTGAGCTTTCTTTATTAGTTACATACAGCGGCTAGATTGATGTAGGATTTAATCAGGATGACTTCTTAAGACTATCGAGTCTATTGCCCTTCCAGTGGAGTTCTTTCCCATTTGTTTTGTCAGAAAATTCTATATTGTTATGCTTGGCTGCACAGACAGCTAGATATTTAGATTGGATTTGACATTTTGTTCCACCTTTCAAGTTCTTCCCAAGGATCTGGGATAGGCAGATGTTGTTTTTTTAATACTATTAAAGATTTTGCCGCAGAACATAAACTGTTTCAGGGTAAAGCTGCCTTTGGCAATTTCTGATGGTGATTTTATCAATGCTGGTGGTATTCAAGGAGTGCTCCAAAGTTTTGGGATTGCACCCAAGGTGTCTATTACTTTTAATACTATTGGTGCTGTTTTTGCTTTCTCTTGCCACAGTCATTCTACTTCTATTTACATTTCTTTGTAATCTTTGTATTCTTGATTTTCTTCAATTCTTTCTCTTCTATTCTGCTTTCTCCAGGTACTGAAACATTATTATTATTGCATTCCTGTTCTTTTGAAGAGATAGAGTGAGGATAAGAACAAGAGTGTTACTTCAATCCCTCCCCCCTCTTGCTTTACTTATTTATTGCTTTTGTTGCACACAATGCCTTTACTGCTCACATTCCATCTTGTTTCCTTCTTTCTTAAAACAAGGTTTTGGCAGCATAAAAATATAGGTGCTCAATCATTTATACTCCTTATGGATTTGGAAGCAATATCTCCCCTTTCTACTGTTATGTAATAAGGAAAGGTAATTCAGAGTAGATGTTTTCTTCACCCTCTCTCCAGAAAAGAGCAAGGTGATCATTTATAACAATTTCCCAAACCTTATGAAGGCTCAAAAGGCATCTTCTACCTTTTGTTATATAGTCCCTGTTGTACAGGATGCTCTGTATACTCCTCCACAAATTTTTAATATCATTGTTATGGTGAAGATGATGCATTTTGAAATCTGGTTTTAGAAACATTTGATTTTTCATACTAGCTACCTGCATTTCAGCTCATAAGACTTTGTTTCAGTTCCCTTTATATGTTTGTAGCTGTCTTTCTTTTTCCTTATAAAGGCTCCTAATTGGTTGGCACTGAAATATGTGATATGTCACTTCTGATTACATCAAAAAGGATATTTTGTTAGTTGCTGTAATGAAACATTGTTAGATGATGTCTTTGTGGAAATATGTTTATTTTGATAGAATAAGACATGGAATATCTGCATTCTGACCTTCTTCCCTCACTGGATGTGCTGCTTAATAAATGTGATAAAAAACCTAGAGTGAGAAAAAGACTCCATTTATATAACAACTTCAGTTTGATGATTTTTTTATTTTATTAAAAGTTTCTCCTATCCCGCACATCTTTTGCAGTCTTTGTTTGTTTCTAGCTTATACTCTTTTAATTAACCTAATACTACAATTTGGTTTAAAACTTTAACAGTCATTACAGCTAATTTTGTTGCACATGAAAAAAATAGAGAGTAAGCAATTTTTATCAAAGGAAGAGGCTGTTTTCCTTTTAATATTCTCATTTTGAGATAAAACTTAGTTTTTGAGTAACTCCAGGGTCAGCAAATAATTCTCTACGGAGAAAAGGTGTTATGGAAATTTTTAGGATATTCTAATCAAATTATTTTATGTGGCACAATAAAATGCATTGCTACTGAATTTGTGAAAGAAACATAATTCTCTTTCTAGCTATGGGATTAAAAAATGATTTTAAGAAAACAATGGGTAGACAAATTCAAGGAACTGAAACATATATATACTCAAATATATAGAGTTTTGTGTCTGGATGAAATAGATTCTCTATCATGCTTTTCTTGATATTAATATATTTGCTCTTAAGGCTACAAAATGGAGGATAAAAAGGCTCTAAACCAGGGGTGGGCAGGTATGGGCCCTTTGCGACCTGGGACTTCAACTCCCAGAATTCCTGAGCCAGCATGGCCCCTTTACAGCATGGCTTAGGAATTCTGGGAGTTGAAGTCCCCAGGTCGCAAAGGGGCCAGAGTTGCCCACCCCTGCTCTAAACTCTCTTCTGTTTCATGTATGGTTGTAACTCTAGACAATCCATTTTTTACTTATTTTACTTTTTTTCCAGTCAAGGTGTACATTTCTGCAATTTAAGCAAGATCTGTTAATAATTAATTAGAGACCATTGTTCTGAGCTACTTAGAGCTTCTCTAAACTTAATTGCCCCAATTAGAAGCCATTTTGAGAAGAGACAAGCACAAAAATGGACTTGACCACCTTTGTAAAAAAAAATCCCAGTAACATTTAAATATCACTCCATTCATGGGGACACTTTTTCCCCACAGAATTAAACGTAGCCTCCAGTTCCCAAAAGTATTCCTACCTCTGGCTTACATTATCCTTCCATTACTGACTTTTTGTCAATAAGTTTGAATACTAATATAAATATTGATAAGACTTTAGGCATTATTATATATGGGCTGCAAAAATCTGAACACCCACAAGATAGCAGCACAAGTTTGGAAATTATTGGTATTGATATCTTCTGACCAGTGCTGTGAATCACCTTTGTCATTTGAGGAAAAAAACCTGCATCTTCTTCTTCATCTTTTTCTTCATCTTCTTCCTATTCCTCATTTAGTATAAATTTAAATCCTTTCACCCACATATTTTCCCATTGTTTCAATGGGAAACAATGTAGCCCACTTTATCATACATTCTTTCTGTTGTCTTTCACCTGTTTCATGTTCCATAAGAATTTATGCATTTTACCAATTACATGGTCTTCATTTGTACACAATTCTATTTCAACCTAAGCCTTACAATGTTCAAAGCCATAACCTCTTTTGTCTATTTAAATTTTTCTAATAACTGTAAATCAGAGAACCATTGACAAATATGTCCTGCAGCCTCTAGTTTTTCTATTTTATTTTGCATTTACCTTTATAAAATTCTAGTATTTCATAATACATTTTTTTAACCTATTATTTCCCATCTACAAAAAATGAGAAAGCCACAAAGTTGTTTTAGGCACAACTTGGGTTTACATTTATTCCATATCTCAGTATGATATGTTCACATATTTATATTTGACATCAACATTAACTTTATTATATCACAAATATCCATGCCTCTCACATCTTAGGTCATGTCCTTTTAACTCCCAAAGGCTTCTGTTTCTCAGAAGCACCTACCCTTTCATTCAAACCAAATACTAAACTGCAAAATACAATTACAAACCAAGTAAATTCAATCCTCCCATTTTTTTTACATCTTGTAACACCAAATATATAAGTTGTGATGCTTGATCTCCATTAACAATTATCTATGCTTTCTGTAAAGTGTAAATCAGTCTTACCTATATTATAATGTTCTCTCCAAAGTTCATATCTTCCAAAACCTTGCACAAGGAAGCCGAATTCAAATTGTCAGAGGCCTTCTTGGCATCTACGAAAATCAATGCAACTTGTTTTTCATTGTGCTAGTGAGAATACTCCAAAATGTCCAACACACTTCTAACATTGTCCTATAACTGTTTTTTTAAAGTAAAAATACACATTAATACTCATGAATAAATTTTTGCAAAATTGCAAACTCTATGATGTGGAATGTGAATAAGCGATCTCATGAACTCTCCTTTTTCTGCTGGTCAGAATTAATCATCTGGCCTCCATCTCCATTCCACCACAATGCCATCTATTTATTTATTTATTTATTTATTTATTTATTTATTTATTTATTTTGTCAAGTGATTATAAGATAACAGGTATAAATATAAACATGGTTATGAATACATGAAATGGATACATATAAGAAAAAAGAAACAATAGGACAGGGATGGTAGGCACATTGGTGTGTTTATGCACGCCTCCTACAGAAGTCTTAGGAAAGGGGTGAGGTCAATAGTAGACAGTTTAAGGTTAAAGTTTTTGGGGTTTGGGGAAGAAACCACAGAGTCAGGTAGAGTATTCCAGACATTGACCACTCTGTTGCTGAAGTCATATTTCCTGCAATCAAGTTTGGTGCGGTTTATCTTGAGTTTGTATCTATTGTGTGCTCTTGTATTGTTATGGTTGAAGCTGAAGTATTCATTGACAGGTAGGACATTGCAATACATAATTTTATGTACTATACTTAGATCGGACTGAAGGCGACGTAGTTCTAGGTTGTCTAGGTCTAAAATTTCAAGTCTGGTGGCATAAGGTATTCTGCAATGAGTAGAGGAGTGGAGAACTCTTCTTGTGAAGTATTTCTGGACTTTCTCAACTATATTAATATCAGATATGTAATGCAGGGTCCATACTGATGAGCTGTATTCAAGTATTGGTCTAGCAAATGTTTTGTATGCTCTAGTAAGTAGTGTGATATTACCAGAGAAAAAGCTACGCAGGATTAGGTTAACAACTCTTAATGTCTTTTTGGCTATGTAGTTACAGTGGGCTCTAGCACTTAGATCATTAGAGATGAGAACTCCAAGGTCCTTACAGAGTTTGGATCATCAACAAGGTCTTGACTATTCAGCTTGTATTTTATTTTCTGATTTTTTTGCCAATATGTAAGACAGAGCATTTATTTGTTGAGATTTGAAGTTGCCATTTGTTTGACCATTCTGATACATAGTCGAGGTCTTTTTGAAGGGTAGCAGTATTGTTGGTGGTGTTGAATAGCTTTACATCATCAGCAGAAAGAACGCAGTTGCTCTTAATATGATCACAGAGGTCATTTATGTAGAGTATGAAGAGAGTTGGTCCTAGAATGCTGCATTGGGAGACACCACTGTTGACAGGTACAGAATTAGATAGGACGCTCTCAATTTTGACCATTTGTTGTCTGTTTGACAGGAAAGCTTCTATCTAGTTATGCAGGTGTCCAGAGATACCATAAGATTTTAGTTTTAGGAGTAGCTTGTTGTGTACCACTGAATCAAAGGCTTTACAGAAGTCTATGTAAATTGCGTCTATTGCTTTGCCCTGATCGAGTTGTGTAGTCCATATGTGTTTGCAGTGTAAGTGTTGCAGATTACAGGATAGTTTTTTCCTGAAACCAAATTGTTTGTTAGAGAGTAGGTTGTTTGTCTCTAAGTGGAGAATAACAGATTGGTTAATAATTAATTCCATGACTTTACAGGTAACGCAGCATAAAGAGATTGGTCTGCAATTTTCAATTAGGCTGGGGTCTCCCTTTTTGAAGATGGGGATGACCATGGCTAGTGACCATAGGTTTGGCAAGGAGCTGGTCCTGAAAGATTTTTCAAAGATTATGCTTAGAGGTTTGGCTATGGCAGTGGATAGCTTTTTAAAGAAGTAGGCACATATTCCATCCAGTCCAATAGATAGAGATGGTTTTAGATTGCGTAGTGCTTTTCAAAAATTGTCTTCTGTAAAATCGATATGTATTAGATCATTGTAATTGTCTGCGGTTCGACTAGGAAATACTGGGCATGATTCATTGCTGTTTACAAATACTGAGCCAAAGAATGTGTTAAAGAGGTTGGCTTTGATGGTGTCATCATTGCAGTCTTTACCATTAGGTCATTTCAGGGGTGGGATGGACCTTGAGTCTTTTAGTTTGTTGTTTACAAAATTGTAGAAAGTGCGGGTGGAAGTGGTGCAGAGAAGGTTTTCCTCTTGTTTAATGTGATAATTGATGCATTCAGTCTTTATCTGGTGGCATAAATTTTTGTATCGGCTTTTAAAGTTGGCAACGTGACCAGATTTGTTTTTCCGCCAAAGGGATTTCTTTTTGGATTGGAGCTTCCTTATTGTTATTGGTAATTTGTTTTTGTTTTTTTTGGTTTTGGGAGTTGTTATTGGTACATATAGTTTGATGACTCTTTTGACTTCAAGTAAAAATATGTTGTAATGGTCTTCAACAGTATTGCATCCAGTGAATAGAAATTGCCAATCAAGAGATGAGAGATCATTGTCTATAAGATCATAGTTGCCTTTTTTGAAGTTATAATTGGGGATCCTGTCATTATGATTATTTTTGTGAGGACATATGTTGAGGCAAAAGTCAATCATGCTGTGGTCACTATTGGAAAAGGGTTCTTTAATTTGTATTCCATAAATTGAATTTAAACTATTGCAGAAGATGAGATTGAGGCAGTTGTTAAGTCTAGTATTGTTGGTTACTAGTTGTTCCAGTCCCAGATTTGTTACAGCATTGTAGAAGGTTGCATGTATGGGTTCAGTTGTACATTCGTTTAGGGTCCAGTTAATATGAGGTAGATTGAAGTCACCAAGAAAGATATAAGTGTGTGGGCAGGATGTTGCTCATGTTAGTAGTGAATTTAACTTGTTTACATGTTTGATGTCATAATCAGGGGCTCTGTAACATAGTAAGAATCAAAATGTGATATTTAAGGACAGTTCGCAGACGATGGTCTCAGGAAGAGCAAGCTCCTGGGTAACTTGGATGTTTTTTAGATGTAGGCACTTTTTATAGAAGATAGCAATGCCACCTCCTATACGGATTTCATGATCTGGTCAGTAAACATGATAGTCTCTTACTGTGGTAATGGAGTCAGGGAGAGATGCCTTGAGCCATGTTTCACAGACAAATATGATGTCAAATTTATCCATATTTAGTAAGAGGAGAAATTCAGGTATTTATTTATGAGGTTTCTTGCATTGAGTAGCTTACATTTAAGGCCAGTTGCAGTTGGAATTGAGGTAGTTAGGGGTGTGTGTGCCTAGTTTTGATGGATTGGATGAAGTAGGGTTGGATGCCAAGTTGTGGGTTGTGTGACTTACTTTTGATACAGTCAGCATGGTAGTCAATGTATAGGTCCTTCTCTCCATTGTCTAGATGTTTTTTGAGTTCTGTGCGGAGTTCGGGGGAGCAGATTCTTTGCAGTATGGATAAGTCTGGTCATGAGCGAAGTTTGTTATGGTTGGGATTGGTTTTAGCAATGGCATTTATTGTATGAATGAATATCCATTTGCTGGACTCATTTTTGCAAACAACTCTACAAAATCTTGAGGCTGCCAAGCCATCATTGTGTTTGAACTTGGGGCCATCTCTGATTATTTCAATGATATCTTCAGGATAGATGTTTGTTGTATTGGAGTTGCTTATGATATTATGAACTTTGGTGATACCATCAGATTCGTTGGTGTCTTCAAGACCAAATAAGATGGCATTTGGACGTTTCTGATCAAGTTCCATTTGGACGTTTCTGATCAAGTTCCATGATGTCTCTGATGAGTAAGGGGATATCATTTGTGGTATTATTTGATGGGATAATGATTATTTGTGGCTGTGGTTTGGTGGTTATTTTTGGCTGTAGTTGTAGTTGTTCCTTCAGAGATGTCTGTTTTACCATGAATCTCACCAGAGGCAGCTAGTCTTATTTTAGGGAGCACAATTGGAACTGGCAATTTGGTCATTAAGCAAATCAGTTGCTAAGTGTGTTAAGTTCGCATAGAGAGACAAGATGCTCTTCAGCTCTTATTTATTGTGACTTTCAGCTCAGAACGGACCCGAATGGCTCGGCCGCTGCAGCTATTTATAGCGGCTGCCGCAGCTGCCAGCCAATCAGAGTGCAGAGTTTTCCCGCACTTTTACAACCAATGATTTCAAACACTTTACTTCAATAACCAATCATTTCAAACTCTGCATACATAACACCCCTCCCCACTAGGTTTGGTCCATACTCAAACCCCATCTATCTAATATACTCTTGTAAATAGGTGGGGCTCTTACGGGTACATTTAGACCTGCGTGGTTCTGGAGTTTTAGGAATCTCACATTGTGATGAAGGAAATGTATCTGCCAACATTCCCTTATTAGGGCTTCTTGTACTGTTAGAACCTGTTTGGTTACCCCAACCTGGTCTCTCCTGCCAATCCATTTCCAACCCTGTGTTATCCTCTAAGTCTGGTAATGAAGTACAACTTTCCATTTGTGAAAATTGTTGCTGGCACTGTGACAGGTTTTGGGGTTGTTCCTGTCATGTTAGCTCATTACACATGGGGTTGATTCCTACTTGCTCACTACCTCCATTATCTCCCCTTTCCCCCCTAGGAAAGGCTGAGGGTAGGAGGTCCAGAGAGGGGCATGTGTGAAAGTCCATAAGCTTTCTGGAACGTAATTGGTCTATGTGCCTACTCCATAAAACACCATCCTCGGTTTCAACCCTGTAAGACTTTGGGCCTGTAACCTGGCTTATTTCTGCAGGGATCCATAATGGTTCACCCAGAAGGTTTTTAGCATAAACACAATCGCCAATGGAAAAACAGCGAGTTTTGCTAGTGGAATCTAATGGTGCGTTGCGTGCGTAAGTGGGGTGAAGGCGGTCCAGTGTAGACCTGAGTTTTCTACCCATCAAAAGCTCGGCAGGGGTTAAATTAGTGGATGGGTTAGGAGTGATGTGCTAGATACTGAGTAGTTTTTCAACTTTCTCAGTAATGTCCCCTGGACCCATTTGTTGGAGCTTCTCTTTAGTGAAACGCACCATGCGTTCAGCCCAGCCGTTAGTCGAAGGATGCCCAGGGGCTGTAAGGGCGTGTCTGATACCCTGTTGTGCTAAATATTATTCAAATAGGTTAGCAGTAAATTGAGGGCCATTGTCAGAAACAAGCACATCAGGTAGCCCGCGTTACAAAAATTTCTTAAGCTGTTTGATAACAGCCTCTGCTGTGGTGGATGACATGGGAGTAACCTCTAACCATCTGGAGTATGCATCTACCACAATGAGAAAGGTGTGTCCTCTGGTAGGGCCAGCAAAATCAATATGAATCCTGGACCAGGGGCCCCTAAGACATTCCCATTCCTGTATGGGGGCGATAGGTGGGGCAGGCCTTGTTTCCTCAATTTGGACAGGATGCAACCCAGTTTTCAACCATTTTGTCAATACCTGGCCACCATACATAACTCCTGGCCAATCCCTTCATTCTGACAATTCCGGATGACCCTCATGTAACATTTCCAAAACCTCTTTCTGCAGTTTTGCAGGAATAACTACCCTGTTACCCCACAATATACATCCCTTTAAAACAGACAGTTCTGTTTGTCTTGATTTGAAAGGTTGAGAGACCTGAGGTAGATCCTGTAGTGGCCAACTTTTTAATCCAACCCACAATAGGAGCCAATAAACTGTCTTTGGCTGTTTCTCTTGCAATTTCTGCAGCATGGACTGGAAGCTTGGCAATAGTCTCTAGAAAAAAAGTGTAAGTTTCAGGAGCAGGGTCCTCAGTGCGCAAAGGAAGTGGGCAGCGACTCAAAGCATCTGCGTGCCCAATGTTTTTTCCAGGTCTATGGACAAGTTTATATGAATAAGCAGCAAGGAATTCAGTCCATCTCATCATTCTGGGTGACAGAATGATTGGCGTTCGTCTATCGCCAGCCACAATGCCCAGAAGTGGTTTGTGATCTGTGACAATGGTGAATCTTCTTCCATACACATATTCGTGGAACTTCTTGACTGCTGCGACGATTGCCAATGCTTCTTTGTCCAGCTGACTGTATTTCCTCTCTGCTTTAGTCAGTGTGCGAGAGTAAAAGTCAATAGGAGCTTCCCTGCCACTGGGAAGCATGTGGCTCAACACTCCACCCACTCCAAAAGGGGATGCATCACAAGTTGCAGGTAAATTCTCAGAAAACTGTATCAGTACACACTCAGAAGTGATTTGTCTCTTGATATTGTTAAGTGCTGCTTCTTCTTTTCTGCCCCAGACCCACGCAGATTTTTTATCCAGTAATCTATGTAAGGGTTCCGCAGTGGTTGCTTTCTGAGGTAGAAACATATGGTAGAAATTAATAAGTCCCAGGAATGCCTGCAAGTCAGTTTTGCATTTTGTTCTGGGGGCTTCTTTGATTGCCTGGACTTTGGCTTCTGTAGGGTGGATGCCATGTTTATCAATCATATAGCCCAAAAATTCTACTTTGTCAGTCCTAAGTGTACATTTTTCTTTTTTGACTTTTAACCCTGCTTTTTTAAACCTGGTGAGAACTTCTCTAAGTTTCTCATGTAATTGAGTGTCATTTTCAGCAGAGATTAAAACGTCATCAAAATAAGGCACCACCCCAGGTAAACCTTGTAGCATCCTTTCCATAAGGCTTTGAAATATACCTGGTGCCACACTTACTCCAAATTGTAACCTCTTGCATTTGAATGCACCCGATGGGTTACAATGGTTTGCGCTTCTGCAGTTGTCTCGTCTACTGTTAACTGCTGGTATGCTTGGGCAAGGTCCAGCTTGGCGAAAACAGTGCCCCCGCCCAGAGAGTGCAATAAATGGTGAACCACTGGGACCGGATATGTGCTCTGTTGTAGCATGGTTCAATGTCCCCTTGTAATCCCCGAGATTCTCACTGTACCGTCAGCCTTGACTGGCGTGACTATGGGTGTCTCCCACCTGGAGTGATCTGTGGCCTCCAATACCCCTTGGGCTATCAATTTATCTAATTGTTCATCGATTTTTTCTTTCAAAGCAAAAGGTACTCGCCTGGCTTTTAAACAGATTGGCTGCACCTTGGGATCTAGATTGAAAGTGATAGGGGTCCCCAAGTACTTGTCTAATCCGTCGCTGAAGACCTCTGGAAATTCAAACTTCAATGACTCCTCCCATTCAGTGTAGCTCACATGGTTGATGCCAGTCACTTCGATCCCCAGTGGGTTGAACCACTCCAGTCCCAGCAAACTTGGGCGATCTTTGTCCACGATGGTCAGTGGTAGGCATTTGGTGTGGTTTTTGAATTTCACGTTGAATTTCCTTGTTCCAACTACTGGAATCTTGTTCCCTTGGTAGTCTTTGAGTGTTAGCGCTTGCTTTTTGAAGTGAGTCTTTTGTATATTAGGTATTAGTCTCTGGATGGTGTCCCATGACACCATAGATAGGTATGAACCTGAGTCCACCTCCATTTGAGAAGGTCTTCCCTCGATAAGTACCTTGACATGCACCTTCCTATTGTTCAATGAAGAGGAATGACCAATAGTTACAGTTTGATGAGTTTCATTTTCCCGCTTGCTTCTGTGCTGCCCCCATTTTCTCGCTGGCGTTGTTTGGTTTGACTTCTCTTTCTTTGTTGTTTGAAGCAAACTTCCTTCTGTGTGGTGGAGTTCTAGATGATTTGCAGACTCTTGCAATGTGCCCTCTTTTTTGCAGTGGAGGCAAATGGCGTCCAGAACTTGCATTCAGTGCGGGGTGGTTTCCCCCACAACCTATGCAATGGAACCCTCGCCTCTTTTGTTCCAAGTTGTTCCATTTCTGCTCCATTCTGAGTCTGTTAATCTCTTCTTCCTCTCCACTGTATTCTGACCCAGATTCAAGCTCATCAAAATGTGTAGTTGTGGTCTTTTCACCCTCAGAATGGGACAATGTTTTGCTCATCTTCCTCATTGTGGCAGCTGAATTCTTTGTAGCTTCTGCTGAGATTGCTTCATCGATGGCTTCCTTCAGCGTAATTTTTGGTTTCATGAGTAATTTGCTCTGTAAAACTTTGTCTTTCAGGCCTAATACAAAACGATCGCGCATGGCCTCCTCTATCACGCTGAATTCGCAGGCACCCCCAATATTCCTTAGACTCGCCATGAAGTCACTGATGCTTTCATCATCACCCTGATCGCGGCGGTAAAACTCATGTCTTCTAATGAGGCACGATACTTGGGGCATGTAGTGTGCCCTCAAGAGTCTTCCAGGTCAGCCCATGCCATTACCTTCACGTCTGCTGGAGCTGCCAATGCCTTGGCCATCTTGAATACTGCTGGACCGCAGTACATTAGAAAAACCGCTCTCTTCCGTTGCTCAGAAATCGAAGCCAAGTCGTTTCCTTCTAAAAACATCTGAAAACGATCTGCATACGACTCCCAGTCTTCGTTCTTCGGGTCGAACAGGGCTGGGGGGGGTGTTCAGCACAGCCATCTTGCTCTTCTCTGTTCCGCATTGTCTTCTCCTTGGGAAAATCCCACCTTGTCGCCAGTGTTAAGTTCGCATAGAGAGACAAGACGCGGAGTGCTTCAGCTCTTATTTATTGTGACTTTCAGCTTAGAACGGATCCAAATGGCTCAGCCGCGGCAGCTATTTATAGCCGGCTGCCGTGGCTGCCAGCCAATCAGAGTGCAGGGTTTTCCCGCACTTTTACAACCAATGATTTCAAACACTTTACTTCAATAACCAATCATTTCAAACTCTGCATACATAACAAAGTGGAATATCATGATTTTGCAATCCTTCAGCCTTTTTGTTTTGTTTTGCTGGTCTCAAAGTTACCTTTTAAAAATCACTATATTAATTGCAAATGGCTACTAAACAAAGCAATCACTGAATGAGAACTACCTCAATAGAAAATACCAAAGTAGAATAGGGAGGAAAGAAAGAAGTTTGAATTTCAAAGGGAGTTGTTTTACTTGCATAACTGTCCAGTTTTATATTTTCATGTATGTATGTGTTTGTGTATACACACACACACACACAACTATGAAACTGTATGTCCAGCTAGACTTATCCACTGGAAAGAACAAAAGAGTAGGAAAACACAACAAATTGCCAAAGTATCTCAGTCTGAACTATTGTTTCCTTAAATCATTTTAGAGTTAAGCTGGCAAGAACACATGACACGAGAGTTTAAATGGTAAGTGTGGATATGCTCTCAGTCTAAAAAGGTCAGATAAATGATGCACTGGCTTTACAACTGATTTATGTAATTGATTTATTCTTGTAACACCTTGGCTGATCTTGAAAATGACTTTATCTTTGCATTCTGCCAGTTTTCTACAGTAAATTGAATCAAAAGAAGATCACCACAAACATGCGTCTAACAAAATACATAAACCTTTGTGAACAATTTGATTTAACACAGAGCAAATGTGAAAATAGAAACAGTAATACAATAAGCAGAGCAGAAGAGTTGAGAATCTTGATCAATTCAATTGTTTATTTCAAGCCTTTAGAAAGTAGAAATGGAGCTATATTTTGCTGACTCAAATTAAAGACTGAAAGTATTGATGTTTGATTTCCATAGAAACAATTTTCACAAAATCACTCTTTACTTGAGACTAGCAGCCTATTCTGAAGTAGCTTATGTAAAAATGTCAAGTGATATTGAACATTTATAGTATTAAAATATCTAAAATTTAATATACATCTTTGCAATTATGCTGATGTTGGATGATTGCATTGTGTAGATAATGAACATGACCATTGCCATGGACTTTACAATCCACCCCCAAATTGCACTGAATTATTTTGACTGGATTGCTACATGATCTCAAATATTATTAAGAGACTTACAGTTCTATGGATTCAAATATGAGGAATTTTTTTTATCTTTATCTTTATAAAAATGCTCATCCAGTTTGAATCCTGCTGCATTTGTCACAATGTTTAAAGAGGTATCATGATGTCATGCCCCAAGTTTTGCTCTTTTGGGTGCGGGTCCAACACCATCATGCATGTGAAATAGAGGTAGGGATTGCATCATGCCATAATTCTGATTTCATTTCTGACCTTTTGTAAATGGTTCTCATGTCATCAAAAGATGCTTAGTAATCTATATATATCTATATCATCTATATCATCTATATTATCTATATCATCTATATCATCTATATATATACAGGTGAAACTCAAAAAATTAGAATATTGTGCAAAAGTTCATTTATTTCAGTAATGCAACTTAAAAGGTGAAACTAATATATGAGATAGACTCATTACATGCAAAGCAAGATAGTTCAAGCCATGATTTGCCATAATTGTGATGATTATGGCTTACAGCTCATGAAAACCCCAAATCCACAATCTCAGAAAATTAGAATATTGTGAAAAGTTGCAATATTCTAGGCTCACAGTGTCCCACTCTAATCAGCTAATTAAGCCATAACACCTGCAAAAGGTTCCTGAGACTTTAAATGGTCTCTCAATCTGGTTCAGTAGGAATCACAATCATAGGAAAGACTGCTGACCTGACAGTTGTGCAGAAAACCACCATTGACACCCTCCATAAGGAGGGAAAGCCGCAAAAGGTAATTGCAAAAGAAGTTGGATGTTCCCAAAGTGCTGTATCAAAGCACATTAATAGAAAATTATGTGGAAGGGAAAAGTGTGGAAGAAAAAGGTGCACAAGCAGCAGGGATGACCGCAGCCTAGAGAGGATCATCAGGAAAAGGCCGTTCAAAAGTGTTGGGGACTTTCACAAGGAGTTGGACTGAGGCTAGGGTCAGTGCATCAACAGCCACCACACACAGACGGATCCTGGACGTGGGCTTCAAATGTCATATTCCTCTTGTCAAGCCACTCCTGAACAACAAACAATGTCAGAAGTGTCTTACCTGGGCTAAAGAAAAATAGATCTGGTCTGTTGCTCAGTGGTCCAAAGTCCTCTTTTCTGATGAGAGCAACTTTTACATCTCATTTGGAAACCAAGGACCCAGAATCTGGAGGAAGAATGGAGAGGCACACACTGCAAGATGCTTGAAGTCCAGTGTGAAGTTTCCACAGTCTGTGTTGATTTGGGGAGCCATGTCATCTGCTGGTGTTGGTCCACTGTGCTTCATTAAGTCCAGGGTCAATGCAGCCATCTACCAGGAGATTTTGGAGCACTTCATGCTTCCTTCAGCAGACGAGCTTTATGGGGATGCTGACTTCATTTTCCAGCAGGACTTGGCACCTGCCCACACTGCCAAAAGCACCAAAACCTGGTTCAATGACAGTGGGATTACTGTGCTTGATTGGCCAGCAAACTCGCCTGACCTGAACCCCATAGAGAATCTATGGGGCATTGCCAAGAGAAAGATGAGAGACATGAGACCAAACAATGCAGAAGAGCTGAAGGCTGCTATTGAAGCATCCTGGTCTTCCATAATACCTCAGTAGTGCCACAGGCTGATAGCTTCCATACCATGCCGGATTGAAGCAATAATTGCTGCAAAAGGGGCCCAAACCAAGTACTGAGTACATATGCATGCTTATACTTTTCAGAGGTCCGATATTGTTCTATGTACAATCCTTGTTTTATTGATTGCATGTAATATTCTAATTTTCTGAGATTGTGGATTTGGGGTTTTCATGGGCTGTAAGCCATAATCATCACAATTATGCCAAATCAGAGCTTGAACTATCTTGCTTTGCATGTAATGAGTCTATCTCATATATTAGTTTCACCTTTTAAGTTGCATTACTGAAATAAATGAACTTTTGCATGATATTCTAATTTTTTGAGTTTCACCTGTATATATATATATATACACCAAGACCTACATATATATATATATATATATATATATATATATATATATATATGAATGTATATGTATATGTATATGTATATATCAGAGAGAGGGGGAGAGGAAGGGAGGGAGGGAGAGAGAGAGATCCATTCAGTCTTTGTTGGGTTTTCTATCCCATTTTTGCATCTTTTCTAATTGAACACAACACACTGTTGTTGTTATGCATTGCACTGCCTATGGCTGAATAGCCAAAAGGGATGTCTGGAGCATACCGCAACACAAAGACATCACCTTCTATATATTGTTTAGCAATTTTTTGCTAGTTGGTGAGTGTATGTGCAAGTTCATATCATATGAACAGGAAGCTTTATTTATTTATTTATTTATTTATTTATTTATTTATTTATTTATTCGACTTATATGCCGCCCCCTCTCCAAAAAGGACTTGGGGTGGCTCACAGCTAAAAAATACAACAATAAATAAATTACCTAAAAACATATTAAACAGATTAAAGCTGAATTAAGGTTAAAAACCCCACAGTTAAAACAATCCCACCCCCAGAGGATCAGCACAGCCCGGACTGTGAAAAGACCCAGGTCTTCAAATTGTGGCGGAAGGTATGAAGATCGGGGGCCAACCGGAGCTCCAGCGGAAGAAGATTCCACAGAGTGGGAGCTGCCACAGAGTAGGCCCTCCCCTGGGTCATCGCCAAGCGACATTGAGTCGCAGATGGTACCCCGAGGAGACCCTGTCTGTGCGCCCTGGTTCATTCTCATGAAACAAACCCAGGAAACCAAACAAAACCCTGGTTCTCATCCAGCTTCATCTATAAAGTTTCCTGAATGACTCTGGGTTTTAATCTATCTCATGGGATTTTTATGTGGGGTAAAACTGAAGTTGGAAATGCTATGATATTGCAAATGAAAGAAATGATGATATGTAAAAAAAATCTACTAGGAAATAAGAACTAAAATACAAAAGTTAAAAGCACCATTCCACTACAAAATAATTTTTAAAACAATAATATAACATCTTAGAAAGATTCCCCACAAAATGCTGAAGTATTTTATAAATACCTTATGCTGGATATGATTACAAAAATATTTATAAATTGAGCAACAGAAGGATATTGTTGATTTGTCAATATATTTATTTATTTATTTATTTATTTATTTTATTTTATTTAATATATAGATGGATCTAGAAGAATAAAGGCAAGTCCAGAAAGCATTTTTGAAAGTTTGTCTCAAATTTGTAGGATATTTATCTGGAAAGCAGGAAATAATTCAGGCCTATAGTAAGCTTTCACTTAGTTTCCAATTGTACTGAAGAAAGTTGACCACTTGTGTTTCAACAGAAGTGTAATTATAACTCAGATGACACATTCTACAGGTAGACAATCTGTGTAACACTTAATACTGAAACTGTGAGGAATCCTGTTTAGTGTCAGAAGCCAAAACAAAGTGCATTAGTGTCTCAGAATTACTTAAACACTAGAATTAGATGTTAGCTCTGACATTTGGTAAATTCTCTGCCTATTGGCTCTAAAGCAAAGGTATCGAACTCACATCATTACGGTGGCGTCATATGATGTATCAGGACTTTTTTATCTTTTGCTAAACCGGGTAGGGATGAGACTGAACGTGACGCATCCAGCCTATGGGCTGCGAATTTGACACCCTACTCTAAAGTGTAAAAAATTATTTCCTAAAACTGCTTTCATTCCTCTGTGCTGTAATGCAGCTGCAAAACTGCTAACATCTTCCGTTCCTGGAAAGTGAAAAATAATCAGGTGTGGGGGACAATTGTAAAAACTGACTTCACAAGCATTACTAAAAAGCCTGAGCTAGAAAGCTAATGTACCAAGTAACTGTGTGAATAAACATGGATTTTAAAAGGCAATTTACATGGAAAGGATAAATGAAATCAGACAGCCATTTTTCTGAGGATACTTTCCCCCCCCCCAACTGGTTGCTTATCCTGCCTAAAATAGGGTTTATTAAGAATAAAAGATCAATAACCATGGCTGGATTAATAAGTAATAAACAATATTTGCTACAAAACTCTACTTTGCTGTTAAGTAGCAAACAGCAGAGGAAAATAAGCAGACTACTAAGTATGAATTAATAACCAGTGGAGTACATTGGTCTTAACCAAATACCAAAGTATCGTATGTGTTTACTTAATATATTCTTATGAGAAAATTTCCATTATCAAGAAAAAGCCCTATTTTAAATTATTAATCTAATTTACATAAATTATCATAAAAATATGCAAATATACTTAGGATGTCTTATCAAATTTAAGATATGTAAGACATCCAAGGCAAATGATGCACCTCAACATATCTCAATCATTATATAAAGTATTCTATTTTAGAAATAAAACAAATGAGATTTGATATTTTTATTATGCATGTATGTCTGTATTGAGCTGCTATCCTTACTTCAAAAAGCAATCATTTCTGCATGTATATGTTTCCACACTTTTAATCATTGTAGTAATTTGCAATGATTGTAGTAATTTACATTAGGAATTGGCTCAAGATTATCCATGACTGAGTAAAGATTTGATCTTACTTTTTGCCAGCTATAATTCTGATCTATTAACTCATCCTACCCAGAACTTCTCAGTCAGTATAGTTGTTGCTGATATTCTGGGAGTTGAAGTTGATATATCTGGATGGCAGCTAGAATGTGGAAAGCTTCTCTAAATTATACTATTAAATTGTTACCTATTTCCTCTGTTTGGCAAAACAAACACAATCCTACTTTTGCAGTTTAGCCTAAGCTGCTTGCCTCCATGTTAGATTCAGCTGTTCCTTAAGCCAACTTGCAAAATTTCCAGTCCATATTGCAGTAGGTTGACAATGGACTGGGACAATACTCAGCCTGGATTTGATTGGTCATTGCCTTGCTTCTTGGCTTTCGCATTCATGCAGAGAAGGTAAACCTCCTTTACTGACCTCTGTGTGGACCAGTTTATCAGTGTTTGCCCTTTGCTTTGAAAGATTGTATCCTCCCTGCTATTTTCTATGCCTTTCTTTTAGTTTTCCAGATGTTTGAAGGATGTTTTGATACTTCCTTCTCACATTATTGCCTATTGTCCAACTATTTACAAAGTCTGCATTATTATTACTATTAATCTTCCCATCACTCCTTATCATCCATCCCCTCCCACTTGTGACTGTATGACTGTAACTTTGTCGCTTGTATCCTTATGATCTATATTGACTGTTTCATAGTATGATTTGATTGTTTATTGTACCCTATGGCTGTTATCAAGTATTGTACCTTATGATTCTTGACTCTTGATGAATGTATCTTTTCTTTTATGCATGCTGAGAGCATTTGCACCAAGATAAATTCCTGTGTGTCCAATCACACTTGGCCAATAAAGAATTCTATTCTATTCTATTCTGGACCGAGATGCCTTGCGTATGGTTACTCATGCACTCGTTACCTCCTGTGTAGATTACTGCAATGCTCTCTACATGGGACTGCCCTTGAGGACCACCCGGAGGCTTCAGCTGGTGCAAAATGTGGCTGCGCGGGTTGTGATGGGAGTGTCCCGATACTCCCATGTTACACCCCTCCTGCGTGAGCTGCATTGGCTACCAGTGGTTCTCCGGGTGAGGTTCAAAGTGCTTGTCATCATCTATAAAGCCCTTCATGGCTTAGGTCCGGGGTATTTGCAGGAGCATCTGCTGCCAGCAATGATGTCCGATCACCCGGTGCACTCGCATAGGTGGGGCCTCCTCAGGGTGCCATCAGCCAGACAATGTCAGCTGGCGGCCCCCAGGGGGAGGGCCTCTCTGTGGGAGCGCCCGCTCTTTGGAATCAACTGCCCGTGGAGCTCTGGGTGGCACCTGACCTTGCTCTTTCTGTCGTGACCTAAAGACTTGGCTTTTTGGTTTAGCCAACCTGGACTGAAGGGGATTTTAATAGTTTTAATTTGTCTTATGTTGTTTGTGGGTTTTAAATTTGATTTAAGATCTAGTGTTGGGGTTTTAGATTTAATATTTTCTTAAAGTTTGTATTCTCTGTTTTTATCATTGTAAGCCACCCTGAGTCCTTCGGGAGATAGAGCGGCATAGAAATCCCAACAATAAATAAATAAATATTCTATTCTATTCCTATTCCTATTCCTATTCTATTGACACTAATGCAGATCTTCCCACCTCTTTCCCCCAGGGAACCATTATTGCTCTGATGCAACAACAATCAAAACAATGGGGAAGAGGGTGTTCTTCTTTCATTTCTCTGTAGATCCTTAGCAACTCGGTAGCAAAGAAGAATGGAAAGTTCAGCTATCCCAAAATAACAGAATAATATTCCCACACACAGCTTCTTAAAGAAATTAAAAAGTTATGTAAAATGGAAGGGAAGTTTTGCAGTAATGTGGGCAGGGTTAAGAAAGCAAGGAGAGTATGCTTCACTAACTGGAAGTGAACACTGAAGACTATCAACTCTGAAGGGGTTAAGATGTTTTCTATCAGAAAACAACAGTTTTGCATCAAAACTGAAAAACACAGGTGTGCATGTAGGAGGAAGATGACATAATCCAAGTCCTGCACTCAGGAAGTGGTAGGTGATTATATTGGTGGTAGGTCAAGCAGTTGATCTTCAATTTGTATTCTATTTTTCTAGCTAAAACTCTGAAATACAACCAAACAAAAAGTTAAAGCAATCAATGATAGTATAAAATATGATTAGAGTATAGTGATGTATGGTATCCTATAATGACCATTTGTGAATTTGGAAAGTTGTAATATAAGCACATGTGATGGATGATTGTAATAATGGACTTCCTCAAAGTTTATGTTGCTTAACTGAACATCTTTCTGTGTGATAAATACTTTCATATATGAAATTCTGAAGACTGGTGTGGGAGTGGTAGAAATCTAAAATTTATGAGTTTATCTACAGAGAAATTTTGTCATGTTGAATCAAGCTTTCAAATCTATGAGACTTAAGATTCCTCTTTCAGTTTATGTTTGAGAGGCCCATTAATGAGGATGAGTGAAGTTGCTATTTCTTGGGCCATTAGAGAATTAGGTCAGTCAAGCACACATTTTGGGTAGAGACTAACCTTGGGTAGAGACTAACCTTATATTCATAAAAGAATTCTTCATAAAGAAGTCCACTGCTGTTGGTGGAACAGCAGTCAACCTTAGTTTGAATTTTTGAGTAAGAGCTAAAACTATGGATCTATGGAATGAGGTGGGAATGGCGGAATGCAGGAGTAATTTTAGTCTGGGATCTTTTAGTAGTTTTGAAAGGAAAAAAAAAATCTCCCAGCAGCTGGAAATCTCTTCTGAAAGAGCATTCATGTCTCTTTATGGTACCTAAAAAGTTAATTTATTTAAAAAGGAACTTTAAAAAAAAGATAATGCCACCAAGAGCAGTAGCATAACAATTACAAATCCAAATAAGATATTGCTCTATTCTCTAGTACAGTTGTTAAATAACAATACTATTGTACAACTCCCTGGAAATGTTGTTTGTGTTATTTCTGTAATATAGGGAAGTTGTCCCCATCTGCAGAACTTTACATTTATGTTTGAATGAAATTATCCTTCAAAATCTCTCCTTCAAAACTACAGTGCTCTCCTTCCACCCTAGTGGAGCAGAGAGGTTGAGTGTATCTCAACGTCAAGGAGAATAGGCTGATTGAAGCAGATTGGTTCAATCCTAATACTATGAGGGGGTGGAACAACTTGTATACCAAGGAGCTTCATTGCGTAAACATTGTCAATTCAGCTGAACAAGGAGCTTCATTGCCTCTGTGAAGTAAAGCTGTTTGTTCAGTTGGATTGACTACAATCACTCAAAAGAGTGCTAGTGGACAAAACAGTATTATTCTGAATTATTATTCTGAAGATTATTCTACTCCTTTTTCCTTCCTTCTACTATGCAAGGAATTCATGCTATAGCTTATGCTAATATCACAAATTAAAGATATAAAAATACAAGTCATTTAAAATGACTTGTTCATGGAAGCAAGAGATAATGAATGAGCAAAGCATGTACAATGGTAAGTATATGTTATAAGGAAATGTATCTTCAAATTCAAGAGGAGATGCATTTGATACTTTGAGCAATACCAGGGATATCTCAAATGGAAAGATGTCATGCTTCAGATAATCAAGCTTGGGGTATAAAACCTCTATCTCAGTTATTGGGGTTTGGGGAGGTTGTTGGTTTTTTGAATCACTGGTTTATTTTCACTGAATATTAAAATAGGTTGGGTTTTGGGGCAAAGAAGCAAACATAAAAAAAGCTGCAAAGAAACTAAGAGGAGTTTTGAAAGATTATCTTGAATAGTCAAGAGGACCAATGTAAGTTTCACAGAGAACTTGTACATGCATGCTGCTCAGACTGTTAGAAATGTATGGATAGATTCATACATCCACAGTTGCATTTTATAATTTGTTGTCCCCTCTCCTATCTATCTATAGCCAAATTATGGAAAAGTCATCAATCTGCTGAATGTTTCAAGTGTTCCACTCTTACTGTGAGGAGAAGCACATTCAAATCACCAGTGACAATAATAATAAAAAATTGATATAAAGCTAAATATTGTTTTCCAGCTTTGCAATATTTTATTTAAAGACAGTATGTAATTTATTTATATCCTGCAATTACCTTCAAAGAGCAAAAAGCAACACCTATGATTTCCTCTTTGTCATCATCACAAGAATTGCACCAAGCTGAGAGAGTGATTTTGTTTCCAAGTCATCTTGGCCACCTTCCCCTGAAAGGGGATTTTAAACCTGGGTTTTCTGACAACCTTTTATATCAAAGCAATTCTCATTGAGTATCAAATCCTATTTTCCATTCCTAAATAAATAAGCCAGTTCTTTTGATATTCAGAGATAGTGATTTCAAAATTCCATAATTTCATAACACATGGGGTGAGGTGTGTACCTTTCTGTGGGTATGCATACATTAAATATTATCTGAGAGAAGGGAAAAGATTTCAATATGAAGTGAGAAAATTGCTGGTTTTATTAACACCCTTATTCCCAATTTGAGGGAGGGAAGCAAATCCTGCTTAGGTGTTGTTAAATTAGGAAGAACAAATCTGTTTGTGAAGAATTGGTATTAAAATTCAGTCAGTATAAACAAAAAAAGCAGTTTCCAGCCAGTCACTGTGAAGATGATTAATTTATTTGGCAGCAAAATCAAGATTTCCTATAAAAAGGAGAAAGAGGGAAAGAAAAGGTCTGGAATGCAGAGTTTATTTTAAATTAGTGAAATATCTAAATACACTAATAGCTTGGTGGTGTGTATGTTTCCTCAGAAGCAATTTCTTCTGAGTTCATTGAGAATGGCTCCCAGCTTGCTAAAGATAGGGTTTCATTAGCCTTTGCACATTTCCTAGATTAATCTGCTTTGACTTCAGATGGGAGGCTATGTTCAAAGACTGTTTGCCACCGAAGGCTTAGTACTTCGCAGCCATCTTCAATCTGGTACCTTCCAGAGATTTACTGAGTAAGTCTCCTAGCAGTTTTTTCCCCACAAAGTAATTTGAGCATCTCATCCAGATTTAGCTCTGGAGAATGCTAACTTCAGACAACATCATCTCATCAAAATTCTTTCTCTGTCTCCAAAAGAAATCTGAAGGAACAATCCATTTCTGAAAGTTGCAGGCAAGATTAACAGTGAGATTTAAAAGGAAAGCTTTCTTTGAGAAAACCTGCAGGAAAAGAAAGTAGTGTGATTTGTATGTGGGTGTGGGTGGTTGGGTGGTGGATAGACAATTATTTTAAACTTTGAATCAGGGGAAGATGTGTAGTAAGCCTACATATGCAATGAAAGTGAATGTAAGCAATGACAATATTGTCTATAATTCCTTTAACATAATCTGTAAAAACACAGTGGATTGGAATGCTACCTACTAACATAAGCTATAAAGCTGATAGCATTTTTGTTTCTTTACTGATTTGCAAGTCATAAATATTAAACTAGCTTTCATAGTGTCTGGAGGATTACATGAGTTGAAGTCCAACATTCTGAAAGACACTAGACTGAAAAAGCAGAGTCAAAGGACACAAACAAGTGTAAATTGGTAAAAAATGTGAGAGAATATATTGTGTGAGTTTATAGCAGAGTCACTCTCAATAGCGAGGTGGCATATAAGTTTAATAAATAAATGTTATATAAGTATATACTCATACACATTTATACATACACATGTACACAAACACACACACATACACACACACATACAAATTCTCTTCAGGGTATATAATATAGTAATAACAAGCAACTGACTTCCTCCAGGTAAAATAAATGCTGCTTCTGTTATACATTTATAACTGTTACAAAGGAAACAATTATGGGCTTTATTTTTGCTATTATATGCTCATTGATTGGGATCAGTGGTGGGATTCAAATTTTTTTACTACGAGCATGGCTTGGTGGGCCTGGCAGAGGAAGGATACTGTAAAATGTCCAGTCAGAAGTGGTGTTTGCTGGTTCTCAAAACTACTCAAAATTTCCACTACCAGTTCTCCAGAACTGGTCAGAACCTGCTGAATACTACCTCAGGTTGGGATTCTCCTCACCCCTGAACACTGAAGAGAGAAGACCTGAAACACAGGAAACTACATTTATGCATGATTTTAGAGAAGCCTGGAATATGTATTCCCACTTCAGAACATTTCTCCAGCCTATGATAATAGGGAAGGACAAAATCTGCCAGGCTGTACAATACAAGATAGGGCCAGGCATTATGACTCTGCTTTTTCTTCATGTAATCATGATCAGATGTAGACAAATACTGGTAGTTAGAGATAACTACTTGTGGATTAAATTATGAGATTTTTTCCTAAGCACTACTCTCCTAAAAGTCTCCTGTCTTCAAAAAAAAAAATCAACATACAGAGAGAAATAGGCTAATTTTTGTTTTTAGGTTCAAAATTTCTAAAAGAAAGGAGTTAATTTTGATATTTATTGAGGAAGGATTTGAATAAATATCTCTTCATCTATGAAGTGAAGGAGGAAAAGAATCTCAGAAAAATTGTAAGCACTTGACGGTCTAAGCGATCAATAGAATAAGTTTTATTACCCAACATAGTAAAAAATTAACGAGTAAATAAAATTTAATATACTTGTTGAAACTTCTGCAATGAAACCAATTTTTCAAATGTGAAAATCTTGCAGGCCTTTACTGAAATGCCTGAGCTCTTGCTTGATTTTTTTCTTTTCTTTTCTTTTTTGTTTTTGTTGATGAAATATAGCACAAAAGAACTTTATGGTTTACTGGCAACTGGGCTCATTTATGGAATTTCGATTAAGCAAAAAAAGTACAAGATGGGAAAAGTATTAATCAGCATCCATTGTCATCCTCTGAGCTTATAGGATATCAAAGCAAATGTGTGTGTGTGTGTGTGTGTTACACTTACATTAGAAAGGAATACTACATGATGCAATTAAATCCATGCTGCTGCACAAAAACATGGGAAAACTAATATTTGCAAAAAGTCAATTTAGTTATCTGGATTCTTATGTGCTTCATGAAGCACTGGAGGTGGTTTTAAAAGTTATTTTCTTTACCATTGCATCGGAGAGTTTCTGCTAATATTCACTCATGGTTCTTGAAGTATTGAACCAGTATTAGTGTTTTTGCAGTGTCTGTTGTGTATATAGCAGCCCAAAATGTTTGCATATGGGAAGGAGAAATTTAATAATGATAATGTGCCCCAAACCTCCATGCCAATTTAAAAAATTGCATTCCTCTGAGAAACAAGCTTATTTATATCTACATGGTCTTCAGGCAGTCTAATGTTTTTGAGACATAATCATATGAAGTTTTAAACCTTTCTTGGTAATTGTGATGAGCTCGGGAATCATTGTAAGGTGCTGCTGATATTGTTTCATTTTACACTTCCTTCCATCATTGGGAAGCTCCATTGCCATGCAGATTTTCCAATCTGAAAAAAATGGAAGTTCCCATAAAATTCCTTTCCTCAGGATTTATATGGCCTATGGAAAACCAAGAAGGTAGCCAATTACTGGAGAGAAGATGATAAAATTAAAGATGGGATGTTGGCATAGACTACTTGATAAGGTCATAACTAAATAAGCGAAGAAGCACCATATTCTACTCATAAGAATTTCTGTAGTGTTCTGCTTTTAAAAAAAAATGTTTCAGGAAATAAAATGTGAAGTGATAAATATGCAGTTTTCCCTCCTCTTTGACACTACTTTAAAACTGATTTTAAGTAATTCTACACCTAATTAACCAGGCTTCATCTAGAGATACCTATGTCTGGCTCAGTTTTTCATCTTTTTTTAAATCAGAAAGTATTTTCTTTACCATCTTCTGCTTCCTGGTCCTATTGATTGGCTTTATTTGCTGACCTTTGAAATGTGATTGTTTTCTGATTAAATCTTACCTTCCTGTACAGTAGTTTTATATAATTTTGAGTTTCATGTATAAAAGGTCCCTAAATTGGGCTATGGGTCACACACAAACCCTTCGAATTTATTTTATCTTTTAATCATATAACATCTAACATAACAACACCCTCCTTGAAATTATGGACTCTTGTACCATGTTAGGACTCAATTTATATATCTCAGAATTAAATTTTCTCAGAAAAGCAAATAAAATAATAACCTTTTTGCAGCAGAGATATAACATTCAAAAGACAGACTGTTACTCAATAGGGAATTAATTAGAAAATGTGGTGTAGGGTAATATAACAGATAAATGCTCTTCTTTTCAAGGGGCATTATTCTATACAGCTGCACCCACGTGTTAATTAAATAGATCAGATTTGTATTCAACAATGTTTCTGTAGAGTGACAGCTAACATGCTTTTTTTTCTTAATTAAAAAACCTTAGCACTATGAACAAGACACAAATATTTTGGTCAGATATTTTCTATGGAATTAATGCCAGAACTAGAATTCAGTGAAAGCTTTTTACAATGAGAAAATCCTTTTCAAAGATAAGGATCTGGCCCATAACAGGAATAAACAAAACTGTCTATAATTTAGGTTCCAGGGGGAAAATATTTTCAATAAACCTTTCTATTATTCTATTGAAGAAGAACTGCAGAAGAATTTCATCAGGCATAGCTGCAATTGCACTAGTGTTGCCAATTTTCTAATATGTAAACAGTTTCTAAGAAAGAATCTGGAACAATCCATCTTGTATTCTTCCACCTCTGCCTCACACACCCAGTAACACACACACACACACACACACACACACACACACAAATAGTTGCTGTAGACACTCCCAACCTTGTAGTCCTTTGAGCTTGACTTCAGTGACTTCATGAATTTTACTTTCTTGATCACAATGTGTCTGTTATTTTCCATTCCCTTTTTTGATTTCCTGTTGTATCATGCTAGTGGTCTCATTTCTAAGTATTAACCAGCCAGGTGATCTGGAGCAGAGAAAGGAAAAAGAATACATTAAAACATCACCAACAAATTGCAAAGGCATTTCTCAGTATTAGGGTGGGAAAAGACACCTTCAGTTTTACACCTGGGCAAAAAGAGGCTCAAATGAGTCACAGAGATATCATCTTAACAAATGCACTTATAAACAACAAGATGAATTTCGTTTATTCTGTTTTCAAGAATCTGTATCCTAACTCTTCCTTTTGTTGTTGTTAAAACCCAAATAATAAAACTCTATGTGAAGGTAAATACATGTGTCCCAGCATAATGCTTCAGGATAAAGGTATGGGATCATCCAACCTGGATCAATCACCTAGACCACAAATGACTTAAAAGCTAGTCATCAATATACCCCAATCAACATCTAAAAAGTCACTTACAACAGGCACTATAAGTGCCACATCCAGAACAGCACACATACTCTGCTAGAGGGAAGTTCCTTGAAGATGGGCTCCAGCACAAGTCGGAAAGCTTGAAAGCTTTGGTCCCTGTGACCAACTCATATTGGATCCTGCAATACTCTATGTGAATCTTGTTCCTCATACTTGGCTATTAGGTGCCTGGCAAAATTTGGGAATCAACTAATAGGTGCCAGATGTTGCCATCTACCAGGGAAGTTCAAACTTGACAGCTTTAAGACTTGTGGACTTCAACTCCTAGAATTCCTCCTCCAGTCATGTTAGCTCAGGAATTCTGAAAGTTGAAGTACACAAGTCTTAAACTTGCCAAGTTTGAAGACCCTTGTACTAGAATAATAGAATGAAAGAATAATATCAGGGGACAATAATATCAGAGGTTCTGATGGGAATAATGTTCCAGAAGTATCTACTTACTGAAATGACCTGACTTTAGATTTTATGAATGGATTGGCTTTATTCATACAATTTGTTAATGCAGTCCTCAGTATGTAGACTAAATGATTACAACTAAGGTTCTGACAACTTTTTGTTTGCCAAAGGATTATCGGCAAACCCAGGAAATGAAAAAAACAAACAAACCTGAGTACATACTTTAGAGTTGCTAGCAAAAGCAAAAATTATTTTGATAGAGAATTGACAGAATTCTTAGGCAACTAAAAACCATAAGGTCATGGATACATTCTTGGTCCTTTAAAAAAAAGACTATTTTTGAGAAGCCAAGGAGTCAGAAGCATATTGTAAATTTAGCAGCCAGCAGAATTAGGAGAAGAGCAAAAGTCATGAAATACTGCTGGTGAAGACCAATGAAGATGATCTGATGACAGTGAGAGTCTGAATTTTGGTTCATTTAAAAAAGGTGATATGTGGGACATGATGAAAGGATTATATAAGAATAAAAAGTATACTTTGTAACAAGAGGCCCAATGCAAGGAAGAAGATAGGTGTGCATGGTTATTATATGCACAGTACTAAAATTTCAATTGAGATAATCTTAATTGGATTAATGCTAAAGAGCCTCTACACTTTTTAAAAAAACTGTTAGGAATGTGCTAAAAGTGAAGAAAGATGCTAGCTTGTGATATGCAAGAAACAATTTAGAAGGTGTTTAATAATTTGGAAAGATTCTAACAAGAAATAAGGAGGGAATGGAAAAGATGAATTTAAAAGGCAGAAGTTATTACCTCAGGGGCAGAAAAGAACATGAATTGGATAGACTTTTAAAAGGCTGTAGGATTGTAAAACTCTAATTTGACTAAACATATTTTTTAAAATGCTTAAAGCAAAGGAGCTGCAAGTCTGGAACACAAACTATAAAAAGGAGAATAATAAAAATCTAATTATTGAAATGTCTTTATATGTTTTAATGCCAGATTCCAGTTTGATATCCCATAGTATATTATTATAACATAATACTTAAAGAAGACTACTGCGTTGTCATGGACTAGGATAAGTATGAAAAATATCTCAAATGGAATGGCATATTTGAAGTGGATTATGAGGCTTAGAAAGGACAAACTTGTACACATAAGAAATATTTAAGCTGTCAACATAAAACACTGGTTCACAATTTTCAAATGCAGCAAGCAAGAGGTGTGAAGTTAAATCCTTGCTTATAGAGTCTAATTATATATGTGGTATAGGAAATTGGATCTACTTTTCTTCAACAATGAAAGAGGAAATACAGTATCTACTTGACATTATTCACAACAATATCTGTGGATTCAGCAAGGAGTGAAACTCCAGGTGGGAACATAGATAGATAGATAGATAGATAGATAGATAGGCAGGCAGGCAGGCAGGCAGGCAGGCAGGCAGGCAGGCAGGCAGGCAGGCAGGCAGGCAGGCAGGCAGGCATATTTACTAATGACTTCTCCAGGCACACATACATTTTTCAGATCAGTAATGGAGGTAATATGCAACATGATATGGCAAAGCACTTGATGACTAACAGGAATGCTCAAGGAGAACATGAAGGTCACAGAAAAATGAAAATAATTATTTGTACATTATGGCTACTTGAGCTTTTATTGACTTTCTCAGAGAGGGAATTAGAGCAATTAAAGCAAAATAAAACAACAGGAAGTATTCTAGCACACCTGGAGTGACTGAAAAATAATAAACCATTAGGACCTACAGTATGGCATCCACCCAGGTATTTTGAAAGAACTCAGTATTGCTGGCCTCCTATCCATAATTGGTAAATTCTGCGAATCAGAGAACTGGAAAAAAGTGATCCAATGGATGTTGAAAAGTTAAGGAATTATAAGCCAGCTGCTTAAATCCAGGCAGAAATGCTAATTAAAGAAAGAATAATTAATGACAGATTAAAAAAATCACTGTTAAAGAAAATCCTGCATGGATTCTGTAAAACTAAGTTCTAACTTGTCAACTTTTACAGTTGAAACTCGAAAATTAGAATATCATGCAAAAGTTCATTTATTTCAGTAATGCAACTTAAAAGGTGAAACTAATATATGAGATAGACTCATTACATGCAAAGCAAGATAGTTCATTTGTCATAATTGTCATAGTTGTGATGATTATGGCATACAGCTCATGAAAACCCGAAATCCACAATCTCAGAAAATTAGAATATTTCATGCAATCAATAAAACAAGGATTGTACATAGAACAATATTGGCACCTCTGAAAAGTATAAGCATGCATATGTACTCATTACTTGGTTTGGGCCCCTTTTGCAGCAATTACTGCTTCAATCCGGCGTGGCATGGAAGCTATCAGCCTGTGGCACTGCTGAGGTATTATGGAAGACCAGGATGCTTCAATAGCAGCCTTCAGCTCTTCTGCATTGTTTGGTCTCATGTCTCTCATCTTTCTCTTGGCAATGCCCCATAGATTCTCTATGAGGTTCAGGTCAGGCGAGTTTGCTGGCCAATCAAGCACAGTAATCCCACTGTCATTGAACCAGGTTTTGGTGCTTTTGGCAGTGTGGGCAGGTGCCAAGTCCTGCTGGAAAATGAAGTCAGTATCCCCATAAAGCTCGTCTGCAGAAGGAAGCATGAAGTGCTCCAAAATCTGCATTGACCCTGGCCTTAATGAGGCACAATGGACCAACACCAGCAGATGACATGCCTCCCCAAATCAACACAGACTGTGGAAAGTTCACACTGGACTTCAAGCATTTTGCAGTGTGTGCCTCTCCATTTTTCCTCCAGACTCTGGGTCCTTGGTTTCCAAATGAGATGCAAAAGTTGGTCTCATCAGAAAAGAGGACTTTGGACCACTGAGCAACAGACCAGGTCTATTTTTCTTTAGCCCAGATAAGATGCTTCTGACATTGTTTGTTGTTCAGGAGTGGCTTGACAAGAGGAATATGACATTTGAAGCCCATGTCCAGGATCCATCTGTGCATGGTGGCTGTTGATGCACTGACCCTAGCCTCAGTCCAACTCCTTGTGAAAGTCCCCAACACTTTTGAATGGCCTTTTCCTGATGATCCTCTCCAGGCTGCGGTCATCCCTGCTGCTTGTGCACCTTTTTCTTCCACACTTTTCCCTTCCACATAACTTTCTATTAATGTGCTTTGATACAGCACTTTTGCAACTTCTTTTGCAATTACCTTTTGAGGCTTTCTCTCCTTATGGAGGGTGTCAATGATGGTTTTCTGCACAACTGTCAGGTCAGCAGTCTTTCCCATGATTGTGATTCCTACTGAACCAGACTGAGAGATCATTTAAAGGCTCAGGAACCCTTTACTGGTGTTATGGCTTAATTAGCTGATTAGAGTAGGACACTTTGAGCCTAGAATATTGCACCTTTTCACAATATTCTAATTTTCTGAGATTGTGGATTTGGGGTTTTCATGAGCTGTAAGCCATAATCATCACAATTATGCAAATCATGGCTTGAACTATCCTACTTTGCCTGTAACGAGTCTATCTCATATATTAGTTTCACCTTTTAAGTTGCATTACTGAAATAAATGAACTTTTGCACCATATTCTAATTTTTCGAGTTTCACCTGTACTTTACTTTTAGTTTAGTTTACTTTATTGTCATTGCACCCTGTACAACGAAATCAAACACTATCTTCAGTGCATATCATAACCATGAAAATAAACACAAACACACATCCTTCACACTCCACACATTGGACCGAAACCCTCAACACTGCACTAACACTGCACTACACAGTAGAATTCAAAAGAGCAATTGCCCTGGGATAGAAGCTGTTTTTCAGCCTATTTGTCCTTTTTTTTATTATTCTGTACTGTCTGCCAGATGGTAATAGTTCAAAAAAAAAGGATGAGATGGATCTTTGAGAATGTTTTGAACATTCTTAAGGCAGCGGGAGCTATAAAGCTCTTCCAAAGAGGGGAGAGGGCAACCAATGATCTTTTGGGCAATGACATTAACCCTCTGGAGTGCTTTCCTATCTGCCACTGTGCAATTGGCAAACCATATAGAGATGCAGTAAGTTAAGATATTCTCTTTGGTGCAGCGGTAGAAGGTCACCAGCAGTTTTTCATTCTGTTTTGTTTTCTGAGAAGTCTCAGGTAGTACAATCTCTGCTGGGCCCTTTTGACCAGTGCTGCAATGTGAGCATCCCAGGTCAGGTCCTCTTTTATGGTAATACCCAGAAACTTAAAACTGGCCACTTGCTTCATTCAGTCTCCATTGATAAGCAAGGGTTGGATGTCTAATCTGTTCCTTCTATAGTCTACTACAAGCTCCTTGGTCTTATTGGTGTTGAGGACCAAGTTATTGTCTTCACACCACAAAAGCAACCGGTCCACCTCATCTTGGTAGGCAGACTCACTGCCTCTGGAGATGAGTCCCACCACTCACTCAACTTAGAGACTTTGGTGAGTGTGCGCTGATCCATGGATTTGGTGATCCTGCTGTCATTAAGGGGAAGATAGTATGATGGTGTATGGCCCATAAAACAGATATGGAGTCCAGTAGCATCTTTCATACTAGCAGAGTTGGTTTTTTGGGTCGGGATTTTCTGAATAGTAGCTCACTATCAGTTGTTCACATTTTGTATTTTTGATTTTCAAAAAAACCTTTCATAAAATTCATCATCAAATCCTCTTGAATGAATTGAGCAGACATGGAATAAGCAATCTTTTCCTTTTGTAGACTACTAAGTGGTTAAAAACAGAAAACAAAGCATACAGATCAAGGTTCTCAATGCAGAGAAGTGGCATTATGTTGGGATCACTGCTTTTTAATTTGTTTGTGAATTATCTTGACTTAGGGTTAAGTAGTAAGCTGGTCAAAGTATTCAGGTTGGTTGCAATCCAGAGCAGATTGTGAAGACTTCTAGAATGAATTCTTAAAACTGGGTAAATTTTCAAAAATGGCAATTACAGTTCAGTGTAAGTAAGTGTGAAGAACCCTAATCCTAACCCTAACCTCTCATTTGCTTTGATGATGTCTGAGTCAGGAAAAAAAATGAGGTCATAGCTAATAACAAAATGGAGATGCCGACTTATAGTATGGCATCCTATAGTATAACATGGCAACTTCCATGTCAGGGATCATTAGGAATATGATTGAAAATTAAATTGCCAACAGAATAATTCCATATACAAATTATAGTATATTCACATCTAGAATCATGTATACTGTTCCACATTCTGTTCCACAGGATTGTGTTGTGTCATAAGGAAGTATTCAATGCAAGAATATTCAGGACTCTTTAGCCTGAAAAAATGATGACTGGGTAGGGACATGATAATATTGTAGAAAAACATGCATGATAAGGAGAAGCAGCACAGGAAAATGATTTTAGTCTTCATTTTTCCAAATACTAGGACAAGAATTAATAAACATTTATAAAACATTACTGCATGTAACAATAGCAATAGCACTTAGACTTACATACTGCTTCATTGTGTTTTACAGCCCTCCCTAAGCGGTTTACTGAGTCAGCATATTGGCCCCAACAATCTGGGTCCTCATTTTACTGACCTCAGAAGGATAGAAGGCTGAGTCCACCTTGAGCCGTTCAGAATCCAACTACTGTAGTGAGCAATGAGTTAGCCTGCAGTATTGTATGCTAACCACTGTGTCACCATGGCTCTTACATGGTCATTGCTTTTAATTTAAAAATTAATTTATTTTTTTAAAAGCAGATTGGATAAATGCAAGTCAAACACACACTTCTAGTATTTAATATTAATGGTAATTTTGCATTAGCCTGAGAGCAATAGCCAAACAAGAATGTAAACCTAAAGATAAAAAAATAAAAGGTTATTGAGAAGAAATTATTCTCTGGAGACAACAACAAAGTGCATGCTTCTAAATACAGCAGAAGTTCTATGGAGAAGCAATTGTGATTGCAGAACACATTACCAACAAAGTCTACATATGTAGCACCGTATGAATTAGGCAAGAAACCAAGCCTGGTATAAGCCATATCAGAGTGTTTGGATTCAAAGTTTATATGTTCATTTCACTGATAAAATGTACTTTACTGATTTTTGGTGGATGACCATTATAATGTGAAAGATACAGAATTCTGAACGAATACACAAATAGGATCAAGCTGGTAGACTTTCTCCAGTAATTCCAGCTATTGCCCCAAGCACCCCAGTAGAGGGAGAATCAAAGCAGCAGTCACAGCTGAGTGACAAACTAATTGTGTGATTTGAGCCAACTAGAAATCCCTGAATGAGAATTGGATGTATAAACTGCACCAGAACCAAGACAACAGTGAGACAACAAGACACCACAAGGAATTTCCACCTAAAAGATTCTGTAAAGCGGAGAAGAAAAAAGCCATTTGCTCCAGCTGTGAAACATACTCCCCTAAGGATGCTTTCTCAGTAACTGCAAGGAAGATGCATGTAGACTGACGGTAAAGACTGCAACTTGCAAGGTTAGATCAAGGAAGGCATTTGTATGGAACTACCACTAATGTTTGAAGAACCTGAAAAGGAATAATAAATGTGATGAAGAAAGCTGCTGTATGTATCCACAGAAACAAGGCATGATATTATCACAACTATGAGAATAATAAGCAGGAAAAAAAAACAACCACTACTTTGAGCTTGCTTGTTTTCTTGCAGATGTTTCATTAACCTAACTAGGTATCATCAGCGTTTAGGACTAGCACTGATGATGTTACCTACTCAGGGCAATGAAACATCTGCAAGAAAACAAGCTCGGAGAGTACCCCACATTTCAATCCTGAGCTACATATTCACCTTCATTGGTAAAAAACATTACTGAATTGCTATGCAAATCCTTGGAAGATATCTGAAGAATTATATAAAATCTACAGAATGTCAAAGTAATAGGAAGCAGGAATCCCAGACAGACGGGATATATATGAATATGTAGTAGGCCAAAGACCAGAAGGATACAAGTGGCTATGTGTTGTGCTATGCAATTTGGGCAATCAGGTGAGTCAACTAGAAGTAGTCAAAAGTACAAAAGTAACATATATGTCAATGGCACAGGCATGAGTGTTGCTGAACTTTTGAATTAATGAGCAAAAGCCAACTGAGATGTCCAAAAGTAACCATAATGTGTTCCACTCTCACAGGTACAAATGATTAAGTCTTAAATAAATAAATTGAAATGAAACCCCTTTCTCATATAAAGTACTCAATAGAATGTGAAAAAAAGATGTCAGATAGTTGAACCAATATGTTATTAATGGATCATGTTGTATCATCTAGTTCAGGAGTGTCAAACTCGCAGCATCAAGACAGTGTCACATGACGTATCATGACTTTTTCCCCCTTCACTAAACTGGTCATGGGTGTGGCCGGTACATGACATATCTGGCCCACAGGTTTGACAGACCTGATCTAGTTAGAGGTACAAGTTTGTTTTATTTGGTGACAACAAGTTTTAGAAGCACTATCACTAGTAGCAACATTTGCCCTCTGAGTCAGTATTAAACATATTTGAAATCTAGAACAGATAGTTTTTAACACATTGCTGTGCCATACCACCAACTGTCAAACAGCTGATCATCAGCATGCCAGTAAACAGGAATCTGACTCCATACCCATCTCTAATCTTCTGGCTAGACACCTTGTTAACCCCAAGGTATACCAAACTGTGTTGCCCTTTATTGCTTACACACACTATCCCCATCTCTCTGCCTTTCTTTTGCCACTTTTCTGTGGTATTTGTCATTTGTCTTCACATCAGTGTTGTTGTTTGATGACTGTCTGATAAGTCTCTGGTTTCCTGACAGCACTTTTGAGAATTGATTCACCATTGGACACTGCTTAGGGGTGAGAGAGTAACTGACCCAAGGCCATCAGCTGGCTTTGTGTGCAAGGCAAGATCAGAACTCTTGATCTACTGATTTCTAACCTGGTGCCTTAATCTGACTGGTTCTATGTATAGAACAAACATGCTATATTCCTGGCTGGGACACTGTAGATGACTATATGGGAGGGAAATCTTTTCATGGAGAATATTTATTTACTATAGCTTGAAGCAGGTAGCCAATTTCTGTACATTGTGGAAAATATTTATACAACATTACATGGAATTAGTGTTATTGCTAGGATTAAGAAAAAAAATATGCAAAGCACCTTTCAATTAAATTGCAGTGGCTAGCTTTGCCAGAGAACATACTCATGCATTAGTAATTTGCATTTGTCAATATCTATGTAAATTTAATGCTGCAGACTAATTAGCATTATAAATGCTAATTTACAATATGGTACATACATACTAACTCTCCTCTAACTCTCAGTAGCTTCTCAGTAACTTAGTATGGTTTTTGTGTGTGTCTCCTCCTTTCTCTGTAGTTGGTTCCAATGGATATTAATGGTGTGAGGGAGAAATCTCCTCTGTTGGGTACCTAAGATTTAGATCTGTCACCTCTCTTATTCAATATCTACTACATGAAGCCATTGTGATGTCATCCAGCAGCAAGTACTATCATCCATATCAGGGGTGTCAAACTTGCATTGTCACAGAGTTGTCACGTGATGTATCACAACTTTTTCCCCTTTGCTAAACTGGGCATAGGCCTGGCCAGCATGTGACACATTTGGCCCATGGGCCATAAGTTTTGACAGCCCTGATCCTTGATGATATTCACTTGTACATCTCTATTCCAGACTGGTAAAGTGATCCCATTCAGAAGCTAACCTTTGTTAGGTTTTGGGTTCCCTTGGATCACAAGGGTTGACATCCTTAACTCCTACTGAGATTAATTTCCCTAAGACAGACCTGGTGCACAATTTGAGGATCCTCATGGATTCATGACTCCTGCTTGAGCAGTCATAGTTAGAGGAAGCTGTGCACTCATCATGTGAGTCAATTGAGCATAGGCATCTGGTATAAACCATGAGGATAATCATCTCGGTCATGAAGTTATTGCTCAACTGACAAAATGGTGATAGGTAATGTACATCAGTGACTGACACAAATTATGTAATTTGGACCATTTGAACAATAACACGCATGATGTCACATGTCCTCTTCCCCCTTTGCAGATGCCCATAGCAGGAGAAAGGATATAATTTAACACCTTGCTGAACTGCAATACCTGATCACTTTTTCAAATAAAGAGAGAGTGAGAGAAAGGAAGGAGGGGGATGGGGCATGCCTTTGAAGAGTACAGATGTTGTTTTTCCCTATTGCAAGGCAAATCCTCCTGCTGAGAGTGAACTTTGTTTTTCTCCAGTTAATTTCTGCAACTGAGAATAAATTGAGATAGATCACCCTGAAACTGATCCAGTGTAAATCAGCTATTTTCAGAGTCTTAGTCTCATCAGAGTATTCTCTCTCTCTCTCTCTCTCTCTCTCTCTCTCTCTCTCTCTCTCTCACACACACACAGAGAGAGAGAGAGAGAGAGAGAGAGAGAGAGAGAGAGAGAGAGAGAAATACAACTATTGTCAAATAAGGCCTGAGAGAGCTTCTTTACTTTTAAAATATAAATATGAATAAACACTTTTTATTCAGGCAGGACTATAGTAGGTAAAGGCTTAACCTAGTTGAACTCTCCACTTAACTGGTTATGTATTAGAAGAGTTTTTAAAATTACAGTGATATCATAGACAGCACTTGATTTATTCTTAGGTAAGTATGCTGTGGATTGTTGCCTTATTTGCACAGGATGTTTTCCAGCATCTGATTCTGGCAAGCATAATATTTAAAAGATACAGGAAAATCCTAATATAAACCAACTTTCCAAAGCAATGTGGCCTCTGTTACCAAATGACATTGATTCAAAAGGAATGAATTACTGCATCTGAAAAGCAATATTCTCTATACAAGATTTCAGGAAATGTAAATTTGCCTGGAAAGATTTATGACTTGTACTGACATGCTAAATTGTTGCCTACCTCAAGAGTTTAAAGGCAACTTGACTTTAAAAGACTGACCTCCCATTTAAAATATTGGCAAAAAAAAAATCTCCTGGAAGATAAAGATAAATGTGGCCACCTTTGATCATCTCTGCTGATCCTTACCACTTTAACAATCAAATGCAGAGTGTTTGAAGTTGACTAAAATATTACTCTCTTGTATTATCTCTAGGCAGTTGTCATAAAATGTAAGAAAATTCCCAATAAAGCAGCAATAATGTCATAGCATTTCCACTCCCTTCCAGGCTGAACTACACCCAGTTTCAGCCACAGATGGCAGCTGTTTAAAATGACTATTGTCAGGCCAAATAATTGTAAGATCTCTTTTGGCTTTTTGTGAAAGAGACATTAATTTTTACACTTGTCTTTCAATCAGTACAGAAAAAGGATTTGTATACAATATTGGCAGAAAGGAAGGGAAAATTCCTTCACTTGGAAGTAGCTACAGTATGAGGGATTGGGGAAAAACCATCTCCCGTGTGCCATTCTCTCCATCTGGGTTTTTCTTCTAAGAGCAATCTCTTGGCAATGGTGGAATCAGATGATTATTTTTTGACAAGAAGTTGCAAGTTTCTTGGCAATGGTAGAATCAAATGACAAGGAGCTGCAAGATGAAGGATTGTCCCTTGTTCCTGAGATGCACATGTTGGAAAGAAAGGATCTCTTGAAAATCAATCTTAGACTTATATACCACTCCGTAATGCTTTACAGCCCTTTCTAAGCAGTTTACAGAATCAGCATATTGCCCCCAACAATCTGGGTCCTCATTTTATCAACCTCAGTATGGAAGGCCAAGTCAACCTTGAGTCAGTCAGTAAAATGATCCTCGATGCCTCCCTGAAAATTCTTCCCTGGGAATTCTGTAAGAATGTTGAAATTTCTTTTTTCATTTTGCTGCCCCTATTTCATTCCACCCTCATCATCAACATCAATTAAGGGGGAAAGAGTCATTAGACTCTGCACTAAAAATGAAGTACAGCTCCATTTTGGCTACTCAAATGCAAAATTTCGCATTCCTAATCTGCTTATCTTTTCTTCTGTTTTTTTTTTAAATTTTAATAAATTTTTATTGAATAAATATTAAAAACAATTGAACACAGTGCGATTTTCTTGGCCATCAATTTGGCCATACAAACTATAATATAGAGATACACATAACAGTTAATTTTCCTTTTTCCCTTATGTTATTAGTATAGTGCTAGTTGCATATTATTTCTATTTACATTTATTTACATTTATGTACAATTATGTACATATTTACAACCTGGCTTTTTATCCATCTCTTTTTTTCTCTTTATGTCTTTTATACTCATGCATTCATATTATATCATATTTATCCATTATATTCCATTCTCTTTAGTTTACAAAACATTAGCTTTCATTCCTATAAAGCATCATCCCTTTCCTTCTTTTTCCTTGACTCTAGCCATTGATACATTTTACTCCAGACTTCATAATACTCTGTCTCACCCTTATCCTTGATTTCTAAAGTTAGTCTGTCCATCTCTGCACAGACTAATATTTTCCTTATTATTTCATTTTCTGTAGGTGTATCTTCATTCTTCCAGTTTTGGGCATACACCAGTCTTGCAGCTGTTATTATATGTATCATTAAATATATTGTTCTTTTACTGTATTTCTCATTAATAATTCCCAGTAAGAACATTTGTGGTCTGAACTCTACTTTCTGGTTAACCATCTCTTCTATCCAAACCTTTATTTTCCACCAGTATTTTTTTGCTTTTATACATTTCCACCACATATGATAATAGGTCCTATCTCTATGTTACATTTCCAACAATGTGGTGATATACTTTTACTAATTTTGGCCAATCTAGTTGGAGGAAGATGCCATTTGTAAAACATTCTATATTTGTTCTCTTGATACGAAGTTGCCAATGTTAATTTTCTTTCCCATAACTTTTGCCAATTGTCTAACTCTATATCATAACTGAAAGTTTGAGCCCATTTTATCATTACTTCTTTGACTTGCTCCTCCTTTATATTCTAGTAGATAGTTGTATATTCTCTTGATTGTTTCCCCCTCCATTCCTAATAGTATCTTATCCAATGCCATCAGTTCTCTCTGTATGTCCCATTCTTTCTTGTCTTTCTTGTATCTTGATTGGATTTGCAGGTATGCCCACCATTCGAATTGTATCCCTTCTTCTTTCAGTTCTTGTCTGGATTTTAGTTCCCCTTTTCCATCTAGAAGATCTTTTTATGCAATGACTTTCCCCAGATTCATGAAATTTGGATGCACTATTGCTTCTAGTGTTGAGAGCCATACCGGAGTCTTTATGTAATTTTGCTGTTTAGTTTTTATTCCATACTTTAAGTAGAGCATGTCTTACATAATGCCTCTGGAAATACTGGTGGGTTGTATGTTTTTCATACCATAAAAAAGTATGCCATCCTGATTGTAGGTCATGTCCTTCCAATGTTAGTGTCCTCCTATTTTTTAATTTTATCCACTCTTGCACCCAATTTAATGCAGCGGCTTGGTGATTCAGCTCCCAGTCAGGTAAACCAAATTGCCCTCTTTCTTTGGCATCTTGTAATAATTTTAATTTAACTCTTGGTTTCCTCCCTGGCCAAATAAATTTCAATATTGTTTTATTCAAATCTTCAAAGTATTTTTTCTCTAATTTTATTGGTACATTTTGGAAAAGAAAATGTATTTTACGTAGAATATTCATTTTTATTTCTCCAATTCTCCCCATAAAGGAGAGTTGCAGTTTTTTCCATCTTTCTAATTCTTTCTTTATTTGATTCTAATTCTTTCTTTATTTTATATGATATCTTATAAGGTATCAAATGTGTTTTCATTTATCAAAGTGTGCAAGTTATTTAAATCCAAAGGAATTTTTGACACTTACTGGCAAATATGGTTAATAACAAATATTGACATCGAAATATACCAAAATATCATTTATCAAAGTAAAATAGCTAGTCTCATGGAATTTGCATAAGTGTTCACCCTCGTAGTTCAGATTTAAGGGTTTTTTTTTGAGATCATATGAATTCAAAGTACCAATCTAGATATTTTCCATCTTTACTCCTAGATGGCATCATATTTTATCATCCGGCAGCTGAGAACAACTTGAGGGTCCTCTTGGACTTGAAACTCCTGCTTGAAGAGGGAGTGGCAGCCATGGCTAAGAGAACTTTTGCAAAGCTCCTTCTCCTGTAGAAGTGTTACCACTAAACCAATCATTCACATTCTCTCATCTCACTGCCTTATTATTTTAATGTGCTTTTCATAGGGCTGCCCTGGAAGATCGCTCAGAAACTTCAGTTAGTCCAAATCATAAGTAGTGATGGGTTTGCCTCAAGATGTCTAGATGATACCTCTGCTGCATAAGCTGCACTGGACACCATTAGGCTTTCAGGTATGTTTTCAAGAGAAATTTTTTTACTCCACTCATTTTTCCCTATCGCTACTAACATTGCCCTCTTCATCCTTTACTTCATCACTTGTTCCATTAGCTCCTTCCTTGTTTGCTCTAGCATCCACTCACATTTCATTCCCTTTTCCTTCTCCTCATTTTATCATTTGCATCATCATGTGCTCCACTTTAATTTCATTCTGTAGCCCCTTTTCTTTATCTTTTGTTCTTGCTCTTATTTTTGCTTTCACTCACCTGTCCCTCTTACATACCTTTCCCATACCTTTATCTTTTCCCCCTTATTTATCCTTCTCTCTTCCTTTATCTCCTCTTTTATTGCTCTCTCTCATTGTCTGAAGTTTCTCCTGCTCTCTAAACAGAGCAACCTGACATGTGATTCACTTCAGATATTTGCTCATTCCTGGTGCCCAAGCCAAAATGATTCTGGACAGAAATCACCCAGGGTGAGTGAGGGAGATACCTATAGAAGCCAAAAGTACACTATAAGAGCCAAGCAAATCCCATTCCCTGTTGCTATCATCATGACTTCCTTCATTACAATGCAAGCTCAAATAAAGGAAGGCTGGCCATAAGACTGACCTCCTTTCTCTACAACTAGGGAAAGGGAGTTTCTACATAAATACTTTTCATTAAGCAGAATGAAAAGGCAGGCAGAAGATCCTATTGATCAGGATGAACTAGATTTGTGTAAATCTGGAGCACAAGTGAAGAAACTTGAGGATAAAGTGATTTGAACATGAACTAGATGCTCTTATGGGGCCATTGCATATTTTGTTGCGATGGATGCAATGCAAACATTGCCTCTATTCTATCTGCACAGAACACACCAGTATCAGTGGATTTTATGCATCTCCTCCATCAAAATGGTGAACAAGGAGAGCTAATAGAATTAGAGACTCACTTTCATAATTCTTTTTAAAGTTTAGCTTAATGTTGGACTGAAGTATTGGGGCAAGCTAGAGGAAGAAATCTTGGAAAGTATGTGTCCTGTTTATATGGATTTTTCAGTCCAAACATCTTAAGAATGTATAGAAGGCATATAAAAAGGTAAGGAACAACACCTACTTGCCAGTGGTGGGTTTCAAAGAGGCTTACCACCAGTTTGGTGGGTGTGGCTTGGAGGGTGCGCTTTGCATACACACACTTTACATGCATGCACCAAACTTGCACTTTGTGCATGCGCAGAGGCTTTCCTACTCACCTCCTGCAATCTCTGTAGCTTCAACAGCTGATGTGCGGCAATCTGCTGCACTGTGCAAAGCAGCTGTGCTTCAAAAGTAAGGAATAAAAGTCAGGATGGGAGCCCGGGCAGGCGGGTGGGCTCAACATCAGCCCATCAGAAAGAACCAGTTTGGTTTCAGCCGATCTTCGGCACTACCGGTATGCCAGAATCAGGCTGAACCAGTAGAATAGCACCACTGCTACTTGCTCAACGTTTGTCCCTATTGTTTGTTTACTTTTAAAGAGAGTGCTATACTTCAGGTCTCAAGGAAGTTAATCTTTGGAGTCCTTAGTGCTCTCTGAGCTTCTTTGCATTACCTAAGTAACAGATTGTTTATATAACACAATCTTCATCATTCTAGATCAGTCTGTAGCTTTCATTCCTTGAATATAGTCATTGTTTGGTAGAAATTCTGGAGTGGCCATTTGGGATTTGGCCAGAAGAAAATGCTGAAAAACTGTTCAGCTACAACCAATATATTAAGAATTCCTTCTCTAACAGATTATATTCAGCCAGAAGCCAAAATGCACAAAAAATTCTTAGTTGCTTTAGAATTCTGCATTAATAATGCTCGTAGATAGATAAATATGTAGCTTTTTTACCATAGATATTCTTTGTATTTGATGTCCAATGTGATTATTTGAATATCTGCATCTGAGTATGAAAGGGGTATTGCCCTCAGGTATCTTCTTATTTTATTGTTATCTATGCTCTTTAAAAAAAAAGTATAGCTAAAGCAATAGGTGGATTCAGAAACAAGCAAATGTAATGCAAAATAAAATTATTAGTACAAATGATCCAGTTGATCATATGTTGTGGAGGCATGGTCCATGTTAATGGTAGAAACAAATACTGTCATCAAAGCCAGAAAAATAATTATTACATTCTATTCAGTATTTGAAAATTTAAAGTAGCACTATTTGTCATGTCCATGTCTTTAAAATGCGTTAAGTAATGAGCAGCTGCAAGAATACATCTTAGAATTAAATCTTCTGTTGCAATGAAAGTTTTGTCATAGTGTAATTTCAGGATGGCAAAGCCACAACCTTTGAATTGATACACCAGGGTTTTCTGACAGCTTTCTGGTGACAAAAATTAAATTGTTTCTAAGGAAACATAAACAAAAACTCAGTTCCTTTATAAGACGCTTCTGTCTCTCCTTGATTTGTAGAAATATTTAAGTGATTCCAAACAGAGAATGCAGAAACTCTTAAAAATACATTAGGATTTCCAAGCAATGATAATGATTCAAATTTGTCCCTGAGGTGTTCAGAAAATAGAATAACCTGGTTAATTATGACATTAAAATTGTACATATAATTAGGCTATTCAAAAATAGTCCAAAATAGTGAAAACAGTGCCATTTATTTTCATCCTTTCCTTATTAAATACTTCTGTTTTCCCTGATCTAGTCTTGTGTTCATTACTTTAAATGTTAATTGATTTAATTGTTGGAAAATCATGTTTATTTGCAGCTTCCTAATATGTCATCTTAGGACAATTATCTTCCAATTGATACTAATATATCACAGTTTTGATCAGTAGTGATTTGAACAATGCTAACCAACTCAAACTCATCCAAAGTAAAATTTAACTGAGGAATGTCATTTTTGCAAAAGAGAATAAGATTTTTGTTACTTTATGTAAAACAGAAAAATCTAGTAGACAGTGCTTATATCATAAACACTTTGTTTTTAAAAGCACATTAACACAGTTGAGAAAGTACAGAAATATTTCACAAGAAGAGTTCTACACTCCTCTACTTGTTGCAGAATACCTTATGCCACCAGACTTGAAATTCTAGACCTAGTAAACCTAGAACTATGCCGCCTTCAGTCTGATCTAAGTATAGTATATAAAATCATACATTGCAATGTCCTTCCAGTCAATGAATATTTCAGCTTGAACCATAACAATACAAGAGCACACAATAGATACAAACTCAAGGTTAACCGCACCAAACTTAATTGCAGGAAATACAACTTCAGCAACAGAGTGGTCAATGTCTGGAATACTCTACCTGACTCTGTGGTTTCTTCCCCAAACCCAAAAACTTTAACCTTAGACTGTCTACTATTGACCTTGCCCCTTTCCTAAGAGGTCTGTAGGGGGTGTGCATAAGTGCACCAACATGCCTACCGTCCCTGCCCTGTTGTTTCTTTTATTTTTCTTATATGTATTAATTTCATGTATTCAGAACTATGTTTATCCTTATACTTATTATCTTGTAAGCGATTGGCAAAATAAATAAATAAATAAGATGAGTGGGAGAGAAGAATATTCAGATTTGCAAAATTCTGTTAAAGTAAACTTACAGTAAAGCTAAAGCTAGTATTTCTGGGTGTGCTTCTTGCCTGGACCATCTCACAAGATTAACAACTACATAGAATTTGCATATTTTTCCCCATAAAATATGGCATTCATTAGATTTCAATCTCATCTTTCTTCTAGGATTACACATATAGCATTTCTTTTGCCCACATTAGCCATGTAAAATAGGTTGATCTGAAATCTAGTGAGTGCATCCACTTGTCCCAGTCAGTTTCTTTGGCTTAGGAAGGACTCCTGTCTGAGCCAATACAATACTTTGCAATTTTTATTAACTGGTTTCCACTCCCATCTATGTGGCAGTGCTGCCTATAGGAATAAATGACAAGGTTGTCCCAACTTTATAAAAGGCATTTGTCTCTCTTTCTTCTTTCTTCAACATGAGGGACAAAATAGAAATAAAAAAGTTCTTACTGGGTTAGATAGTGTTTATCTTGATTATATATGGTAATAATTCTCATATAGGAAGGTTAACCTCATTTTAAAATATTTTTTTATGTTTCTATATACTGGAGTTTGTGCTTGTATAGATAAAAATGTAATTAAATCAGCTTCCATGTGTAGTCTAAAGTCATGTAGTCCAAATATTCAATCTTCTGCTCACATTCAGGTTGAATATTCAAATGCTACAAATGTGTTGTGTGAAAAGCTGCCTATATAAACACACATACAGGTAGATGCCCACTCTTAATATCTCTGAATTCAGCAGGTTTTTGTATATTAAATATTCGGTAGTTGTAAGAGCATTGGGATGAAAATGTTTACCAGCTCCCTGGTAAACCAGTATTACTCATGTTCCTAAGCTATCTGCAATCAGAAGACTATTTGAAGAGAGTTCTGCTTAACAAAGAGGTGGGGAACAATGACCCTTATATGACCTGTGGTCTTTAACTCCCAGAATTTCTGAGCCAGCCCATAAGTTATAAAGGGATCAATGTTCCCCACCAGCCATGTTATAAACAGATACTGGTCTCCTGATGCAGAGGTGATGACAGTCATGTGCAGACCCTTCTATCTTCCTAGAGAACTGACAGTGGTGATTTTTACAGCTGTTTACATACCTCCTGATGCAAATATTAGCACTGCACTTGCATATTTACATATTACAACAAATAAACAACTTAAGACTTATCTGATGGGGCTCATATGGTGACTTTAATAAGACATGCTTAAAGACTGTATTTCCCGAATTTACTCAGTATGTGACATGTGCCACCAGGGGAAACAACACACTTGATCATGTGTATTCTAATGTAAAGCATGTATATAGAGCAGTGTCCCTTCCACATCTGGGACTTTCAGATCATTTATCACTGTTCCTTATACCAGCATACACCCTCTTCAGAAGGAAAACTAAGCCTGAAATCAAACTCATCAAGATCTGGCCAGAGGGATCACTTGATCAGCTGCAGGATTGTTTCTCAAATACTAATTGGAATTTATTTGAACAAGAGGATTTGAAGGAATATACAAAAACTGTATTGTTTTACATCTTTACCTGTGTGGATACTATTACTGTGAATAAGCGCATCCAGATTTTTCCACACCAGAAGCCCTGGATGAACAAGGATGTACAATTACTTCTCAGGACACGTGATATGGCATTAGGTCTGGGGACAGGGTTTGGTATAACAAGGCAAGAGCGGAACTGAGGCAGGGCATTAAGGAGGCAAAAAAAGGTCTATAAAGGGAAGATTGGGGATTATTTCACAAGTAGTGATCCACGGCGGGCTTGGCAGGGAATTAAACACATCACTAATTACAGGGGCAGCAACCCCATATTGATCAATAAGGGCACATCACTGGCAGAAGAATTGAACTGCTTCTTTGCCCAATTCGAACTGAATAGGTCCTCAGACACACTGCTTCTACAAACCACCAGTACTCAGCTGTTCAAGAGTATGATGTGAAGCAGGTGCTTAGAGCACTGAATGTGAAGAAGGCCGCTGGCCCTGATGGGGTACCTGGGAAGGTACTCAAAGCATGTGCTGACCAGCTCACAGATGTGTTTACAAATATTTTTAACCTTTCTCTCACACAAGCCATTGTTCCATTTTGCCTCAAAACTTCCATTATTATTCCAGTTCCCCAAAAGCCCTCTCCTGATACTTCAAATGATTATAGACCAGTAGCTCTCACACCCATAATCATGAAGTGTTTTGGAAGACTGGTCTTAAAATATATACAGGATTGCCTCCCATTGACCCTTGACCCATACCAGTTTGCTTATCGGAATAACAGATCCACAGAGGATGCTATTGCCATGGCTCTCCATGTTGCACTGGACCATCTGGAACATAGTGGGAGCTATATAAGGATGCTTTTCATTGATTACAGCTCGGCTTTTAACACCATCATTCTGGATATACTGATTAAGAAGTTGCTGGAAATGGGCCTCTCCTCTCACATCTGCTGTTGGATAAGGGACTTTCTTACTAACAGACCCCAAACTGTTAGGATTGGCAGCTACTTTTCCTCCACTCTTTCTCTCAGCACTGGCTCTCCACAGGGCTGTGTGCTGAGCCCCCTTTTGTATTCACCTACAATTGCACTCCCTCTTGTCCCACTAACTCTATAATAAAATTTGCAGACAGCACCATGTTGGTGGGACTCATATCAGAAGAAGATGAGACGGCCTATAGGTCAGAGGTTCTCAGACTGGTCTTGTGGTGCAAGAGTCATAACCTCACCCTGAACATCAAAAAGACCAAAGAATTGATTATAGACTTCAGAAGATGTAAAGCAGAGCCTCTCCCACTATATATCAATGGAGACTGTGTGGAAAGAGTTCATAGTTTTAAATTCCTAGGAACTCATATTTCCAACAACCTTAGTTGGTTGGTCCACACTTTGGCCACTGCAAAGAAGGCCCATCAGCGCCTGCACTTTCTGAGGTTGCTGAAAAAGAGTGGTCTGGGTGAGAAGTTGCTGGTTGCTTTTTTACCGTTCTACCATTGAGAGCATCTTAGTATACTATGCAATGGCTGGTATGCTGGATGCTCTGCAGGGGATAAGAAGATGCTCCAGAGAGTTATAAACACAGTACAAAAAATCATCGGTTGCTCTCTTTCTTCTTTGGAAGCAATTGCGAAGACCAGATTCCTCTCTAGAACACTAAATATCTCCACAGACCGTTCTCATCCTGCACATTCATATTTTGAACTGTTACCATCAGGGAGGTGTTATAGGTGTCTTAAAATGAGGACTAATAGATTTCCTTTTCCAAGGCAGTAATTGTCTTGAATCAAACAATGCATTTGTGATTTAGCCCTATTATTATTATTATTATTATTATTATTATTATTATTATTATTTTAATTTTTAAATATTTTGTAGTATGATTGCGATGTGGTGTTTGGGGCACTGTGCTGGAGTAGCTTTCAAATTTCGTTGTATTAATGGAATGCAATGACAATAAATGTATTCTTCTTCTTCTAACTTTTAAATGAAATATTCTCTATGTTATTTTGATGCAGGAGAATTATCTGTGGTTTGAGCATCCTTAGTCTAAAGATTGGGCACTACACATGTTTTTTGAATCCTTTCATGCCTTCTTTTAAAATAGCATAGACAGGGGTGGGATTCAAATTTATTAACAACAAGTTCTGTGGTGTGGCTAAGTTGTGGGTGTGGCTTGCTGACTGGGCATGGCTTGTATGTAAATATTATAAATATTTATGTAAATATTGAATTTTTATTAAAAAAAGAGAAACTTTTACCCCAAAGCAGGCAAAGCAGGCAGGCAGATTGAGTTGCTCACAGAATCACAGATTCACTTAGAGATCTATCTATCTGCATCGGCTACCTGAGTCTGCACTGAATAATAGAAGCTTCAGTCCTAAGGAAGGTTCGGCTCTGCTTAAAAGCAGAGCTGAGGATCTAAAGATTAGCTAGAAAGCAAGAAATCCAATGATTTCCTGCTTTCTAGCTAATCTAAATCTCCCAGCACAACAGAACAGCTGATGGACAGGGGAAAAAAAAGGAAAAATAGCAATTTATCAGGCAAGTTTGATGGCATGCATGCCAGGTAAGGAGTGAGTGGGCGGAGGGAGGCGGGGCCAGCCAGTGGCACAATTTGCTGGTTCCCAGTAGGTAGAATCCCACCCCTGGTGAGAGTATGTTTTGTGCGTGTGTGTAGACCATTTCCAAAAAACCTCAGCTGTGCTGCCCGGACACCTGACAAGCACTGTGCACGGGTGCACAGTATTTCTAACTTCTCTTCTTTCCTGCTTTTTCAACCTCAGCTGTGCTGCACAAAGCAGCTGAGGTTGAAAAAGCAGGAAATAAAGGACAGCCAAGAGCCCTGGCGGGCGGCTGAGCCAAACAGAGCAGCATACACCGAACTGGTTCGGTGTCTGCTGCTCTTCAGAGCTACCAGTTCTATAGAACCAGGTTGAACCGGTAGCATCCCACCCCTGAGCATAGATTATATCTCTTTTTGAGAACTATGCCAAAGCGGTGTTGCTGTGAAGTTGAATATGGTAAAGTAAGATCACTACAGTAGTAAAATCCATAAGCATAATATTATGAAGAAGATATTGATGTTTACCATTATATTTCATTCAAATCTTCCCTATATGATTTCCTCCAATTACTTTGAATTGTATAAGTGTATATTTAACCAAACAGGTCTATATTGTATCTTTTCTGTTGCTTTTTTCTTTTTGGTTATTAATATAAAGTCATGGGCATGGCATCTCAAAACCTATGACAGTGTAGAAACAGGTTCAAAGGCAGCTTAATACATTTTTCTATCTGAATCTGAGCATACAACAATTAGGTTATCCATATCTGTAAGGTTGAAAAGCAGAGTAGTTATTGATATATACAAAGTTTTGATGCTGGAACAGTCTGAGAAATGAGGGCCCAAGGTAGCTGTAAAAGCCTTAGGCCTCAGCTTGAGAACAGACCAAATGCATTCCCTGAGATGAAGAATTCTCAGACAAAGACACTTTCAGATAAATATTGGGTAAGCTCCTTAAAATGATATTATTATTATTTATTATTTCTTTAGACTTGTATGCCGCCCTTCTCCCTAAGGACTCAGGGCGGTGAACATATAAAAAGAGAATACATTTACAATAAAAAAATATTAAACAACTACAAGTCTATAAATAACTAAAAATTAAATTAAAACAATATAGGAGTAATAATATGTTTATATTTTTAAGCAAGCCCTCATTGTTCAATATTCCGGAAAACACCATTTTATGTCCTTTGGTAAGATTGCAGTTGAATGAGGTACAAACCCGGGGGAGCATATGATCTGTTGATGCCCCCTGGATGTACTCAGCTGTTCTGGATGAACACGTGACATCATTTTTGTTTGGACTGATGCCAAACAAGATTGTGGTTCAGCTGTGTAGTACAGATTGTCCAAAAGCTTTATTTTGAAAAGTACTCTATGGTTCTTCTGGAAATCAGTTTATTATGGGATGTGTTATATCCCATAGTCAAGGTATACAAAAAGAGCCCTGTGGCTAGAATACTGGTCTAGGATGAGGGAGATCCAATTTTAAAGTCCATGCAACCATAGAAGCAGACTATATAACTCACTCCATTCACTGTTCCTCAGTCCAGACTGTACAAAGTTGTTATTGCTAGGAATTATAGTGGAATTCTTGTAGGATATTCAAGCTAATTATGTCATTTTAAAAATGATTTCTAAATTATTTCAGGGATTTTTTTTGGCAGGAAGCAGTGGTTGTATGCTACCAGTTCAGCCAGGTTTGGCCAAACCGGTAGCAAAAATTCCTACGGTTCCGCCAAACCGCTAATAAAACAAGCCTCTGACAATCAGCTGAGAGGAGAAAGAAGAAAAAAGTGCAGGATTGGCCCTCCCACCTGCCCCTGCGCTGTTCTCTTCTTTATCCTCTCAGCAGCATTAGGCCTCAGCTGATGTGTGGAAAGCTGCGCGTGCACGCGTTAAGTGTGCACACTTCAGGTGCACATGTGCACACACGATCACCAAACCAGTGGTGAAACAGGTAGGATCTCACTGCTGGGAGGGGGGTTGGTTTCTGGTGACTACCTGGTCAAGTCCCTGTAGTTTTTACTGCAAGATTTTGGAAGTAATTTGCCATTGCTTCCTTCTTAGGGCTGAGAGAGAATAACTAGCCCCAAGCCACACAAATGGCTTTGTGCAAAACACAGGACTTGATTCCTGGTTTCTACCTGGTGCTTTAACCACTACACCAAACTGGCTCTTGTTTTAAGTTTTAGCTTAGATAAAGACTCTCTTGAAGTTGAGGTGAGGGCCTTCTCTGCAAGAAAATTGAATTCTGTACAGCTTTTTCAAGATAAACCAAGATTGGCTAAGTACTAATATCTGTGACAAGACATTAATAGATAACAGACAGAGATGGCTCAGTTCATGGTTTTATTGAAATAACCATGAAATCTTCATGAGAAGGTGTGTTTTCTGATTCTGGTTTGTTAAAAGAGGAATCTTACAGGCATTCTGGAATTGCATTGAGAGGTTATGAAAAGTTATGCAAATCATGGTTTATTGTTTTATTTTGCTATTGGCAAAAGAGCCAAGTGGAGTGAATAATGGTAAGCCAACATTGTTCTAAAGTCTTTTACATGTGAATTACAGCTATTAACTTAAGATTAAAGCACTGCAAGTATACATATTTATCTCTGAGTAAACATGCATCGATTGTACTTTCCATGACCAACATGCAACTGAGTATAAAGAAGCACTATTAAGTTAAAGAAATGTCATAATGACTCTAATAAATTTTAAGAGAGTCTTAAACTATTTGTTTTGCTTATGATTTCACTGAAAAATTCTAATAAGGAGCAAAAAAAGGCATTGGCCTAAGTAATATTGGTAGACTATACTAAAAGATAGAAGCATTATATGTACTGGCTAAGCTTTACTCTCTCAGAAAACATAAAAGCTATATTTCTCTTTTTAAAATGCTTTCTAGTTTTTATTGGAAGCAATATTAGCTATTAGGATGTGGTCATGATCTTCCAGTGGTTTTATAGTTAACGCTATCTAAAACAACATCTTTAAATGATGACACATAAAATTAGAAGTGATTCCTACGTGATGTTGCACAAAGTGAGCAAGGTTGTTGGTTTTATGAGGTTGAATGGGTTTTGCTGTAAAATACCATTTTTATACTGCTGTATGAAATATATTATTTTCCAAACAGTACACTCTAAAAGAGATTTGAAACATCAATCTTGTATCTGATGGCTCAATAGGGGATATTAAATATTTTGTGTAAAAGCTGAAAATAAGAATTTTCAAGAAATTCTTGAAATCAGGAAATTCTTGAAATCAGGAAACACAAAAATAAATGAGACCAACAAAAAGAACTAATTAGAAAACTATTCAGATTTGGTGTTTGCTTTTTTATTTTAGATTATTTTTATCCAAAGTTTATTTTTAAATAAAGTTAACGTGTATATGTGTGTGTGTGTGTATATGTATATATTATGTTCAGGGTTTTTTTGAATAACAAGCAATAGTTTCTAATCTGTTATTTCTACCAAGGGGATGAAACACTAATAATGGAATGGATATTCATTTACCCTTATGATTGCGACTTCATCTGGATTATATTTTTCAAAACAAAAGAATTATTTCATTTGAACTTGCCACCAAACCTTTATGCTTTAGTGTATTGGCACATATTTTAATTTTAACCTGTTATTGAGGAAAAAATGCCATTTTCTTTTTGAGAAGTTCTTGGATTGTTAAAATAAGCCAATGAAACAGATTCCTCATGGAAAACAAAGAATGGCTCTTTCCTTTAACCTAATGAAAGATTAAAATGATATATTCAAAAATATCTACAATGCATCATTGCAAGAGTGGATTAGGATTTTATATTATGTATCTAAGCAGGCATTGAGTTAATCTAGTGGTTTGTCTTTTACTCCTGCCAAAAACTTTTAAAACTGTACAAGGTTATCCTGGCCTACTTGACTGGCTGTGTCATAAATCCAAAAAACAGTCCTGGCCTGTTTGATGCCTCATAAATCCATAGTGTTCCCTTGCTAGGGAGCACACATTAAAGCATAAACCAATTTAGTCCAAGTTCATACACAGAAATTTCCTGCTGGACAACAGAAGTACAAAAAGCGCAAGGCACATAGATGACAAGCAAATACTAAGCAGACATCATTGAGTCCAGATAACAGCCACAGCTAAATTTGAAGCATCAAGTAGGAGATGATCTCACTCCAGTCATATAGGGTCCCCAGATAAAATCTTAAATATCATAGATTGCTTCAGAATCTGCCTAAGTAGAGTTGAGGCTAGTTTGTGCTAATTACAATGAATCTGTAATGCCTCTGCAGCTTTAGATCCTTTTCTTTGCTTCTTTCTGGAACTTTATTCTGCCAGTCTCTGTTGTTACTTAGGAATTGAATAGCTGTGTTCTAAATGCAAAACCCAAGTCTCTCTGGTTGAAATCTAGCTTTGCTTGGTCAGATTCTGACTTCACAAATGCTTGGGTTTGGGTTCTTCAATTCTGAGGTAACTGATTGAATTTGTCCTTACCCTTCATCTGAGAAAAGTTTTGCTAACTGAGCCTGGATTGAGATGTCTACAATTATTATTTATTTATTTATTTATTTATTTATTTATTTATTTATTTATTTATTCGACTTGTATGCCGCCCCCTCTCCAAAAGGACTCAGGGCGGCTCACAGATAAAAACAACACAATAAATTAAATTAGCTAAAATGGAATTAAATTGCAACAAGCCAAATTAAAAAAACCCATGGGGGGGCAAAGCCAAATTAAGCTAAATTAAATTAAGCCAAATTAAGCCAAATTGAGCAAAATTAAAAAACCCATAATAAATAAAACACCCATTCCCCAAGGAGTCAGCACAGCCCAGCCTGTTCAAACAACCAGGTTTTTAGGTCACGACGGAAGGTGCGGAGGTCAGGGGCCAGGCGGAGCCCCAGAGGTAGTTGGTTCCAGAGAGCGGGAGCTGCTACAGAGTAGGCCCTTCCCTGGGATACCGCCAACCGACACTGAGTCACAGACGGCACCCCGAGAAGTCCCTGCCTGTGCGTTCATACAGGGCGGTTGGTATTCAATGCCAGCAGTAGACGCTCCCATAAATAACCCGGACCCATGTCTCTTAGGACTTTGAATGTTAATACTAGGACCTTGAAACTCATCTGGAGGGCAACCAGTAGCCAATGCAGCTCACGCAGGAGGGGTGTAACATGGGAGTACCGGGAAGCTCCCATCACAACCCGCGCAGCCGCATTCTGCACCAACTGAAGCCTCCGGATGGTATGCAAGGGCAGTCCTAAATAGAGAGCATTGCAGTAGTCGAGCTGGGAGGTAACAAGTGCCTGAGTGACAGTGCACAGGGCATCTCGGTCCAGATATGGGCACAGCTGGTGAACCAGCCGAACCTGGGCAAATGCCCCCCGTCCATGGCCCCCACATACTCCTCCATCCTGAGCCGTGAGTCCAGGAGGACCCCCAAGTTCCGTGCCCTGTCCATGGGGGGGCAACACCTCTCCCCCCATGACCAAAGATGGAATCTCCTGACTGGGCCGAGATGTCGGTATGCACAGCCACTCTGTCTTGGCCGGATTGAGCCCGAAGCATGTTCCTGTCCATCCAGATCCATACCGCATCCAGACAACGGGATACCACGGAGAGGGCATCACTGATGTGACCTGGGGTGGAGATGTACAACTGTGTATCATCAGCGTACTGATGATACTTCACCCCAAAGCCACGGATGATCTCGCCCAGTGGCTTCATATAGATGTTGAACAGGAGGGGCGAGAGAACTGACCCCTGAGGGACCCCACAAGTGAGAGCCCTCGGCGCCAACCTCTGCCCCCCTGCCAACACCAATTGCAAGCACCCCGAGAGGAAGGAGAACCACTGCAGTACAGTGCCTCCCACTCCCAACCCCCCGAGACGCTGCAACAGGATACCATGGTTGATGGTATTGAAAGCCGCTGAGAGATCTAACAGGACCAGGACAGAGGAAAAACCCCTGTCCTGAGCCCTCAGGAGATCATCCACCAGTGCGACCAATGCCGTCTCCGTGCTATACCCAGGCCAGAAGCCTGATTGGTATGGATCTAGGTAGTCTGCTTCCTCCAGGAAAAGCGGAAACTGCTGAGCCACCACACTCTCAACAACCTTCGCTAAAAAGCAAAGGTTGGAGACTGGACAGAAGTTGTTCAATTCGGCTGGGTCCAATTATTGACTTTTCTTTAACATACTTCCCTGAAAGCTCACAGTGTGCAAGCTGTCTATGGTGGTAGAATCTTCTTTCACCACTTTCTTGATTGACTAGGTAATTATGAAGTTCAAGGAAGTGCTGCAAAGAAGAATGAAATTTTGCTGAAGAAAAAAAAAGAACGAGGCTTAGAATGCTACATTTACAAACTTACTGTAAATAGATCAACATTTTTTCCTCCCATTGTTCATTCAGTGGAAATTAGTTCTGATTAGATACAATAAATTATAATTGCACCAGTACATTTATTCTAGTTGGTCAATAAATGAATAAGGTCACTTATGATATTAAAGGTTGGTAAATAAATGAGATTGATGTATATATGAATATATGAAATTTTCCTTGCCTTGAACAAGCTGAACTGGAATAAAATAGTTTTCCCGTAAATGTTTGTATAATAACATAATAACATAAAATCCCTTCCTCCTTTCCTCCCTTCCTCTTCCTTCCTTCCATCCTTCCTTCCTGATTTTACTCTTCTAGCTCTTTCCACATGTACAGAAGATTGTGGTTCAGCATGACAATCCAACCATAGTTTTAGCATGTTGTCCAGGTCAAGACATAACAAAAATAGTATTATTTGGGGGCAAAGCATAAAATCTCACTGAAGATAAACAAAGCAATGCAAACACTAACTTTTGTCACAGAAGAAAAGGTATTGTTTCAAATAGATGCTTTACTCAATTCTTAGTCAATAAAAACACCCCACAAATTACACAGCCTTAGTATTTATGTGAGCTAATATTGTAATGCAAAAAAAAATTACTTGCAGTCTAAAATCAAATGTAAATAAGACAGTTCTGCATTTCTCAATTACATATCTTTATCTTAATGTATAAAATCTGGGCCATTGGGAAGAATATTGCTGAATAGTGCATAAAGGACAACATGGAGTTTCTTTTTCCAGTCCATTTCCAATTAGTTCTATTTTAAAAAATGTCTGGGAAACATTTGAAGAGTCTAATGGGAGGGAACCTTATTTAGAGAGTGGGATGTACAAAACAGTCAAGGGGGAATTTCTTTCTTTCCATATAATTAATACACATGTTAAACAAAACATTGTAATGTTAAAATTAAAATTAAACTAAAACATTTCAGGGGCACCGAGCAAACTAAAAGCAAACTGTTAAGTAGATTAGACTGTATTTGCATTGCATTACTTTGCAGAAAGTGAGACCTTTGTCTTTAATGTTTGTGCAAAAATTCTTCACTGGCAAGAGAATCTAAACATAACTGAATTTAATTCTTAGCATAGTATCAGGTCATTTCTCTACCTTCCAGTTATTGAATCAGCTACTGAGTCATTTTCCTCATTGGGGAAATGCATGGAACCTTTCTGACTGAATAATCTTTATTTCAGGGGGGGAAAGGTGAAATGTCACCCAGTTTTTATTCATTCATCAAGAGTTGTTGAAAGAAATTGAAAATGATACAATTAGTATCAAAATGCCATTCTGCCTGCCTGCCTGCCTGTATTAAATATATATGACTGCCCATCACAAGTACATGACTCTGAGCAGCTAATAATTATGTGTGGTCCTGTGATAGGAATACCAAAGAATTATCCTAATAACAACAACACCACAATCAATGTAAAAATGTTTTCAAGGAAAGTTCCATCTTGCACTGCACATCCTGACTTGATAGTAGCATTGGATCTCATGCAGAGACCGAGGATTTTTCAACACCCCTGCACTTCTCAATGCTTTTCTCCAGAAATCTTGAGAAAAAGGGTATCCATGGGGAAGGGGTATTAGAAAAGTCAAGATGGCAGCCACAGCCTCATCTTCAAAGCTCCAGCTTTATTTGTAATTTGGATAGGAAATGGTAGGACTGGACTCAAGAGATGTGCAATACAAGTTTTTGAAAAGGCAGTTTTATCTACTAATCAAAAAATGTGCTGCACCATAGATTTTATAATACTTTGTTATGTCAGAAAACATCTTTTTAAATCTAGAGTTAGAAAGTGCATTGGCATTTGATGAATAAGTGATAAATGTTTAATTTTCCCACATTGTTGGGTTTTGGAGAAGCTATTAGGATAGATAGATAGATAGATAGATAGATAGATAGATAGATAGATAGATAGATATAGATTATGGATGGATAAATAGAGACAGACAGACAGACAGAGGCAGAGGCAAAGGTAGAGGTAGATATAGATATGATACAGGTAATCCTTGAGTTATGAATGTAATGGGAATGGGAGTGAATTTGAGGGAGTGAATCTTGTACCTTGAATGGGATCGCTCCCTCCTTTTATCCGTGCATTTGCTAATTAAATGCACATGAGATATTTCAGGGTGGGGAAGGCCATAAGGGCCTAGTGATGGAACAGGCCACCTGCTTAAGACCACCAAGGCCTCCCCGACCCACTGAAATACCTCATGCTCCCCACAATTGCATCCCCCCCAACCTGCTGTGTGGGTCACTTATCATACAAAGATCTAGCAAGCTGTCTCCTCTCCAACTTCTCAACCATGTGTATCCCTCTGCAGTTCTGTTTAGGCCTGTGCAAGCCTCACCTCGCACATTGCAGGTGGAAATGGGTCAGGATTGAATTCCAGGCTGTGGGCAGAGTAAGCTTGCAGTACTGTATTCTAACCAAGGTGTCCACATTTTACAAGCAGTACCTCACATCATCACTTGCATTTCCTACCACTTTAATATTGATGACAAATGCCTATGTGGAAGACCAAAGCAAAGATGATGGGACACAATTACATGCAGATGAAGATCAACAAATTGGACCCTCAGTTATGTGAAATCGTATTCCATGATCCAAAAGACAGACTCTACAATTGTGGGAAAACAGAAAACATATGGAACCTTTAAAGATTTATGCAAGACAATCCATAGGTATTGCTTTTATGAGTACTAATAAGGCTCTTGATTACCCTTAAGCACTTGAAACAGAATATTCATTCACTGAATCATAAACCAATCCTAAACCAAAGATATCGGGAGTGAAGTTAAAGACCTGGTAAGTTGCTAGTCTCTTAGTGGAAATAATTACAAAGGTTTAAGCTTATCTCTTCAATTAAGAATGCTCAGAATAATATCTATATAATTCTGACTTAATAAATCAATATTCTTTTTATATTTTTATACTTGATTATATAATACTGAGTCCAATATAACTCAGGCTTAAATTAATCACTTTAATACCAAATTTAGCTAAAGTCACACAGCTTTTTTATCTGTCTAAAATTCCATTACATTTATAGAAACAGGAAAACTTCTGTTAAGAATGCTTACCATGCTGAGTGGCATCATTTGTCCCAATCCTCTTGGAGATCTATAATGATACCATTTTAAATAATTTTTCCCATTTCCTTCAGGGAGACTAATATAACTCTGATTTTGAAGGCTCATAAAGATTGTGAGTGAGCAAGCTGCTGGCTGATTTCCTTGTTAAATGTTGACACAAAATTATTGACAGACTTTCTGCCATGTAGATTAGAGATGATATTATCTTTGATTTTCTATCCAGCCCTGTCCAGTTTTCCAAAAGGTCACCATACATCTCATAATATTAAATTACTCATTAACATTCTAGAGTCAGTTAGGCATAGAGGTTAAGACTTTAGACTAGTAATCAGGAAACCATAAGTTCTTGTCCTGTCTAAGCATGAAACCAGCTGGGTAACCTTGGGCCAATGTTTTCTTCTGCTCCACAATTACCATCCAATCAGGTAGGTGAGTTTGAGTCACAGTGATTGATCCAAAGCTGGGGTGGATTGAACCCTGGATCTACCACTTCTGGTCTATTATTTTAATGACTACACTATCGTGACTCTCTATAAGCTCTAGCATCTATATGGACCAATTATATAATTGGGATTTTATCTATAACTGGAATTTTTTTAAGTGTCCATCAAAAGTTGTTGCATAGTCACTTTGTTCATTAGTGCATGTATGTGTACATCCACCCATTCCTCCAAGCCAGAAGTTGCCATGCAACAACTACTGATGGAAGTATAGTCACAGAACAAAATGTGTATCATTATACATTTATGTATTTATATACATATATAGTCACAGACATGTCTTGATTGTGTGTGTGTGTACTCACAGTATGTATACATATGTGTGTTTGTGTATACTCATAGGTAAAAATTGATATAGATAATTAGGTACGGCCCCCAAGCCCCCTGAGAGTGGAGTAGATTGAAGAACAGAACAAAGAATTTTTCTGGACACACCAAAAAATGGTTTAACTGTCAACCTCTTTATGTTAGAAAGCTAAGAATACAGATAAAGATAAACTTATCCATATTGCTGCATTTTGATTTAATATCTGTAAATGTGTTAACAGAAACCGTATCGGACCTAGCTATATAAATGCACTTGTTAACTATATAATAAAGACATGAATCTGAATATATAAATATGAATAATTATATACTTATAAATCATAACATTGCAGAAAAGAACTTTTTTTTTCAATATCAGAGAATAGCATGATCCCACCTTTAAAGTCTTGGATTGATGTTATGTATTATCTTTCAGTCTAGGAACTGTTTCTGTCAATGTAATAGAAAAACTGATCAATATTATTTCATATAGTCTGGGATTAATGATTTATTTAAAAATTAGGCTGAAGAATTTCCTACGTGTAAGAATGTTGTATGTTTTTCCTTTCCTTTCCTTTCCTTTCCTTTCCTTTCCTTTCCTTTCCTTTCCTTTCCTTTCCTTTCCTTTCCTTTCCCCTCTTCCCCTTCCCATTCCCTTTCCCCTTTTATAGTTTATAGCTGAAATAATTCCCACCACTACCTCTGTTCACTTCTATGAATGATCACTGAAGATACAATTATCCAACTATGAACTATTTTTTATATATACCAGAGTTTGACATTCAGGCACTTTAAAAGAGTAGGCAATATTTGGAAACATATTTGGAAGTTGACAGGATATAGTAGTCAACATGTGAGAGATAAAACTTAAAAATTCTGCATTGAGTTACATCCTAAGTCTTAATCGGTGAACTGCCAACTCATACTCTCTGAACTATATGCAAGATGAGACTTCCAAAATGCATAGCCCAGTTGATGATGGCTGCATTTGGAGGATAAGCTAATCCCTGAAATAGGTATGTTAAATCTATGGGAAGCTTAACATAGCCAACTCACACAAACCTTAATGAAAAGTGATAGAACAAGTTGGGTCCAGATTTCCAGTGCATCATTGCCAGGTTCTTTGTGCCTTTCCAACAAGGCTTTGTAAAATAAGTACATTCATTCCATTCATCTCAATTCCTTAGCCAAACTCTCCAGAAACAGATAAAAAACAATAGAAATCTGGTACAATATTTCACAATACCCATAGTTTTGTTAAATACCACTTTCTAGAGATCCTTAAGTTGCAAATGAAAATGCCCCTTTCTTTGTTTTGAAGTATTGGAATCTGGGCAATTTATGCAAGTAAAAAATGTTCAATAAGGAACTTTTTTACAGGGTTCCCTAACTCTAATGGATTGTGTATATTGGAATAACCAGTGAAAATCCAAACACTCTTGGATTACTTGTCTATGGAGATTCTCAATTATCCAGGTCATGGTTGTCTCAAAGGTACTTTTTCAAAAGGCAGTTGGACTTCGTTTTTCTTTGAAGACATTTTGCTTCTCATCCAAGAAGCTTCTTCAGTTAAATGATTTATATTCCTTGCAGTCATCTGGTTGTTAGTACTCTTTCTGAGAGTCATTGAGGCCACTTGGAGGTTGGATTGGATTATTTAATTTAGGATTACTTTAAAGGTAAACTTTTAAAGTAGTCTTGGATTACTTTAATTTAGCTTAATATATTTTATATAAAACTTGGTTTTGCTCTCTCTCTCTCTCTCTCTCTCTCTGTCTGTGTGTTATGTATATATGTTATCACTGAGGGTTTATACTGCTCCTGGACAGTTTTAAAATATCCAAAATATTTGAAGATGGCATTGTCAGTATACATCTTAAAAAGACAACTCTTCAGCCTTTTCTACAGCAACAGCTATGTTTGGTGGTTGGTGTTAATGAGAAATAAACGTATTCCTGCAGAGCCCTCTAATAAGATGTAAAAACTCAACACACTAACTCAGCTATGAAGTCTAGTATCAACCACAATTAGATAACAACCCAGGAAGAAGTCACTAGGATATGTGCTTACTTAGAATTCCTAGCCAAGAGGCTTGAGTGGCCTTTTTCAGGTAGACATTTTGAAATCTCCTACTTGCAGATCTGGCAAGGATGAGAAGGGTGCAAGATGGAAGTGGTGTCATGAAAAAGAGAACATACAACTTATATGACACCCCTTTCCCCAGCTGTGCTGTAATGTAGGTAATATCATTATTCATTAATATCATTATTATTCATCATTATTCTTTTATTGGACTTGAAATAACATAGAATTTAAGGCTTAGAATCTATTTCCTAGTATGTGGTATTAAGACATGCTATTAGCTATACTATACATTATTTCATTATTTTATTTTCTGAGAACGCTCATTATTCTTACTGTCAAGTTTTCATTAATAACAAGTAAAGTCTACTGCTCATTAACTTAGTCTCATGACTTTTCTTGTATGGGTATTAGCTCCCCCTTTTCAATAAATAAATGCAGCAAAAGTGAACCTCACATAAAAGCTGTAATATAATTGTTAACTGCATGGCTTAATAATTACCCCAAAAAATGGAGATTAAGAAAAGAATGGTTTTTAACACTGTAGCCTGACAGTACATATTAACCTATAGAGATATAGAGACAGGCAGTCAGTCAGTCAGTCAGTCAGTCAGGCAGGCAGGCAGGCAGGCAGACAAACAGATATCACATGATCATGGAGATGCTTCAAAAGTCATAGCTGTGAAAAATGGTCCCTTATTTCAGTGCTGTTGTAACCTTGAACAGCCAGTAAATGAACTGTTGTAAGTCAAGGACTACCTGTAGATTGCTTACATTTTGAAGGGTTGTTGCGTTTGAGTTTCTTTCTGTGTGTGCATGCACGTAGTAATAATTAAAGACATCAGAGAAGCACTGTACACTTCATTTATCTATTTTTTCAGTTACATTTAGCAGAAAAATAAATAGAAATCTAACATTAAAAAAGTGGGAAAAATTAAAAATGTCCCTAGGCTGAATCCATGTTTTCAGCATTTTCAGAAAGCATTGACGTCTTTATTATGAAAGAGGACTCTGAAGATTAAAAAAACACTACTGTTGTCTATGCATTACATGGATGAAGTGAAATGGCTACAAATGGCTGTCAGAAGTATCCTAATACTTTTTTTAAAAAAAAACAAGTTTTATTCAATTTTTAACGGTTCAAATAAGGCTCTTTTCAGTAGACAGCATATCCCGGGTCATCACTTTTACATGCAAATATGACAATAGTTCTATATTCATTTTTGACATTTAACTTCCTATTTTATCCCATTTTTACTTCCATTCCATTTTTTGGCAAACAAAGGGCCAAACAAATTAATCCTAGTCTCAAATCTTAATCTCAATCTGTATAACCCCCATTTCATTTCAAATTAGTTGTAGATATTTTTTAAACGTTTATATATCTTAAAAATAACAATATGTTTGCCCATCATATAGAAAATAAAGTTTATCCATATCTATCCTTTAACTATCTTCACATTGTTAATACTCTTTTATCATTTACATACTTTTTTTATCCATCAGATTTGCCTTTTCATCACATATTCTCTCCATAATTCTAAATCAATACAAGCTTTAACACAAAAAAGAATAAAAAGAAAACCTAGACTTGCCCCCCCTTTACTACTTTGAAAGTGACACCTCAGTGGTTAACATTAACATAGTGATAATCATTCCCTTTAAAGCAAAAGATAGAATAAAAGAAAAAAGAGAAAAGAAAAGCTACATAACATTATATCTCTTTTCAATCGGGTTCTGCAACACATATCCCCCCTAAAGTTTGTTTATAGTTCTAAAATAATAGTAAAAAATAACTAACCTTGGTTACTGACAAATCTGATTTTTAAACATCTTCAAAAATCATTTCAGTTAATTCAATTTTTCTAATCAACATTTACCTTTCTTTTATAAATAAAAAGTAAAAGTGTAACCTTCATCTAATAAAAATTGTCAGTAACCCCCTCTATTGCTTTATATTTTTATGATTACAATATATTCTTATTACCCCCTCTTCTCCATGCAGAACCCCCCTTCTTAATACATTAACCATTATCTCTATGTAAACGAGTTTCTTTCTTCATTATATAATTCCCGTATTTCTCTATCTCCTGCTCTTGCTTCTTGTTCCCTCTCCTCCCTTTTATCCTGCTATATCCCTTCTCCATCCAATTTGAATCCCCCTCTCTCTCTTTGCCTTTCTGCTCCCTTTTCTTCTGGACCTTTCTAGCATGCCTAATTTCATAAATGTTCCCCTTTAATTACTTTCTTAGGTTTCGTTTTTTTAACCACCCTTCCTTTCCCTTTTTTTGTATTAATCTTTGTGTTAATTGTCTCTTTAAAATGGCTTTCCCTTGTGCTGGCTCCTCCCTTTCCAAGATTCCTTCTTCTTGTTCTTTGTTCGCTATTTCCATGCCCATGTCTTCTGCAACGAGCCAAATTAGTTCAGTCACTTCCTGTAGCAGTTCTTTCATACTTTTAAATTCCATTTTTAATTCCTTGGATGGTCACCAAAGTTTTTATTTTCCTTATTTCTTCTTCTTTAAATTTTCTAAGATCTTAGCCCAAGTCCAGAGTCTATATCAATATCACCAACTAATCCAGCAGTCTGTCTTTTATTTTAATTCAAACTTTCACCTTCTATGGGTCTTGCTTTTTTGTTTCAGTGTCTCTTTCACAAAGGAACAAGATATTTTCCTTCTTCTTTAAATTCCAATTTTTATCCACAAAGTGGCACTTTCTGTCACACAAAATCTTCTCCCTTTCCTTTTATTTTAATATTCAGGATTTTTCGAGCCCCAAACTTAAGTTCTTACGCCGGCTTCTTCCTTTCCCGGTTCGAAGCCCCTTATAGCTGTCAAAAATATTTTACTTATTATTTTTTCGTTCTCTTGACACTGCGCCGCTTCCTCTTCTTTTTTTAAAAACTCATCTTTATCTTAATCCCGGGGTGCCTTTGTTGATCTTACCATCCGATACCCCCGGTTCCTCTGCTGTCAACTTCTTTCTTTCCTCCTGCACTGATCTTAGTCCAGTTGAGACCTTCTCTTCGAGGTGGCCATATTGACCACCGCTTCTTGTCGTCTTCGGAGGGAAAAGACCAGACCCAAAAGAAGGGAGATGCGGCTCCCCTCACTCTGGCTGGCAGCTTTCCCTTTCTCTGCTGCCCCTCCGAGGCAGCTTCAGCCCCGAACCGTAAGGATCGGAGCTCTCCAATGCAAGAGCTGGGCTGCGGTCGCAGACAATTACAAACCTCCGCCCGTTAGCGAGAAGGCTCAACCCGGAACCAGAAGTATCCTAATACTTTAAGAGCCTTGGTGGTGCATGCTGTTAAACACCTAGCACTTAGTTCCAGCTGCCTGCAATTAGTGCAGGCTCGAATCCCACCAGGCTCAAGGTTGACTCAGCCTTCCATCCTCTCAGGGTAGGTAAATTGAGGACCCAAGATTGTTGGGGGCAATAAGCTGACTTTGTAAAAAAATGCTGCTTGGGGGGGGGCAAAAAGCCCTAGGCATATACAATGGAATGAAGGCTATTGCTGAGCACATTGGGTTGTGCTCCAAAAAAATTGTAAGCTACCCTGAGTCTCTGGAGAAGGGCGGGATATAAATATGAATAATTAAAAAAAGGTGCACTAATCTACTAAGGAAGTAACAGCATAGTTGAAATGGTTTCTTCCCTCAAAGTTTTATCCTGTTTGTTGGAATAAGGTGCAGGATTCCCCTCCCCCTCTTCTTTGTATGATTTCATTTTGAAAAGCTTGCCTGTAAGCCAACAAAAGTCTTACATACTGTTCTTAGGATCTTTTGATGTCCAACAAATAATAATAATAATAATAATAATAATAATAATAATAATAATAATGGTTTCTTTGGTGCCTTCATAAATCCTTAACCAATTATTACTGACAATTTATAATGCATAAAACTGAATGTATAATACCTTTTTGTATTTCTTAATGCCTCTTATTTAAAAAAGAATCAATGCCCAACTTTTCAAACTGCCAGAGAAAACACTCAGATAATGCTTTGTGAATATGAAACTCATCAGGTTTTCTATGCATTTTCAGATTACCAAGTCAGTTGAAGTAATTATGTAATTGTAGGGAGCAACACTTTAAAAAATATGTCCAAGGGCTGCAGAAATTGTAGCAGTGACAGGCTGAAGAACTACACTTTTGTTTGAATTCAAAACCTCCTAGCCTTGTTAGGTTTCTGCAAACCAACTAGTTGGATTGGGAATATATAAACCAACAATGTGTGTTTGTGTCTTTAAGACAGAATCACTATATTGATTCTGATTGGTTGATTGTATTGCAAATTACCATAAGAGGGAGCTAGAGATCATAGCTTGCTCTCTCTGACATGCTCTCTGACATTCTGTATTTCTCTGACATTCTGTTGCTATCTAAGGTTTTCTATTGTATTTATGCTGTGTTTATATTTTGATATCTTTGTTTACTGAAAAACAGATTGCAACCGGTAAGAAAACTTTGTAACTGGATATTATTTGGACTGTTAAATCGTGTATGACCTGGACTGTTTATTGGACTGTGCTATTTCTTAAAGTAAACCTTAACTCAATTCAGTGTATCTGTGTGTGGCTGAATATTTATTCACAACTACTCTCATAAATGTTTCCATGTGCATATCCTTGTTACTCAAGGGTTCTGTACATATCATAACAAGGCTCAGAATAAGGAATGTGTTAAGTTTGCATGAAGAGTCAGACACAAAGAGCTTCAGTGAAGAGTTTATTAGTGACTACAGCTCGAATGGACCCGTCTTGGCTGGGCTACGGCTGCTACTTATAGCCAGCAGCCGCAGTTGCCAGCCAATCAGAGTGCAGGGTTTACTTTTCAAACCAATCCTATTTGACATTTTACAAGAACAATTCAAACTAAACCAATTACATTAAAACCTACATAAATAACACCCCTCCCCACTAGGTTCAGTCCATACCAAACCCCAACCTATCTAATGTATTCTTTTAAATAGGTGGGGCTCTTACGTAATGCTGAGACCTTCGTGGTTCAGAAGTTTTAACATTCTCACCCAGTGAGAGAGGAAATGTGTCTGCTGACATTTCCCTACTGGGACTTCCTGTGAAAGAAGACCCTGTTTGATTGTTAGAATCTGGTCTCTCCTCCCAACCCATCTCCAGCCCAATGTCAGCACCCAAGTCAGGTAGTGATGTACAATCTTCCACTTCTAAGGATGGATTTTGGCATTGTGACAGGTTTTGGAATGGTTCCTGTGATAATGGCTCGTTACACATGGGATGGATTCTTGCTTGCTGATTATCCTCCTGCTCCTCCCCTTCTCCGCTACAATTGACATCAGTTGAGGGAACTAGAGAGGAACAAGTGCGATGTTCCTGAGAAAACCTGGATCTAAGTTGATCAATGTGCCTGCTCCAGAGGACTCCATCCTTTGTTTGTACCCTGTAAGAACGAGGGCCTGTGATTTGAGTTATCTCAGCAGGAATCCACAAAGGTTCACCCATAAGGTTCTTAGCATAAACAGAATCACCCACACTGAATGTGCGAACTTTGGAAGTGGAATCTAGTGGTGCGTTGGGTGCGTAAGTGGGATGAAGGCGGTCAAGGGAAGACCTAAGTTTCCTACCCATAACAACTCTGCTGGGGATAAGTTATTAGATGGGTTAGGAGTGATGTGCTGAACACTAAGAAGTTTTTCAACTTTCTCAGTGATGTCCCCTGGACCCAGTTGCTAAAGTTTCTCCTAGGTAAAACGTACCATGCGTTCAGCCCAGCCGTTAGCCGAAGGGTGCCCAGGGGCAGTGAGGGCATGTCTGATACCCTATTGTGCTAAATAGGATTCAAAAAGGTTGGATGTAAACTGAGGGCCATTGTCAGAGACAAGAACATCAGGTAACCCGTGGGTTACAAAAAGCTTTTTAAGCTGTTTGATGACAGCATCAGTGGTGGTGGATGCCATAGGGATTACCTCTAGCCATTTGGAATATGCATCTACTATAATAAGGAAGGTGTGCCCTCTGGTAGGGCCTGCAAAATCAATGTGAATCCTAGACCATGGGCCCCTAGGACATTCCCATTCCTGTTTGGGGGTGAGAGGTGGGGCAGGCCTGACTACCTGACAGTTGGCACAAGATGCAACCCAGTTTTCAACCATTTTGTCAATACCTGGCCACCATACATAACTCCTGGCCAATCCCTTCATTCTGACAATTCCCGGATGACCCTCATGTAACATTTCCAAAACCTCCTTTTGTAGTTTTGCAGGAATAACCACCCTGTTACCCCACAAAATACATCCTCTTAATACAGATAATTCAGTTTGCCTGGACTTAAAAGGTTGGGCCAGGTGAGGTAGATCTTAAAGAGGCCAACCTTTCTTAATCCAGCCTATAATAGGAGCCAATAAAGTGTCTTTGGCAGTCTCTCTGGCAATTTCAGCAGTGTGTACTGGAAGCTTGGCAACAGTTTCTAGGAAAAAGGTGTGTGTTTCAGGTTCAAAGTCCTCCTTGTGACAAGGAAGTGGGCAACAACTCAGTGCATCAGCATGTCCAATGTCCTTGCCAGGCTTGTGGATAAGTTTGTAAGAATAAGCAGCAAGAAATTCAGTCCACCTCAGCATTCTTGGTGACAGGATAGTAGGTGTAGGTTTATCTCCTGCCACAATGCCTAACAAAGGTTTGTGATCTGTAACAATGGTAAATGTTCTCCCATACAAATATTCATGAAATTTCTTGACAGCTGCAACAATTGCCAATGCTTCCTTGTCCAATTGGCTGTAATTCCTCTCTGCTTTGGTCAAAGTGTGAGAGTAAAATGCAATAGGGGCTTTTCTCCTGCTGGGAAGCCTGTGGCTCAACCCCCCACTCCAAAGGGGGATGCATCACAAGTCAGTACAACAGGCAAATTCTCAGAGAACTGTATCAGTACAGCATCAGACGTGATTAGTCTTTTAATACTGTTAAATGCTGATTGTTCCTTCCTCCCCCAGACCCAAACAGACTTTTTGTCAAGTAATCTGTGCAATGGTTCTGCAATGGTTGCCTTCTGAGGTAGGAACATGTGATAAAAGTTAATGAGTCCAAGGAAAGCTTGCAAATCTGTTTTGCATTTAGGTCTAGGGGCTTCTTTGATTGCTTGAACCTTGGCATCGGTAGGGTGGATGCCATGCTTGTCAATCATATAGCCCAGGAACTCAACCTTGTCAGTTTTAAGAGTGCATTTTTCTTCCTTGACTTTTAACCTCTCTTTTCTGAATCTGGTAAGGACTTTTCTGAGTCTTTCTTGTAGGTGAGTGTCATTTTCAGCAGAGATTAACACATCATCAAAGTAAGGCACTACCCCTGGCAGTCCTTGGAGCATCCTTTCCATAAGGCTTTGAAAGATGCCTGGTGCCACGCTTACTCCAAATTGTAACCTTTTACATTTGAAGGCACCTCAGTGAGTGTTGTTGATGTCTCCCATCTGGAGTGGTCAGTGGGCTCTAAAACTCCTTGAGCTATTAGTTTATCTAATTGTGCATCAATTTTTCCTTTAAGGCAAATGGGACCCTTCTGGGCTTTAAACGAATTGGGGGCACCTTGGGATCTTGGTTGAAAGTGATAGGGGTCCCCATATACTTGCCCAATCCTTCGCTGAAGACCTCTGGAAACTCAGACTTCAAGGCCTCCTCCCATTCAGAGTTGCTCATGTGATTGATGCCAGTCACCTCGATGCCTAGTGGATTGAACCACTCAAGTCCCAGCAAGCTTGGGCAATCCTTGTCCACGATGGTCAGGGGAAAACGTTTGGTGTGGCCTTTGAACTTCACGTTGAATTCTCTTGTTCCAACTACTGGAATCTTGTTTCCTTGGTAGTCTTTAAGAATCAGTGCTTGCTTCTGGAAATGTTTCTTCTGAATGTTGGGAAGTAGCCTGTGAATAGTGTCCCATGACACCATAGATAAGTAAGAGCCTGAGTCCACTTCCATTTGGCAAGGCCTTCCTTTATTGAGTACCTTCACATGTACTTTTCTGCTTCTTAAGGTTTTAGAATGACCAATGGTGACTGTTTGATGAGTTTCATTCTTCCCCTTTGCTTCTGAGTTGCGCCCCATTTTCTCACTGAAGTTGTTAGGCTTGAAATCTTTGTCAGAAAACTTTCTTCTGTGGGGTGGAGTTCTGGATGATTTGCAGACTCTTGCTAAGTGACCTCTTTTTTCACAATGAAGGCAGATGGTATCAAGAAACTTGATTCAGTGCGGGGTGGCCCCCACAACCTTTGCAATAAAAGTCTTGCCTTTTTCTTCCCAGGTCTTTCTTTTTCTTTTCCATTCTGAGTCTATAAATTCCTTCCTCCACCTCACTGCAGTCTGATTGAGAATCTATTTGCTCACAATGAGTTGTTGTGAACTTTTCCACATCAGAATGGCTTGAGACCTTGTTAATTTTCTTCATGGCTGCCGCTGAGGACTTAGTGGCTTCTGCTGAGGAGGCCTCTTCTATGGCTTCCTTCAACGTGATCTTAGGTTTTAATAACAATTTGCTCTGAAGCACTTTGTCTTTGAGGCCTAGAACAAATCGATCGCGCATGGCCTCCAAGTTGTTAAACTCGCATGCACCCCCAATGTCTCTTAAACTTGCCACGGTCGTAACGTTTCGCTTTCCCCTTGATCCTGACGGTAAAACTCGTGTCTCTTAATGAGGCATGATACTTGTGGGGCATAATGGGCTCTTAAAAGCTTTTCTAAATCAGGCCATTCCATTACCTTCACGTCTGCAGCTCCCGCCAATGCCTTCGCCATCTTGAAGACTGCCCGCAGTCGTAAGAAAGACCGCCTCTTCCGCCGGAGATGTTGGCGAGGTTGTTTCCTTCCAAATACATTTGGAAGCAATCCGCATACGATTCCCAGTCTTCTGCCGCCGGATCGAACAAGGCTGGGGGGGTGTTCAGCACAGCCATCTCGCTCTTCTGCTTGTCCTCCGCGTCGTCTTCTCTTCAGGGGAATCCCATCCTCATCGCCAGTGTTAAGTTTGCATGAAAAGTCAGACGCGAAGAGCTTCAGTGAAGAGTTTATTAGTGACTACAGCTCGAATAGACCCGTCTTGGCTGGGCTACGGCTGCTACTTATAGCCAGCAGCTGCAGTTGCCAGCCAATCAGAGTACAGGGTTTTCCCCCACTTTTCAAACCAATCATATTTGACATTTTACAAGAACAATTCAAACTAAACCAATGACATTCAAACCTACATACATAACAGAATGATACAAAACCACCCATGTTATCCTGTCTATGAGTATCTGCAGTAGCTTGCTGCTTTCATCAAAATGATAAAAGCAGCGCTGAGGTGTCATGCTGAAAGATCTTCCTCTTTCATGTATGTATTTGACAATGTGGTGTCTATACAAAAGGGGGCAGGATTTGTGTTGCAATGTTCTAAGGCTGCTTTGTTGTTTTGCTTTCTCTTTACTCCCCCCATGGACGTGATTGATCTTACCCACTAGAAAACTTTGCCTAAGGTTCGGCAGTGGAGCAGTCTATTTCTCCAAACCAGAACTTGTACCAATGATTATTTTCACAATCTGATAGCTCCCAAGCTACTCGCTTGTATTAGGCTCTCTGAAATGCATAGCAAAGTGGGAGAATGTGGTACCCTCCAGTTGTTTTCACTTTCACCTTCCACCTAGCTGCATCTGGAACTGCCTATGTAACCACAAAGCCAATGAGGTTTTGAGGAAGAGATGTACTATCTATTTGTTTTTATACAATCAGAAAAAAATACATATAACAAAGTGTAGATATTGCACTATTCTGCTAAATGAGAACAATCATGATGCATGTGTTAAATATATTTGGAGTTCAGTTTTTCTCAATTGATTCAAATTGAGCTTATGAAGGCTTATAAAGCTATATTTTAAAAAAATCACAAAGGAAATGTTCAGGCAGCACTTATATTGTGACCATTTTACTTCTTTCTTATTAACATTAATACTTTATGGCAGACTAGTCTTTTCCTCCAAAGATTGAATGGTTAGCTAGGACTCTGTTGTGAAGCATATCTTCACATTAAAATTTCTTTGTATTCCTTCTCCTTCATTATACCAGCATGAGAACGTCTATGAATAAGCATGCATAGTGTAAAAGATATATAGACATAGATGAGATAGATATAGAGACAGATATACAGATATATATTTGAATATTTGTATGTATTTGATCAATTATTGTATGAGATTAATTGAATGCTATGCCAAAAAGGGAGCTGATTTAAGACCCTTGAAAATGTTTCAAAGAAGCCTGCTATGCTAAAAAAAGTGTCTATGATATGAGATGTGCATTATTGGGTTATATGAATGATAGCTTCCCAGTTTCATCACAAAAGGCAGAATACAAAAATAATCCCCCTTTTTTCACTTTTTAGGATTATTGAATTAGCTGGATAAAATTTTATATTTTAAACCTTTCAACAATTGAAGCTTCCATTCTATTCAGTTCCCCGGAGTCTTTAAAAAAAATTTTTTTTGGAAAGGGTCCGTATCTGACATCAAAATGTTCAGCTCACCTGATTTAAAATCTTCTGTTTCAATGTAATGCAAAGGGCAGTTAAACAGCCTTTCATGCTTTTATTTGAGAATGTTGGTGATCTACTCATTATTGCTTTGAATAGACCTCACTGGGTGAATAGGATTGATTCTCTAATTTGAAACGGAACCAAAGACCCCTTGATATTAATGGAATTTCTTTCCATTATAAATATGATTGAAACATAATGTATTAAATCATTCTGTATGTGATATAATAATTGGAGGGCCTCACACGCTGGAAAAACCTAGCTATCCTATTTCTCTCCTTTGAAGGCTGAACAGTTGTGCTGCTTTCAGCCCATTGATCGAATTGCTTTGAATGTCTGTATGTATTTCCTAATCATAGACAATCTCTTCCCTTGTTTCTTATACCTCCAATCGTTAAAAAAAAATAAGGGGATCATTCATTCAAAGATGAAAGGGAATGGCAGAACCCATATGCTTTTTTGTGGAATTGAACTTACCACTTGAAGTAAGGAGGCATTTTCCTCCTCCTGGGATCCAGAGCTTTGATGTTATCTTGGAAGGAGGGGGTAAATGGTTAAATCCCATTTTCTTACCTAGAGAGTTTGTTCTATATATATATATATAAAAAGAACTACAAATATGTACAGAGGTGTGTCAAGAACGGCATTAAGGCAGGAAGACAAAAGAGATTCAGAAAAGAGAAGTTTCCAACTCAAAAGTAAGCACCTCAGCACTAGTTTTCAGACAGGAGGAAACCCAAGAAAGCCTGCAAATGAAACCAAGCCCACTGTGTGCTCAGAGCTCTACAAACCAGCTCCAGAGGGGGGAAGGGAAGAACCATTTGCAGATTTGTGTAAAGGAGTGAAAATGGGTTTTCATATGCAAATGGCTGAGGTTGGCTACAAGAAATAGTTAAGAAATTTAGTATTGCAGATGTCTATGGAATTTCTCATTCATCCAGGTCACAGTTGTCCCAAAAATGCTTTTTTAAAAGGCTGAAGAAGCTTCTTGGATGAGAAGCAAAATGTCTTCAAGAAAAAAAAGCCCAGTTACCATTTGAAAAAGCATTTTTGGGATTATGTTATGAACTTAGAAATAGAATATAGAGCTAGAACTTGATAGATTAAATAACAACAGAAATAGTTATAAATTTATAAAGACTTTATCTTGAATTTTTTTCTTCATTTGATTAAAATGAAACAATCTAAGTCAATAGAAGAGTACTTGTTCATTAAAAGAAAAAGTAGCAATAGCACTTAGACTTATATACCACTTCACATTGATTTATAATCATCTCTAAGTGGTTTACAGAGACAGCATATTACCCCCAACTATCTGGGTCCTCATTTTACTGACATTGCAAGGATGGAAGGCTGAGCAACCGTGAGCTGGTGAGGCTCAAGCTGCTGAACTGCTGGCACTCGGCAGAATTAGACTGCAATACTGCATTCTAACCAGTGGTGGGATGCAAATAATTTAACAACCGGTCCTCTGCCCTAATGATTGCTTCTAACAACCAGTTCACCAAACTGCTCAGAAAGTTAACAACTGGTTCTCCTGAAGTGGTGCAAACTGGCTGAATCCCACTACTTATTCTAACCACTGTGCCACCATGGCTCTTGATGTTAGTAACCTTAGAGAATTCTCCTGGATGGTTTGGGAGGCATTAACCATGTGAAGGAATATTATTTATAGGATTCTTTTCACCAACATGCACAAATGTATGTCGCCAACAAACAAGCATTTGACAAGTAAATAAGATCCCTTTTTTTTGCATAGCAGGGACTTAAAGACCAATATTAAAACATAAAATTGGGGCATTGTTCTTAGAAAGAGCTAGTGAAAAATCCTAAGATACATAGAATTATGAGAGAACTGGCTAAAGTCCAGGACAGAATGAATATTACTATTACAGATCTAGATCCAAGGGGAAAGTATTGTAGAAGAATAGTCAATACGCAAAAAATGCTACATCTATTGCCTTTGTAATTACAGTAGCCAACATAGTGTGCTATTTACCAGAACCCCAAAATTCCTGAAAGTTTATAGAGTGCCACTGAGTAACTTTGAATACCAATGAGTCAGGGACAGAAAGAAAATTACTGGAATAAAAAACTAAGAATTTGGCTTATCTGTGTTGAGATGATGTGCATTCATCCATATTTAGATGTCACATCAAAGATGTTCTTCCATTTATTTAGCTGTGACATGGCCAAATAGTATGCATAAGAGTCCAGCCTTTCATTATACAATAATCTCCACCAAAGTCTGCAGCCTGTTTGCTTTCCCAAACTTCAGTAAATTCCAAGAACAGGTATTATGAATAAATTCCTGCCATTGAACTTTTTCAATAGAGATGTTATTGTCATCTGGGAAATAAAAGTTCTGCCCTTCAGAGCTTGCTGAGAACCTGTTTGGTTCAAGCTATTTGGAGTAATTGTGTACCCAGTTGCTCTCTGTAAAATTGGGTAGAAAATTTTGAAAGGCCATTTGTGTTCTGTCCCAGGGGAGAAATGTATTCTGCAATGAAGGCTTTACTTCATATATCTACACATCTGTTTTGAAACTACTGAAGTTCAGTGTTTGAACTTTCAAATTGGGATAATGGATAAATTTATAATGCATCAGTAATCACTGCATTTTCTTATGAAGATGATGGAATTTGACCGTATTGACATATTTGATCATTATATCTTAGTTTAATGCTGACTGGAAATCCCCTCAAGACTTTGTGTGAAACAGAAAATGAGGTTATGATATATAGCATTAATAATTAGAAAAATATAGATTATAGTAAAAATGAAAGCTAAGCTGTACCACCAAAGTATCAAGTACCACCAAAGAATGAGATAGAGTCTGGAGAGCCAGATTAAGGTGAAGAACAAGATCCATGTCATTAACACATATGTCCTGCCTGTCATCAGATAGCCTGCCAGCATAGTAGCTGGCCAAAGGAGAAGCTGCCAATGAGAAGACCTGGAAGCACTTCCTAATGTAAGGAGGTTTCCACCATAAGTCCAACACTCAGAGATGGACTTGGAAAGAGGGCAATCAGGGTCTAGGGAATCTCAAGACCATTGTCCCGGACAAAACCTAGAGCATCCAGAAATACATCAGTAATATGTCAGCCAAAGATGAGTTACTGAGAGAATGTCTGAAGCAGTAGAAGTCATTGGAAGAAGATCAAGCAGAAGAAGTGCCACTGCAATACAGGCCCCTATATGGGATGTGCCATCAATAGATTACTGAGGTGGCAGAGGTGGCAGACCATAGGAAATCCTATCAGTGGCTGGAAAGTACAGGGGACTGATCATAGCAGCACAAGAACCTGCATTAAATACCAGATCCATAGAAGCAGTGGTCTACCATATTAACCAGGACCTGAAGTCTATAGAAAGGCCTCAGAGATAGTCCAACATACAGCAGCAATGTGTAAGATGCAGACAGGAACAGCATACACTGAAAGGCCCAATGCAATAGTTGGCATTGTGCACAAGAGCATATGCAGTGTATGGGCTGTTAATTCTCCCAAGTTCAGATGAGAGATTCCATGGAAGGTCATGAAGAACAAGAGAGCTAAAATAAGTATGACTTCCAGATCCACATGGAGAGGCAGGTACCAGTCAATCAACCAAATATTGTGGTAATAAACGAGGACCAGAAGACAGCAGTGGTGATGGATGTAGTGATGCCAAATGACAGCAACCTCAGAAACAAGTATGAGGAGCTGGAGAAGTACCAGGGCTTGAAGGAAGAACTAGAAAGGATGTGAAAAATAAAGACCAAAAAATGATCCTAGTAGTTGTGGGAGCACTCGGGCCTTTGACTCCTAAGCTGGAAGAGTGACTCCAATATATCCTAACCAGAAGAGTGAAGTGCTAGGAACAGCTAAGATACTGTGCAGAACCTTTAGTTGTAGTTTACTATTGTATTTATTTGCTTCACTCAATTCCTGCTCTTTCAGATTTTCAATGGCTATTGACCAAATAAATATGATTGATTGATTGATTGGTTGATTGATATACAAATCCCAAACTCCCCGGCCTCTGATACATGACCAGAAATTGAGGAGGAGCCTAGAACTGTCTGTACTAAACCATTTGTTTTGGTTCCAGAAAGAAGTCTTTCCTATTAAATGACTCTTGAAACTGGTGCATTAGTAGTTGAATCCGGGGCCTTCTACATATGAAGTATATGTTATACTCTGATTTATTTATTTATTCAATTTATATAGCTGGCCATTTCCCTTTTACATGATTCTAGGCAGCTTTACAGTCTCCTGTTATTTTCTACACATTTATTACTTTAGTAATTTGGTCAACAATGCCTTGAAATAAATATAGAGAATATTGATGAATCTGTGAATATTTATTTTACCTCTGAGTCTTTATTGAAAGCAATAAAGATAGGCTTTGTTTATTCTGACTGAAAATGGAATTGGCTGCATATTGTTCTCTCTTAGAATACTTCTCCTAGAATCACATTGTATTCATACAGGAAATATCCCAATTGGGCAGTGCCTAAGAATGTTGCTGACTGCTCCATTCTAAGCTTCCTTTATTCTTCATTCTTCCTTCTTCCTTCCCAGTCATTTAAACCAGAGCAGAGATATTTTAAATCTTTGGGAACAATTCAAAATCTGTTTTCTAGAGTTCAAAAGGGGTGGATATTTAACTTGTAATGTAATTGATGTTACTACAGAACTGAATGGACAGAATGCCATGTGCTCTTGCATATTTGGCATTATGACCAACTGAAGTTCAGAGATTTGACAGTCATTTGTTCTACACCTTGGTTTTATTGAGGAATGGAGTGTGTGTGTGTGTGTGTGTGTGTGTGTGTAAGAGAGAGGGGGGAGAATGTTCCAGCTGTTCTCTTAATTTCTTAGAATCCATTGTTTTCTTTTGTTTATTTGACACGATATTTGTCCAGAGATAGATAGATAATGATATTTGCTAGCAGAGTCAGTAACCTTATTTGCACTTTCAATTCAGTCTCTTGTCTTAATGAGAAAGATTTATCTGCTCAAGAATACATTCTGTAAACAATATTTTAAAATGTTGGTTGCTATGGAAACTGCATTCTGCAGTTGTTTTTAAATGCTCATCTCTCTTTTATTTCTCAAGAGCGGCTCATGTGAATGTGTTCAATGAATTTATCACTCAAAACATGTTTGTTTTCTGATATTTCCCTGCCATATTATTTCATATGGTTGATATGCTGACAGTATTGTTTTACCTGATAATACTTCTCTAGAAAGATAGTAGCCACATTTCTGAAAGAATGTAGTGAAGAAACTGCTCATCTATTAGGTTTCTTTAAAACTGTCTGCCATCTTGCTAAAAGCTTGGTTGCTTTGCTGACCTTGAATATAGCATATCTCAACAGCATCTCTAGATACACTTAGACTGTGTTCTCCCTTCCCCCCTCCCCTCCAAATATTATTTTAAAATCACTTTAACAGGTACATGGCTGGCATATAAATTTAATAAATAAATACATAAATAAATTTTGTACAAAAAGCAGAACATACAGAATTTTCAGATATGTCCTTTAGGGCAATTAAAAGATTTGACTGTAAGGCAGCCTTCCTCAAGATAAGAGACAATTATAATCTCACCTCTAACTTCCACATTCAAAACCAATTTGGACTGTAGGATATAGGTTCAGCACATTTCTAGAATGTCATGTGGGAAAAATCTGTCCTGAAATAGTTGAAGTAGTCTTCATTGAAATGGAACTATTCTGCTCCAACAAAACATTAGCAGGAATTTTTATAATTTTTATATTTCTGCATGAGTTGTAGCTTTGAATTTTGTATATTATCATTTTACTGATTTTTTTATGATCTGATCTGAATGCATAAAAATCATACTTCCTTTATATGACTGGTCTTGTAAGAGGTCTTTCCCAATTAATATTATGGGTATGGCAAATAATGAGTTGTGTCTTAGAACAGCCATACATATATTATCAGGATTAATTAATGACTATTTACAATTTCATTTATTTAAATGCATCTATTTTAATAATAGCAGAATAACAGAGTTGGAAAGGACCTTGGAGGTCCTCTATAGGTCCAATCTTTTTGTAAAAACTTCCAGTGATGGAGCACCCACAACTTCTGGCAGCAAGATGTTCAACTGATTAAATTGTTCTGACTGTTTCTCTGATGTGGTGTGTATCATGTGCCCTACCTCCAGAAGAAAAAAGGAAGATTGTGTTAATCTGGGTAAGAATGCTTAAAGAATCTTATTCTCCAACATAAACATGTGGTTTTATGCAAAATAACAGTTTTATATATTGAGATTCAATATTTTTTTCAGAAAGCAATATATAGTGTTGTTTTCTTCAGATCATATACAGTAAATCTTTCCAGAAAACATGCCATTATCAAAAAAGCTAACAAATATAATGGATTGTATGACTTCCCCTCAAGAGTAGCAACAAATTGAACAATTTGTTTTCAATTCATTTATTTATTAACTTTGCTGCAAACCTTCTGCCATTATTTAATCAGTAATAAAATGTGTTGGAGACAAATATAGTGGTGTTCCAAAAAATGCAAAGTTGCCTACCTGAGTTGCTTGATAGATTACCCACCAATTCTTCTACAAAATGCTACCATCAGTGAATAATGAAAAGAGTCCAACAGTATTATAGTGTCTTGCATATGACTCTATTTCAGCATTTCTAAGCAATGAGATTGATAGACTTCTGTCAACCAATGAAATAACTCTTCCTAAGTAGGGTAACAAGAAAAGCAGAAGTTGTCTGTCTGTCTGTCTGTGTGTCTATTATCTATCTATCTATCTATCTATCTATCTATCTATCTATCTATCATCTTTCATACCTGAGAATCTAGTCTTTTTTAATAGGTGTGTTTGTTCTTATATTCAATTTAGATGAATTGTGGGAAAAGAGCCTTGGTGGTGCAGGCTGTTAAATGCCTAGCACTTAAGTTCCAGCTGCCTGCAATTAGTGCAGGCTCGAATCCCACCAGGCTCAAGGTTGACTCAGCCTTCCATCCTCTCAGGGTAGGTAAATTGAGGACCCAAGATTGTTGGGGGCAATAAGCTGACTTTGTAAAAATGCCGCTTCATAATAAGCAGGCATATACAATGGAATGAAGGCTATTGCTGAGCACATTGGGTTGTATCCCAAAAATTGTAAGCCCTGAGTCTTTGGAGAAGGGCGGCATATAAATGTAATAAAAAAAAATAGAAAACTAAAAAAAATTAAAAAGAAAACACATTTAAAAGGTGCATTAAAATATATATATTATCTCTCCTAGTTACATACTGATCAATACATTACTATAATATTATCCCCACCCTTTGTGAAAGAGGCCCCCCAAATTTTAAATTGCTAAATCTATTTGCAAATTGTTGATCTATCCATATTAATAACAAAACAGTTAACAGGAAGGAGGAGGAGAAGGAGGAGGAGGAGGAGGAGGCCAGGTTAAAGTTTCAAAATTCTCTGTTAGCAAACTGTTACTGTAATCAACTTGTAGAAAATTTACCATGGAAACTTATCCATGCCAAATTGTCCTGAGAGTTAAGAGTATTTCATGCTTGATCAAATATCCATGTTTGTTTCTTAATACCATCTCTTACCGATTATATTCTGGTTAAATATAATGAATTCAGTCTCCACAATCAATCTTCCCAACAAAGTTCAGATGAAAATGGTTTCCAATTAAGTGTGATATGTCCATTCCCCAATTCCTTTAATTCTCCTAGAGCAAAACAGTTTAGTACTTCTCCATTCAATCAGACTTCTGCTACTGTAAAAGAATGCAGGCTTGAATTTCAGAGAGGAATATGATTTCAACTCAGTTTGATCTAAGTCTTTATTACTCTTTCCAATGGGTCTGCAATTTCAAATCACATTCCTTTCATGAATTTTATTTATCCAGAACTACATGTATCTGAATATTTTCCACAGCCATCATAATTTCATAAAACATTTTTAAAAAGCTTTCAACTAAAAATTGCATGGTACAATATTGTTTTTTTCAGTTATCAGCTTGAATCTTTGCTTGTCTGTAATTCAATATGTTGTTGTTCTGTGTAACTTAGTCAGGAAACACTGAAACAAAATGAAGAAATAAATAATAAAAAAAAGAGAGGGATTTTTTTTCTGGATATTTTGATCCTAGATTAAAAATACATTTTAAAAATTAGCTCCAAATATTTTTCAAATTAATAAAATGAAAACCTGTGGTGAGAGTCCAATATTAATCAAATGAAAGGACTTTCATCATCTAAGAACATGCCACATTTCCTAACAGAGAAGCGAAAGTTATTCAAAACAAAATAAATCAAGGGGGAAGAACAGCTAGAGTCCATCGGGGGGTTAAAATTAATTGATTAATTAATTATCAGACTGGTCAACTTTTATAAGTTTTATAAGATAAAAAGCGGAGTAAAAGAGAATATTCAAAAAGTGAAATTAAAACCCAGGTATACTTAAGAAAACAAACTGCTGAGATAGATGACCAATTGAGTTTCTGACTACTCCCACAGGGAACTGGAATTTTCAACATTCCCTTTCTTGGTTGAGTCATATATACTTCATATATGAATGTAAAGGCTGTTCTGTAGAATTCTGTTCTCTAGTTATAGGTATAAAATTCTGTGGATTTTTGGGGGGCATTTCCTATAAACTTCTAAAGATACATTTTATTGTAGAGAAATAAATGTTAAGCAATCAAAATCATTTGTGCCTAAAGTTGGCTAAAGAGCTATGCTATGATTATACCCACCATGACTTTAGCTAATAGAAGGCACAACGAAACAGAAGTAGAATATTTGGGATAATCTCTAACTTTAGAAAAATACAACATATACAGTATATATCTTTTGAAAAAGGAAGCCAACAAGCAATATCTGAGAACACAACAGATTCTAACAACATGTCATAGAATATAGAATATCAACCTGGAGCATTGGAGGCTGGGAGTGAGCAAAGAGGATCTTCCTATAAGGAAACCTGGACAGAAGCTGCCTGTTTAGAGACAGAACTGATTGCAACATTTTGTATGCAATATTAGTAAAGCAGTAATCATTGTACACGGTGCATTAAGAAAGCTTGTTGGTCAATAACTTTTCTGAAATGTGTGTGTTTGTGTATATATAAATACACATACATATGTATATATGTATGTGTGTGTATTTAATACATTTATAAGAGTGAATAAATTTCCATATATTTCTAAATTAATAAGCTTAATAATAAATTTCCGGACATTTCTAAAATTCTGGTTTAACATTGTCATTATGGGATAGATTAATGAGGGGAAAAAAATGAATTTCAGCAACTGTAGAATCAGACTGCAACATAACAAATTGACAAAACTGAAGGGAGTCTGAGAGAAAGAAGAGCTTTTTATTTGCACTTATCATTTTGGAAATTCTATAGGTTTTTCTAATAAATTTATCTTAGCTAAAGAGAAATAGATATTTACTTAGGCCTTGAGTCATTTAAATTGTAAGCATACATTCAAAACAAATTTTTAAATTGTTGCCCTTGTGAGCAGGTTTTACTATTTGTAAGGTTTCTGCATTTATCAGGGCATCATCTCTATTTGCCCATCTTTCTGCTATGTAACTTTGCAGTATTTTGGGAGAAAGTTTGGCTCTTAATACCTATATAGCTGAAAAACAGCACTGGCACTCTCATTCAGCAGCTGCTGCATATCAGTCATTGAAAAATCTATAGACTAGAAGACAGGATTCTGTAAGATTGGGAATAGGGCTCTATTCCCATTTTTAGAAACTGATCCAGCTTCACATCCCACTACATACACTATTAGTGAATTCGGTTATTGCCAATTCAGTTTCTAATCATTTTCCATGTCTCTCTCTTTGTATGTGTGTATGTTTGTGTGTGCGTGCTTTGGTGGGTATGTATATATCTATATATAGATAGATATCTAGATAAACAGACAGACATGCAGATAGATAATATATAAACTGTTAAAAAGATAGATAGATAGATAGATAGATAGATAGATAGATAGATAGATAGATTGATAATAGATAGAAAGATAGTTTAGTAGTAAAGCAGCAGACTAAAATTTTAGGCACAAAGCCAGTTGGGTTTGGAACTAGTACTCTCTCTTAGCCTTTGAAAAAGGAAAAGGCAAACCATTTCTGAAAATCTTGTCAAGAAAACTACAGGGATTTTCCAGGCAATCACTGGATTCAAAAATGACTTGAAAGCTATTTGTATGTATACATTTCCTCATAAACATAAAGAGGACATAAACTCCCCACTGTGATTTTATTGGGATTGATAATAACCATAGTAAATTCACTCATACAGTTAAATCTGTACTAGTATAAAATGTTCATCAAAGTCTTTATAGCCTTTGTTGCATAGTTGCTAGTTGTATTTAATTTTGGATATGCTAGCTCTTTAAAGAAGAAACACAAATTGCAATATGGTTATTTTTTTCTGGAGGAGAAGAAGGAGGAGGAGGAGGAGGAGGGAGGGGAGGGGGAGGAACACAGTTTAACTGACAGACCGTGTTTAAAAAAGCAGTAGGAAATAACTATCTGAAGAGTTATAATCTTAATTCTTACATTTATTGCAGGAAGTGATATGTAGTCACTATGAACAATTGATTGACTTTAGCTTCTCTTGGCCCTGGGAAATAAACAATGGTAAATCACTTGTTCAATCTTGCTAAGAAAACTGCAGGGACTAGTCCAGGTAGTCACCAGGACTCAAGAATAACTTGAGGGCATCCTTCCCACAAAAAAAAGTTGTTACATACAGAAATGTAGTACATGAGGTACAATATTTTTAATGGATTCTAGAGTCATACATCACTGCTCAATGTTCCAATTCTAGGAAAAGTCACTAGTGCTGGGAAGGTCACATGTGTTTTATTATTTCTGTTATTCGTACAACTAGAAGCTACATGCCTTTGCAGCAATATCATTTGGGAAGAAATAGGAGGTCACAATATTTTTTCAATATTGGTGCTTTAAAAAAAATAAAAACCACATTTCAACTAAATGCTTGTGTTGCTCCCTCACTGTGCAAGAATAGAAGATGTTTTCTTTTTCCAAGGCAATTCAGTCTCTGGTTGATCAGTATTTCACTTCCTCATTTGAGAAAAAAATATTGCAATGCAACATTTGGAAGTAACTATCAGCCAGTTTCTCCCACCTGCAGATGATTCACTTCCAAGTAACCTTTTCTGACTTTATGTTATCTCAGCACACACATTTGAGAACGTGCATTTATTGAGTTAATTTCCTCAGAAGAAATATGGTCATTTATGAAATCAACCCAAAAGATAGCGAGTGAACTTTCTGAGGAAAAAAATAGCACTGGTAAATCCTGTTGCCACCAGGACATTTAATTCAGTTTTATGTCCTATTTTGTTATGCAAAGTTCATGTGGCTGGTAAAAAACTAGCTGGGGAGAGTGTTAACATTACCATGCCAACCCAAATCAGGGCAGACCAGCTAAATATTTCTTCATAATGTTTTTTTTAAATGAATAAGACTTTCAGAGTCCAGTGCAAATTCTCCAAAAAGGAAGAATAATGCTAAGGAGTCATGTGAAAAATGCATGGAAGCTTCCCTAAATACTCTAAAGCTTCTTTTTGTAATGTTCTGAGCTTTGGTCACTAATCTGGTTTTGCAAGGTTGCATTATTTGTAACAAAAAAATTGCTACATCCTTTGCCTGGATTCTATGCAATTCATCAGCTTTCCATTTGCCAGAGGTAAAACTAGAGAAGCAGTCCTAATAGAAAAGGCAAGGTTAAAAAAAAAGATTTAATACTTATGAAGAAGGAAGGAAAACCGAAATCCCAATCATCCTGAAGTATCAATGAATCAGAATGTGTCTCTAGAAATCCTGAGATTAGAGAACTTGTGTTCTCATTTCTCATGCTCATGCTCTTCTCTACTGGCTCCCATTTGGGATAGAGACCTTTACAATACAATGGTTTTATGTATTATGTTGAATTCATCTAGAGCAGTTGTGGAACTGGGGAGGGGAAAAGGCATGATTGATGTTTTGGCAAGAGATCCAAATCTGCCATTGCAGAAATGAACTTTAGGAACCTGCATTTGTTAAAAAGACTGCATTGTTTCTATTTGTACTTGTATCTTTCAGAAAATGTAGGGCTTAGTTCTATACAAATGTGAATTCAACATATTTTTCAGTGCTTATCTTTATTTATCCTAACAGGACTTCAAAAATGAACCAGAAATCTTAAACAAATAGGTTTCTTAGAGGAAATCTATTTTTAACTGTGCTTCTGTCTGCAGGAACAATGAACTTCTCAGAAGCAGGGATAAGGGGAGAGCTAATCTAAACCCTGCATAGTCTTCAATGAAATTATGTTATCAAAGGGAAGGTTGCAGTTCAAATAATGTAAAATTTCCACAATAGTTCATGCCCGAAGCACCAAATTAAATGTTTAAGGAAGCAAATAATGCCATGGTGCTCAGCACATCATGTGCCATTTCTCATGCCTGGAAGGGATGATTTGGAAACAGGCCTGCTGAGGACTGTTGAAGGATGTTAGTTGATGTCATCATTAGTTACTTTTCTTCCTTATGTTCCTTTTAGCCTTAGCCAGAGAGTTAAATCAAGTGGGCTTAATGAAGACTGGAACAAACCCGAGGAAGCAGTGAATGTGCAAAGACCAAGGGAGAAATGAAATCTTTAAGTGGCTGTTTCATTGAGCAAGCCAACATTTCAGAGAGAAGGAAAAATATATATCTAGCTGTCTGGGTTGGTAAAGTAAATATTTTAGTTCTACATTATTTGATAAAAGAGAAAATTGTTTTCTTAGCTGAGATAAGTATGTAGCTTGCTAGCCCCAATTTTAAAGCCAGGAGAACACTTTAGATATGGACAGGTAACTTAACTTCCTCAATGCCTTTGAAGATGAAAAAAATACCTTGTTTTCAGTTCTATCTTCTCTGCTTATGAAACTGTGATACTGCTCATATTCCTTGCCAAAAACAATGAAAAGAGTAAGCAGCCAACTGCCAGCAGTTCAATCCTGACCAGCTCAAGGTTTGACACAGCCTTCCATCTTTTCAACATATATTTGTTTGTTGGTTTTACTGTTTATATTTTATTCTCTGTGATAAAACAATAAATTTATTTTAAAAGGGCATCATTTTTACTAGAAGCACCACATACAATTAATAGGTTGAACATTATATCACCTTTATTTGCACACATCAACAAAAAGATCATTAGAAATTAAGAGGCTTAAATTCTTCCTGAAGTGATCAAGATTCTTATTTCTGTCAATGCGAAAAGTATGGGGACAAGAGCACTCTTCTGTTGATCTCAATTCTTCATTAAATATCACTGCTGAAGTTACCAAATTGTGGCTGCTAAAAAGCTTACTTAGTTCTCAAGAGTATTAGCGATCATTCTGGCAACTGCTCTAAGATGGCTGAATAATCAATCCATTCTTCAACATGCTTAATGATTATTAAACAAATTGATTGATCTACTGCTGAAATGTTGCCATCCTTACATTTTGTATAAATTAATTACTTCAATGTATATTCTTATTTATTTAGTATATAAGCTGTCCTTAGGCAGGCTAGGCTCCTTTCCAATTTAGTTTTCCTTAGTTGATAATAATGCTAACTTCTAGAAGTGTTTCAGAAATGGAAAATGAAAACTGTTTATAGTTGAAAACAGAACATCCCACTTATAATGTTAAAGCATTTTGAGCCAATTTTGATGTGATGAAACTGAATTTGAATTAATAAATATCCATATCCATAACTTGACTACTATATCCATATCCATAGGATATAGTAGGAAATAGCCTATTCTCCTTTATTTTTGATTCATAATCAAAAGGATAAGATAGAAACATATAAATGCTACTAGAATGTCGAACTGTAGAAAAATCAGCAATCCTTATACTTCCTGCTTTGAATTCATGTATAAATGTATCCTTCATTTGCCCTTGGGTTATGATACTTTAAAGCAGGGGTGGAAACGATGGCCCTTTTATGACTTGTGGACTTCAGCTCTCAGAATTCTGGTTCAGGAATTCTGGGAGTTGAAGTCCAGAATACATAAAGTACACATAGTTTCCATCTCTGTTCTAAAGGAAGACAAAAAGAGGTTACTAGAAAAAGTATATCCAGATGTTTCTATCAAAAAAGACTAACCCTTTGTTGTATTGTTGTGATTCAAGAATCAGTCCTTTTGTATAGGTATGAGAGATATCACAATGCACATAGAAAAAGGCAGCGCTTGTGTTGCAGTAGCATGATGCTGATTTTATCATTTACCACTTGACACTTTTGATTTCGATGAGTCTATAAGTCTCTCTTTAAAATAATAATAATAATAATAATAATAATAATAATAATACAGAAATCTTAATGTTTCTAACCATCTTTCAACATGATTACCTTCTTCAGGGTATCCAGGAGAATATCCTGGCAGACAATGAATTCTAGTCAGTCCATTAGCCCAAAGTTAATGTTTTAAAATAAGCTTCTGAATCTAAACTGATTCTACCTAAACCAGGCCTGAACACCTTGCAGAGGGAAGAGTCACATTAAAATCCTCACCAACTATAAAGGAATACCCAGCACATAGGGACTGTGTGCTGGCTAGTGGAGCACTAACAGCAGTGATGAGACTTGAAGTCACTCAGCAGTGCATCTTTCTGTGTGGTAGTGAATTTATTTATATTTTAAGACACTCCAATGGGTTGCAAAAGGTTGCTTGACAGGCTGTATGTGGCCCACAGGCTGTGTGTTGTGCTATTGAAGAAATCCAAGTACATGAGCTTCCATACAAATATGTAAAGGTTCACTTGCAGATATGGCTGACCCATACTTTATGTTCCTTCTTCTTCTTTTCTGGAGGAGAGGATAGCCTGAAACTGCTTGCTGAAAAAGAAGGAAGGGAGCAAGGAAGGAAAAGCTCCTGCCAAGGAGACACCCATGCACAGAAACCACAACTTAATTATTTTTCAGTTAACATTTTTGCTTAAAAACATTTCACTTCTCATCCAAGAAGCTTCTTCAGTCCTGAATCAGTTTCAGAACTGAAGAAGATTCTTGGATGAAAAGAGAAATGTCTTCAAGGAAAAACAAAGCCCAGTTGCTTTTTGAAAAAAAACATCTTTGTGACAAACATGGCCTGGATGCTGAGATTCAAGGTGTTGGTGACAACTTATAAAGTCCTACATGGCTTGGGTCCGGGGTACTTGCAGGAGAGTCTCCTGCTGGCATCGCGTTCCGATCGCCTGGTATGCTCCCACAGACAGGGCCTCCTTGGGATACCGTCGACCAGACACTGCCGGTTGGCGGTCCCCAGGGGTAGGGCCTTCTCTGTGGGAGCCCCCACCCTTTGGAACCAACTTCCCTTGGGCCTTTGTTTGGCCCCCGATCTCTGCTCCTTCTGCCGTGACCTTAAGACCTGGCTTTTTGAACAGGCCGGTCTGGACTAACTAAGGGGGGATGGGTTTGTTTTTTAGGGGTTAAATTTTAATTGACTTTTAATTGTTTATGCTTGTAATTAGTTTAATTCTTTTTTATTGTAAATTTGTATGGATTTTATATTGTTAGCCGCCCTGAGTCCTTAGGGAGAGAGGGCAGCATACAAATCTAAAATAATAATAATAATAATAATAATAATAATAATATCTCCATAGACATTATTTTTTAAAATATATATATTATTAAATTTATTTGCTGCCCATCTCACACTTCTAGGCATTACATTGTCTCAATTACATTTACAGGCAATTACATTTGCCTCCTCAGTGGCACTAGAACATAAGAATGGATGTGTGATAAACACACACTGCCTCAGAAAAGCAAGCCTTTTTTAAACTTAAAGTGCTAAACAAACAGGGAAAATCAACAAATTCATATATGTCTTTCCAGTGAAATCCACTTAACACTGCATCAAAAATTCATAAAGCATGACTAAAGTACATTCACGATCACAGCCACCCCTACCACCAGTACTCATCTTTGTTTTTCAAGCAGCAGTGTGTTTTCCCATTTTTCAGTGCAGTATGAAGTCTCAGAAATAAAACGGAGTGAATACTAAGGGTAACGAAAAACATTAAAAAACATAGGAAAGCCAAGAAACATTTAGCTTTTGCAAATGCACTCAAAATGAAAAAGCATAAGAGAGCCAATATTCAAGTAGTCAATCAAACCAAAGCAATCAGAAAACAGAAAACATTTTTTTTGGTAGGGTGGGGGGAAACGATATTTATGGCTTGCTAAGCTTAGGCGTGCATGTGCACTTTTAAATATTCTTTTGATTGGAGTGCCTGAGCCTTTAAAGAGGAAGACTTGCTATATTTATAAAGGAATCCTGATTTTCAAAATTAATAGGAGATAGCAGCATGATCAGAATGCATCTCAACAGGCCAATCAAAGCAATCTTGTGTGTTTGTTTTTCTTTTATAAACCACTGATTCAAATGGAAATAAATTTCCCATAGGAATCTGAACAAAAATACCAGCGGTGACATACTGTTTAGGCAATTAGGCAATGACCCAATGAGTGGAAGACTAGTCACATCCAGAATAGGTCCCTCACTGTGCCTTGTCTTCCTTAGAGTCCCTCTTGTTTCTCTCTTTTATTTATTTATTTTTATTTATTTATTAGGCTTATATGCCGCCCTATCTCCTGAGGGACTCAGGGCGGCTTACAATTAAAACAGTCCCAATACAATTACAAAAATGTTAAAGGACATTAAAAACCAAGGACTCCTTTGTCAATTAGAATATTTTAAAATATATTTAACACCCTCCCTCAGTCCCCATCAGTCCCCATCAGTCCGGGTAGGCTGGTTGGAATAGCCAAGTTTTTAGGTCACGGCGGAAGGAGCGGAGGTCAGGAGCCGTCCGGAGCTCCAGGGGAAGTTGATTCCATAGAGTGGGTGCTCCCACTGAGAAGGCCCTACTCCTGGGGGTCGCCAGTCGACATTGTTGTGTCGATGGCACCTGGAGCAGGCCCTCTCGATGGGAGCACACGGGACGTTGGGAAGCTGTTATTGGCAGCAGGGTCTCCCGCATGTATCCTGGTTTTGATCACTCTTTCCAGTATAAGCCAATAGAAACAGGAACATGACTAATCCTTCCTGCTATATAGGCCCACAGAGGAAAATTTAGAAGAAAATACACCAGTTGCAAGAGACAAAACAGTTTCATATCAGTCTAAACAGTACTTTTTTTTAATTCATATTTATATCCCGCCCTTCTCCGGAGACTTAGGGCAACTTACAGTTTTTGGGATACAACCCAATGCGCTCAGCAATAGCCTTCATTCCATTGTATATGCCTGCTTATTACTAAGCGGCATTTTTTACAAAGTCAGCTTATTGCCCCCAACAATCTTGGGTCCTCACTTTACCTACCCCGAGAGGATGGAAGGCTGAATCAACCTTGAACCTGGTGGGATTCGAGCCTGCAATAATTACAGGCAGCTGGAGCTAAGTGCTAGGCTATTAACAGCCTGCACCACCAAGGCCCTTGCCTTGGTGGTGCCCTTGAGTGCAAAGTATTCAAGACTATTCCATTAAAAATTGATTTGGAACACCATATTTAATTTTGTATCCAAACTAAACCAGCTCTCTTTTGTAATGTTCTTGAACTAGAATTCACATAAAATGTGTTTGGTTTGGAATGTGACCCCTCTCTTTTTTTCAAAAACTAATAATTTCAAGTTACAATATGAAACCCTATTGATTTCCATTACAGAGTTATTGTAGTTGTTACTGTTGAATAATATACTGTATATAGAGCATGGGAAACGCCTGACATACTCCATTTTTATTTTTATTATTTTTGTCTCCATCCATCACTCTGTTTCCAATATGTGCAGCTACTTTTATAAGCTTTCCCCCATCTCTAGAGGGACCAGGCAAAAATTTACCCCCTTATTTTCACATACCTATTTTATCTCCTCTTTGTGCTGTCTTTTACAACTCTTATGGATGATCTTGAAATTGAACTGAGTATATTATCACCTGAAATCATTTGAAAGGGATTTCCAAATACACTTAGATGTCATATGCAGCAAGACAAAAAAAGATACAAGATATGAAGAGAAAAATAAGTATTCTTTTGCAGTTTAATAAATGTCACTGTAATGATTAGACCCTCAAAAATGTATAAAGTGATAAAAGAATTAAGATACAGAACCAGCGAATATGACAAGATCTGTACAAAATTCTGGTTCACCAGCTATGCTGTTAGGTGATTCCTAAGAAAATAAATGAGAAAAGCAACTCATGCATAAAGATAAGTATGGTGGAGGAAGGAACATTTTGACGTTCCTTACTGACATTTCAAGGACTTGGTTTTCTTGGCATACTGTTTCCAGCAATAGTCAACCAGATGCTTTCCTAACAGGGCAAAAGATTGCAGTTCTTTCCTGATACTTCTTTCAGGAAATTATGTTCAGAAGATTGCTATCTCAGAAAATGAAGGCTCCATTTGACTTATAATGGGTATGATTCATAGACCTGTACTCCATGCATTTGTCTAATGCTTTTTAAAATAGTGTTTAGGCTAGTAACAGCCTCACGTAAAGAAATCTATTTTGAAAAGCCAAATTAAACAATTGCTTGTTGGAGAAACTCTCATTTTTCAATATTTTCAACTCTGTCAATTAATTTTAAGATCTTGTTGATCTTGACTTGATCAAATTCTTTTCCCCCTCTTCCCAATCCTTTCATAATTTAGCAAATGTGTGTAGCATGGTAATGATGCAAGAATCTTGCCAGCTTGGATAGGAACCCATTTGGTATTCACAAGCTTTTCATTTATTTGTGCTTATTTGGATTTTTTTTTATCAACTTTAAAATGTTGCTACATGCATATTGATCAAACTTTGAGCATGTTATTTAATCTCCCCCCCACCCAATATAGGAATTATACAACCTATGTTCATCAATACTAGAAAAATCCTTTCAGTTAATGGTATTGACAGTCAGAAACAAAAACTCAGATTTTTGCAAAATGTTTTGGTCCATTTAAAAACACATCACAAATAAGCAGAATCTGGTTTTAAAGAAACTGATGCTCAACTTTTAATACAATTCAACATTACTATGTAGATAAAGCTGTATTCCAAACCTACAGAATTCAAATTCTGAGGAAATTATTAATCCCATCAACCTTTATTCTTGTCTAAATATTTTTCAGCAATAATGGAGGGTATTTAACATACTTATTTTGGCTCAATATAAATCATCTGCACTCATTGTCATTATTAATGGATACTGAAGATTTCATTAGCTATCTGAGTCAAATAGCTGCCTTAAATCAACTATCAAGCTGTTAAAGTCAGACTTGTCAAATAATGCACAGCAGGATAAACATCAGAATTAACCATGTGTTTTCAAACATATGACAATTGTTTGAGAATATTAAAAAAAAATGCTTTACAGACTACCTCCAGTAGTTTATTTGCCCACATGGCAGAACTGTGATTCTGTCTGAACATTCATAATAGGAAAGAAATGTAATTAATTTTGCATTGCAGATGACATTCTCTTTTGTTTAATGAGCCTTTTTTTTTAAACGGCAGTTGTTAAGTGTGGGATTTGCTGCCTTCCTTTTCTGAATGTAGTGAGTCATCTCAGAAAAGCCAAATTTATAGGGAGCAGTAGACGGTTTTATAAAAGTTTTTTATATCTTAAGTGAAATATTCTCAGAATTAGTACTTTCAAACAAATTATTAAGGAAAAGAAATGAATTCTCAAAAAGAGTAATACAATATCAGGATTCTTTGTCCTAAGTGTTCAGTTTAACTATAGCTCTTAGTCTTGGTAAAATGGGGACAGAACAACTGGGGAAGTTGAAGTTTTTGTGATCATTATCTTGACCTGCCTTTAAAAAAAAACTCCTTTATTTTCAGTCAGTACAGTAGAGCTTTACAATGGTATTCTTCTTCATGGTTCTGAATCAGGAACAACTAGCTTTAAACTAAGGGTACTGCAGTATAGTAAAGTGTTTTTGTTTTTTGTTTTGTTTTAATTATCTATTTTGCTTTGACTGGCCTTGTTCCAGAAGACTTCTTAGCCATGCACCATTGCCAAATTAGCCTAGAACAAACCAGAGAATTCTGAGCAATGATTTTTAAAATAACCCTTATCATGAGCATAATAAATATATTATGCCCATCTGAAACAATGTAAGAAAGAGAATACCATCCAAAAGACCTTGCCAGTCACAGTAGTTTGACACTCCTAATGCACTATCTTTTCCCTACACTTGTCACTCATTCTTCATATGTATCAATATACAGGCTACATGGATGAAGCTAATTCAAGCAAATCCTTATAACCCACGTGGTTCCTTTTCAGAAATAATGATTTCAATCAGATACAAAACCCATATGATTGGCTGCTTCCATGCAATTCTAGAACTCACAGTACAATGCATAGTCATAAAGGGGATCAAAATATGGCCGAGCAGTTTTACTTTGTAGAATGCTACTTATCTTGTTCAGTGTCAGACAGACGTTAGTCCCTCATAATCAGTATGAACAAGGAACATAGCAAGGTGGCTTAATTTTTTTAAAGGGTGGTGATAGTCAACTTACCATCTCCAATAAGTGAAGGATACTACCAACAAATTAAGACAAAATCAGTTTTTCTGGTAGCAGTATCCTCTGAGCAAGATTTCTTCAGCTGAATTGGTTAAAGGCTCTAAAGACACTGGTATGCCAGATTTCAAAGACGTGACTCCATAAAGAGGAAGGTAATGCAGCTGAGCAATATTGATTGACATTTCCTGAGTTATTAGCAAATATCAGATCTAGTCAATAAGATTTATTCTTTGCAGTAATGTATTATATTTCATGAAGTTATGACAACCTTTATTTTTCTTTCTTTCTTTGCTGAATGTTCCAGGTCACTTATTCCCTATGTGTTTATTTCTTTTCAAATTGCAAATGATTTTTCTCATGCAGATCAAATTTCAATTGGTGGTTGCTAGTGGAGAAGAAAACAGTATAGGGGAAATTTTATTGGTATGTGTGCCTCCTGTGTGCTCAAAGTTAGATCACTGATAGCTCTTTAGTATCTCTGCCCCCATTCAATGTAAGATGCAGAGTAAAATGTTAAAATAACAAACAGTTATATATCCTGCATTATAAAGTATTCTCTTTCCAGACACAGGGTTATCCAAGGTCTTCTATATTCCTACTTCTATTATTACTCTATTATTTTTCAATGATCAAATATATAGGTAAACTCATCTTCGGTTTCTGTAATCTTACGTAAGAATTATGTCAATCAGTCTTTGGAGTTCTTTACTTTTAACAGCAGAAGACTAGTGATTCACTCAGGGGTGGAATTCAACCAGTGTTACTACCAGTTTGGTGACTACGTTTTGCGCACACATATAAAACAACCTAAGGCTGTGCTGCCTGGACAGCTGAAAAGCGCTGCGCGCAGGTGCGCAGCATTTGAAAAGCCTCTTTTTCCCTGCTTTTTCAACCTCAGTTGTGCCACGCAAAGCAGCTGAGGTTGAAAAAGCAGGAAATAAAGGATAAGTAAGAGCCTGGGCAGGTGGGTGGGCCCAACAGCAGCAAACACAGAACGGTTCGGTGTCTGCTGCTCTTCAGAGCTACCCGCTCTATAGAACCGGGCAGAACCAGTAGCATCCCACCCCTGGATTCACTGCAATGTGTCAACTTAATAAAATAGTTGTTGGACCCTTTCTAATTGTTGGCATGTTCTTAATGAGCTCTTTTCAGCAGACAGCATAACTAAAGTTCCATTCTTTTCAGTCTCAGGGTTTGTTTAAAAAGATACTTAAGTATTGTTTAGTATCTGATTAAAAATATAGAATGAGCTGGTTTATGGTCACTATTTTGTATGTGTTTATTTAAGAACCAAAAATAAAAAATAGTTAAAAGAAAAAAATGACTAGAAACTAACAACATATGGAAAAGATAATTGAAACCTTCAGTATAGAGCAGGGGTGTCAAACTCAAGGCCCGGGGGCCAGATCCAGCCCATAGGGTGCTTAGATCTGGCCTGCAGGGCCACCCTGGAAGCAGCAAAGGACTGGCTCATAGTGCCTCTGCCAGCAAAAATGGAGCTCAGGAAGGCCATGCCCAGCCCTCCCAAGCTCTGTTTCCAGCTGCCACAGCCTCCTGCAATCCTCTGCCAGTGAAAATGGAGCTCGCAGCCCTCCTGAGCTCTGTTTTCACTGGCAGAGGGTTGCTGAAGGCAGTAGCAGGTGATAACAGAACTTGGGAGCCCGTTTTCTGTGGAAGAGCACTCAGGCCACCACAGGTGCTCCAGACATGAGTGACGTTGAGCTGGCCATGCCCACCCTGGCCATGCCCCCCAAGATTAAACACAACCCTGATGTAGCCCTCAATGAAATCAAGTTTGACAACCCTGGTATAGAGATATGCCATATATCTCTGTGTGTACTTGTATGTTTCTGAATGCAACTGCATATATATTTCATAGGCATCAAGTAGAAGCTCCAATGATGTGTCTGGGTCAGCATGTAATTGCACAAATTATGCAAATTATATAATTTATATAATTTTCATGATGTTATCATAATGTACTTGACATCACTTGCACTCTTTTGCACATTATGACCATGGTATGTGCATTTATGTATGTACCCACATGATACTGATTGTTTTAATAAGCTTCAGAAAACATTTGTATTCATATTTGTGCACTCTGAAGTCTCTCTTCCTATCTAATCTGAAGTATTTACCAGACTTAATACATCAATTTTAACAAGGCAAGACAGAAAGGTAGAACATGAAAGAAAGAAAATATATGCCTATCCAATCTTAAGAAAAAGCACATTAAGCAATCTCATTTAATATTTATATCTAAAACACTTGCTCAAAAGTAATCTATCATGAAAAACATTTTAAATCTACTAAAAAGATCTAAATATATATCATTCCAAGGGTTATCAAAGCTCATTGCTGTTGCTTTAGATTTTCAGTTACAGTTATTTCCTACACTTTTAAAACTGCTAATCCAATGAAAGATGTTTCCCAAGATTTCAGAACAACAAACCTAGCAATTAACAACAGGAATTAAATCTATTTTGTGTACTGCATAAATTACAATTTTAAGAATTCTTTTAGGAAATGCGTACAATAAATGAACAATTGAATTTATTATGAGGAAGAAAAAAAGCTATAAGTTTTCCAAATTAGGTCACAAATAGTAATTGATAGGCCTTGATGCCAGAGTTCAGAAGATATTCCAATTTATTAATATTCTGATAACATAAAGTTATAATTTCTATAAACTTTCTTAAAGTGGAATTATCATTATTTTGTGCATGCCCAGCAATGGCAGGCTGACATTTGTGAGCGCTATGGAGGAGTGGGGGATTTTGCTGGTTGGGGGGTGGGGGGCTTTGTCCTCCTCCCCCTAGCCCCTGCGTTTGTTACTGGGGGACTGGGGTGTCCAATGATGGTCCCAACAAGTTTGAGGACCTGGTGGCAGTGGAGTTTCAGCCAGTTTTGCTCAGCGGTGAGAGAGGTGGGGGAAGTGTCAACAGCGGAGGGCGTGTCCATTGGAGGAAGGTTGGAGGAGGCCTTGGCGTTGGCGGTGTTACCGGAGATGCCTGATGGATCCATCAGCTGGCCAGCGGCATTGCTAGTGGCATGGTCAGTGGCATTGGTGTGCCGGGATGCCAGCAGGAGGCGTCCTGCTCAGTGAGGGCGCCGGGGGGTGGCCCGTCGGCTGGCTTGGCAAGCGCGCCTGTTGCCGCTCTTGTCTGGATTTGGGCTGTGGTGGACGCTGCCGGATGTTGGAAGCCAGCCTTTTGGGCTGGCTGTTGCCTGGGCTTGGCTCACTGGAGGTGTTGTCAAGGGCCTTGGGCTGCCTGGGCTTGTGCCCTGGACTTGGCAGCTGGGCGGTGACTCTGGCGGCTCGATGGGAATGTTAATGAGGAGGAAGATCCAGTGACTGCCTGGGTGGGTAGCCCAATGGTCAGCTCAATGGGTGTGTTGCTGTTGCGCTCGGGTGGGTGGGGCCAAGGGGGCCTCGCCGGGCAGAGGCTGCAGATGGATTGGACCTCTACTGTTTGGACCTGCTTAGAACTCGGTTCCTGGACCGGAGAGGCCGTGCTGGTCTGGAACCATTTGTGGGTCACTCATTTTACTATCTTCGAATGGACTGTGTTGAGTCCTACTGACCTCTTATGGCTTGAGGACTTTGCCGACTCCACTGTTGAGCCCAAGATTGGAGGACTGTTCCCCTAATTGCCCTCCCCTTTCTGCCCTTGTACAAGGTTGTGGGTGGACCCATCGTGGTGAGAGGGCAGTGGGGTCACCTGTCCTACCCATTCCTGGCCTTTCTGGGAGGGGTTCCGCCATGGTGTGAGGATGGTGGAGAAGCGCTTTCTTCTATTCTGCTTTCCCCTCCCACAATTGACTGTGCGAGGGCGATCGTGGGTGGCCGGTGTGCTCTTGGCTGTCGAGAGCTTTTCCTGTACCAGTGGTGCTGTTTTTTGTCAACCGGCATTTGTTTTCCCCATCCCCCTCTGTGGCTGGCTTGGTGACCATGACTTTGTCTTATTTGATGTCAGAACTGTGGGCCCTGGGGAAGGCCCCCCTATCCCTGAGATGGCCCAATGCCATTTCTAAACTGTACCTTGATGACAGATTTTGGAAACCCAAGAGGTGGCATGCTGCAAAACGGGGGTGTAAGGGGGTAAGGGGTGGGTTGTACAAATTTTTAACCAAATTTTTAATAGGGTTAGGGAGGAATGGGGAGAGTGGGTTCAGGTGGGAATTTGGGGGGGTTCTGCCGAATCTCACTCAACCATTGTCCAGGCTGGATATGGGTTGTGGCGGGGGGGGAGGGGGCCTCAGGGCTCTTGGGGGAGAGGCTGGAGCCAAGATCTCCACAGTGATTGGAATGGCAGGAGATGGTGAAACAGAGGGCCGGATCAGTATTTGGGAGTGCGCCCTCGCTATTTATGAGCAGTGGTGCACTCCGACCCTCATGTTTCTGCCCGCTTCCCTGGGGATGTGGGAGGTTTGGCCCCTGGGCTCAGGATAGTTTATGTCAACGCCAGGTCCGTGGTGAATAAAGCCCCCCTCATCAAGGAATTGATTGAGGAGGAGGCCGCGGACCTGGCTTGCATCATGGAGACCTGGTTGGGGATTTTAGCTTCACCAACCTCGGGCCCAGGGTAGGGGAGGAGGAGTGGCGGTGGTTATTAGGAAGTCCTTGTGTCCAAGGGAGGCCACTGTCTCACAGATTGGCGGGCGTGAGTCCCTCCTCCTGAGGTTGGGCCCAGGGGCCCAGCTGGGCCTGTTGCTCATGTACCTGTCTCACAGCTGCGTGACAACAGCCCTACCCAAGCTGCTCGATGCCCTCTCAGGGGTGATGGTGGAGTTCCCAAGATTATTATTCTTGGGGACTTCAACCTCCCTTCCCTGGTGGATCATCGGGTTTAGAGTGGGAGTTCATGGCTTTCAGGATGGCCATGGACCTGACTCAAGTAATTCAGGGCCCGACCCATGGGGGGACACATACTTGACCTGGTTTTTATCTCTGGACAGTGGTATAATGATCTGGGTGGGGGGTTACCAACTATTCAGCCCCTGTCATGGACTGATCATTTCCTCCTTCGGCTGGGCTTCCATTACGCCACTCCATGCTGCTGGGATACAGAACTGACCAGGTGGTTCTGTCCCAGGTGCCTGATGGACCCTGAGAGGTTTCAGTCGGTGCTTGGGGCGTTTCCTGCCTCCCTCACCCACAACTTGGCTGAGGCCTTAGTGGATGCCAGGCATCAGACTGCCTTGGAGGCTCTTGACCGAGTTGTCGCTTTGCAGCCCCTGACCCATCCCAGATCCCGGTTATCTCCTTGGTTTTCTGCAGAGTTCCAGGAAATGAAGCACTGGAGGAGGGGCCTAGAGAGCAGTTGGAGGTCCATTTGTTCAGAATCTGACTGATCTCAGTTGAGATCTTTCACGAGGACTTACCTTGTGTTGATGGAGGCAGCGAAGTCTTCTTACTTCTCCACCCTCATTGCATCTGCAGAGAATTGTCCAGCTGCCCTGTTCAGGGTTACCCGCTCCCTCCTGACTCTGGAGGGGGGGGTGACCCTTTGCAGGGACGGGCCGAGGAATTTAGTCATCACCTGATGGACAAGATCACTCAGATCCGGGCCGGCCTGGACTCCGACTGGCTAGAGTCGGATGCGGGAGTAACGTCGGGTCTTGCTGTTACAATCTGGGATGAGTTTGACCCTGTGACTCCAGAAGAAGTGGACAGGGCCATGTGGAGGTTGAGCACCACCATGTGTTTATTGGACCCGTGTCCCTCCTGGCTGGTTTATGCCGCCCGGAAGGTGACACAAGGCTGGCTCCAGGCAGTGGTCAACACTTCGTTGGGTGAGGGGTTCTTCCCTGCCGCCTTGAAGGAGGCGGTGGTGAGGCCCCTCCTCAAGAAGCCTGCCTTGGATCCAGCTATTTTAAACAACTTTCACCCTGTCTCCAACCTTTGCTTCGTGGCGAAGGTTGTTGAGAGCGTGGTGGCGTCTCAACACCCAAATGCCCTGGAGGAAGCTTCCTACCTTGATCCATACCAATCGGGCTTCAGGCCCAGATACAGCACAGAGACGGCATTGGTCGCGCTGATGGATGATCTCTGGAGGGCTCGGGACAGCAGATATTCCTCTGTCCTAGTCCTATTAGATCTCTCAGCGGCTTTTGATACCATTGACCATAGTATCCTGTTGCGACGCCTCGAGGGGTTGGGGGTGGGAGGCACCATTCTTCAGTGGTTCTCCTCCTACCTCTCGGGATGTTCGCAATAGGTGTTGACCGGGTGGGCAGAGGTCGGCTCCGCAGCTCCTCGCTTGCGGGGTGCCACAGGGGTCGGTCCTCTCTCCCCTCCTGTTCAACATCTAGATTAAGCCGCTAGGTGACATCATCCATGGTTTTGGGGTGAGGTATCATCAGTATGCTGATGATACCCAGCTTTTCATCTCCACCCCAGACCAACTCAGTGATGCCCTCACCGTGATGTCTCAGTGCCTGGAAGCGGTGCAGATCTGGATGGGGAGGAACAGGCTCCAGCTCAACCCAACCAAGACCGAGTGGCTGTGCGTGCCGGCATCTCGTATGATCCAGGAATTTCCACCTTTAACCATGGGGGGGACGTGTTGCAACTTGGGTATCCTCCTGGATACATGGCTCAGTTTGGAGGAGCAGGTGGGAGCCGTGACCAGGGGGGGCATTTGCCCAGGTTCACCTGGTGCGCCAGTTGTGCCCTTACCTGGAACGAGATGCACTACACATGGTCACTCATGCACTTGTTACGTCCCAACTCGACTACTGCAATGCTCTTTATATGGGGCTGCCCTTGCGGACCACGCGGAGGCTTCAACTGGTGCAGAATGTGGCCACGCGGGTTGTGATGGGAGTTTCCCGATACTCCCATGTTACACCCCTCTTGCGCGAGCTGCATTGGTTGCCAGTTGCCCTCCGCGTGAGATTCAAGGTGCTGGTACTTACCTATAAAGCCCTACATGGCTTAGGGCCAGGGTACTTGCGGGAACGCCTCCTGCCAGCATTGAATTCCCATTGCCCGGTGCACTCCCACAGGCAGGGCCTCCTTGGGGTGCCATCGGCCAAACAATGTCGGCTGGTGGTCCCTAGTGATAGGGCCTTCTCTGTGGGTGTGCCCACCTTCTGGAACCAGCTTCCACTGGAGCTCCGTTTGGCCCCTGACCTCTGCTCCTTCTGCCGCGGCCTAAAGACTTGGTTATTTGAACAAGCCAGCCTGGACTAAGGGGGGGATGTCAGGGTAGTTTTAAATGTTTGTTCTGGTTTTAGATAATTTATTTGGTCCTATTGGTTTAATAATTTTTTAACTTTTTTAAATTTGTTACTGTATGTTTTTTATGATGTGAGCCACCCTGAGTCCCCAGGGAGATAGGGCGGCATATAAGACCAAATAAATATTATTATTATTATTATTATTATTATTATTATTATTATTATTATTTGAATTTCTAGGCCGCCCCATCTCCTGAAGGACTCGGGGCGGCGTACAACCATATAAAAACAATACAATACAAATATCACGCAGTTAAAAACTAACTAGAAATCCAATCAAATTTAAAATCATGAAAACAAATCGTTAAAACTCCCATCCCCCCCACTCAGTCCAGGTTGACAAGTTGGAATAACCATGTCTTCAAGCCACGATGGAAGGAGCAGAGGCCAGGGGCCATCCGAAGCAGTTGGTTCCATAGGTTGGGTGCTCCCACAGAGAAGGCCCTACCCCTGGGGGTCGCCAGCTAACATTGTCTGGCTGACGGTACCCCAAGGAGGCCCCGTCTGTGAGAGTGCACGGGACGTTGGGAGGCCATTTCTGGCAGCAGGGTCTCCCGCAAGTACCCCGTTGTGCATGTTGTGCATGCACTTTTCATAGTAAATTCTTAATGTCCTGCTAAAATAGATTTAAACTGAATTCTGTATCACCAAGAGTTCCGACTCCAAACCATTCTCAAATGTTTTTAAAGGACTTCAAGAGGACCTATTGTGCTTGACATACAAAAAAAAGTTTAGTATAACTTGTTTATTCTAATATGAAAAAATATACCTTTATATTTGCACAATATTGATGAATCACCTTGCTTTCAAAAAGAAGGAAATCTGTACCATTCCTCAGACTTCAATAATCTTAACTGATATATTTTACAAAGAAGTGTTGAATCTGACTCATTTGAAGCCAAGTTAGAACTTATTTCTGCAAAATAAATTAAGTTGTAACAGCTTCTATTGATAAGTAAACTCTCTGATTCTAAAAAAAAATCTATTATCTTCCCAATTCTTTTTATTGAACATGAGGGTGATCAAAGGGTTGGAGAAGAAAGTTCAGGAGACAAAAATTGTAATACGCAAAACAAGCAAAATGTGTATAGTCAATAAAATATAAGCAGCAGGCAGCTCTGCTAATATATTTCTGATGCTTGCCTTCAGAGCATCTTAAAACAAGGCTTTATAAATATCTTTATATCTTCTTGCTTTTGGAGGACTAAGCCTATTTGCTTACAGAAACCATGTGCAACTTAAATGGCTAGAATGAACTATCATATCTATAAGAAAAAGTGTGAACTAAAACTTACCTTTACATGGTCTAGGAACTTCAAAAAGTACTTATACTTTGTTATGTATTTGATATATTTCAAGACTTAATCTTCCTTAGAAGGTTACCTAAGTGTTTTTCTTTGATTGTAAAAATTGTAAAAAATGATTGATAGATGCCATTTTTTGATTGATTGATTGACAAGCTCAACACTTCATCTGATGCAGAATATGACAGCTGGTATGCTGGAAATGAAACCCCTTTAAGTAGCTTTTTCTACTTTTCAGGTGCTGCATTCACTGCCATTATGTTTTTGAAGGCAATTCAAAATGGTGATTTTCCCCACATGCTTTGTGTTAAGTTTGCATGAAGAGTCAGACGCGAGGAATTCCAGCAAAAGACTTTATTAATGACAACAGCTCGAATGGACCCGTCCGGGTAAGGCTACGGCTGCTTCTTATAGCCGGCAGCCGTAGCTGCTAGCCAATGGGAGTGCAGGGTTTCTTCCCGCACTATTTAAACCAATACCATTTGACATTTTACAAGACCAATTCAAATAAACCAATAACATTTAAACCTACATACATAACACTTTGGATCCAAATTAGCATCTCAAAGATCTGTCTGCTTCTACAATCAACCTGTGAAACATTGCTTTGGGTCCTTTCCCCTTGAGATGTTAGGTGGATGGAGGTTCTTGAGGAAGCTTTCTTCATGACTGTTTCCTTTTCTTTGGATTTTCATAAATGTGGTGATTGGGACTTTGCTTAAAGGTTTCTAACCATAACCTTAAATACATCTGCTCTGTTATATAATCCCACTAGGGGTTCCAGAAAATTGTTCCTATTTCTTAGCTCGGAATGAAAAATTGGAAAGCTTGTTGCTTGGCCGGTCATAAACCATACCTCACAGTTTTGGAAAGTTAATGGAAAATCCTTGCTTTAGAGAACAGTTGTATTTGCTTACTGGTCTCACCTTAGGCGTTTGCTTACAATGCACTGTACTCGATGTCCAGAAGATTTTCTTACTAATCTGTTTGATATACTCATTGGCTCTGTGTTGGGATTGGTTCTTTAGTCCATTTTAAAATCTACCTATCTTTGTTAAATGCTTCTTCTTTTGTGTGGGGGTGTGTGGGGGTGTGAAGGAGAGAGAGACTGACAGACAGACAGACAGACAGACAAGAAACAGAGAGAGACAGAGACAGAGAGAGATGTCATACAAAAGTGACCTTGAAAAAACTACTCATTCACAATTACAAAAACATGTTTTAAGCCCAATAAGAGAAGAAAACTTCAGAAAGTACAACAAGTAGGCTCTGCCTTGACTCCCTGGATTATAAGAGGGAGGGAAGAGAAAACACAGATTCTATAGCCTATTCCAGCATGTTTTCAGATCTGACCTACCTTGAAGGGATGACTTACTAGTTGCTTTAACATCCCCTGAGAGGAAACAATAGGATGCAAACAACTGATAAGGCCAAGGCCATAACAGCTTTCAAGGAAACTCATTGTTTTGACTCCCCTTTTGTAAATTACATGGATAAATATGATTGGTGTTAAATCTGTACCCCTGTTCTCTTTCTACCTTATCAGTTCACCAGATCTATAAATAGTATGGAGTTGTGACTTTATGTGTCTGTAATGCAAATGTTTTCCCTATTGTCAAAGATGAATCTTTTGAGGCCAATTAAACTTTTTTTTTCATATTTTCCCACAGCTGACATGAATGGGAGTCATAAAACATCTGTGTGTGAAAGGCAAATTATAAGGCTTTGGAGGGATTGCAGGTGGTTAGTTTCTCAAATAGTCCCCGCTTTCATTATTGAAGCATTTCTGCTGATTTGACTGATTGGTGTACATCATAACAAACACAGACAGAATTGTGCTTCCAAGGGACACTTGAAAAAATAACAGGCTAGGCTGGAGAATCCAAATGATTATGTACATCAGCAGCTTCTCAGCAAACAAAAGTACAATCACACCTCACATTTGTGTACGTCTGCATATAGGAGCATGCATGTATTAATATTCAGACTTACAAGTACCAACTCTTTTCTGGGTATTTATTTACCTGAAAATCAACCCTGAAAATGACCCATGTTGCATCCAATATTATATTTTCTGGTTGCATTCATTCAGCATTCCTGAACTGAAGAGTCAACTTATTTTCTGTATTTGCATGAAACAATGAACCAAAATCTAGCCAAGTAGATTGGATTTGCACACCATACCAAGATGCAACCAAATCAAACCGTAAGATTAAAATTAACCAAACTTTACATGTAATGCTTATGCACCTGTTATATTTTTATATGACAGGATCAGATATGATATATGAATGTCTATTTTAGACTATATACCACATTATGAATGCTTTTGGATGCATATAATTGGAGCTTATCTTATACTGGAGCTTATAAGTACTAATCACTGCGTCAGGGCTCAGTGGATTTTTATCCCAAAATCTTGAGGTTTCTACTTCTCCTGGAGATGAAGAATGGAAAACCCTAGTTAGAAATATAGATACAGGTAGTCCTCAAATTATGACTATAATGAAGCCTGACATGATGGCTGTAAAGCAGGTCACCAGATGACTGGACCTGATTCTGTGCCTTCATTTTGTAGCATTCATTAAGTGAGAACTGTGATTGTTAAGCAAACCCACTACTCTCTATAGCAGGGCTGTCAAACTCCTGACCTGCAGGCTGGATGCATCACATGCTGGCCACACCCAGTTTAGCAAAGGGGAGAAGTCTGGATATGTCACATGACACTGTCATGACAATGTGAGTTTGACACCCCTGCTTTATAGGGTGCTTTTTTTACTAGAAACCAGAAGTAAACATTGGTTTCCAGCAAAAATGTCATAAATTGTGGTAATGTGAATGAAAACACTGAAAAACCCCTGTAATTGTGGGCTGATTGATGAGCACCCAAAATGTGATAACCTGGCTATGGAAAGTAAGCCCAGAACTTCAAAGTTATATCATAATTAGCTTTTTCTGGGTTTGTCAAAACTTTGAATGGTTGCTAAGGGACTAGTTGTAAATTAAAGACTACCTTTAGAGATTCTCTTAAACTCATTTTCCATCATGGTTTGCCTTCAGAAGTTGTAGGCACTCCATCATTGGAGGATTTTAGGAAGAGACTGGACAGCCATTTGTCTGAAATAGTATAGAGTCTCATGCTTGATCAAGGGGTTGGACTAGAAGACCTCCAAGGTCCCTTCCAACTCTGATGTTCTGTAATGACATTATCAACACTGCATGAATTTGGAAGATAGTAGGTATGAACACCATCCCAAGAATGACAGAGTTTCCTCATTTAATAATACATCCTGATGATTCATTACAATATTGTGTGATAAGTGAAGGGAAATTGGATGAACATGGTAAATATAATGTTATAAAGTTATAAATTATAGTGCTATATTTCTGGGCCTCAGTGTGCAAATTCTCTGCCCAATCACATGCTTTCCAAATTAACCCAAACCATTTAGCTGAGAAGGCATTTTCCAATATTCACCAGACTGTGTAAGGAAGAACATATATTTATTTTTCTGCCTATATTATAAGCAGAAAACATGTATTGCTTTTCTGGGAGCAATACCAGAAAGCGATAGTCCTAATTAAAAAAAAAAGGAGTAGAATCATAACTATGTTGGGTGCTGGAAGCCATTGTTGATATGTTCTGAATTTGAATAATTGCTAGAATTATTATGCATGGAAACAGCATAGTAGATTTAGCTATGATGTTCAAAGCCACAATATTGCAGTGGTTTTTAAAATTATTATTTATTCATTTGTTTAGTTGTTTCTCACCATGGACAATCAGGTTGTGGTGGTCTTTTCCACCATAGTGAAAAGAAATAAAAAAGATCTCATTAATGATAGCTAATGTAACAACTGACAAATGTTGACCTTTATACTGCAATGTTAACGCTGGTTCTGCAAAAAATTATTTTTATTTTAGGGTGATACTAATGACACAATACTTGTCAAGAACAGCATGATCTCGTGATTTGGCCGATGCCTGGAGTGTGTATCTTGCTGTGTGAATATACACAACAGCTGCACAATTGGAGTTTCCTACTTGCCTCTCTGCTACCCAAATCTAGGCATGTGAATTATATACATTACAAACTCCATATAAGTAATAAAAGTGACCTTTTTACAAACAAATCCCTTTGCCTTTAATTTAATGGATAAATTAAACTCCAGATTGGCCATGAAGAGATTTGTATAATCTTCAATTGACTCAAATTTCAGAAGCACCAAGGAGTCAGAATAGGATTTAGTATTTATTTCTGCTACACTCAGTCACTCTTCTTTATGTATACACAGAAGACACAGCAGGTGACCAAAGTATCTTAAAACCCCAGGAGATTTCAAGCAGTGCTAGAGTGAGCATAACTAAAGTAAAGAAAATCTCTGAGTATCCCATAATATAACAAAGGGAGATTGCATGAATACTGTTTTATTAAGTTCCAGGATTAAGAATAGCTTGAATATTCCCTGCCAAACCAACAATATGTTTTCTACTTTCTGAGAGTGACACAGAAAGCACAATGCTTGTGAAAAAAATAAGTTTGTGTTATCAGTTTTTAATATTGTTAATTAAGTAAAAACCTGCATTCAGTCACATTGCAATAATTGGGGAGAGGAAGAGATATCAAGCTCCTCCATGTGCAACTTCACAACTGGCTCACCTTAGGTCCATGGTGTCAGGCTTCCAAGTAATAGACACATAGAAAGCAAAACTCCGAGGCAGGTAGATTCCTCAAAGAATAGCTTTATTGGATATACCATATTGGCATAGATCTGGTGAAAACTGATTCTGAAGGTTCCTGCAGTTTTCACCTAATTAAAAGTAAAAATTTGTCACTTTCTCAAAACAATCAGTCACATGGTCCAATCATGGCACTGTCTGGTTGCCTGGTAACATCACTCCACCTTCTTCTGACGGGGTGTGAAGATGTCCTTGGTTCCCAAGAGAAAGTATTTTGTTTGGCTACAAAATCCTAGCTATCTAAAAAAAAACCCTCCCTATCTCTTGGCTCCAGTGTGGCAACTTTGAAGCCCCCATGATAGTTTTGGTCAGGTCTGCTTCAGGGTTGACACATGGCTTGGGAATCCTATACATGAAGCTACAAAGGAAGCTTCAAAGAAGCCAATCCTAACATACTTCCTGTTTCACTAAATAAGTGGTGTATCTTCATTTTTTGCCAAATGGCCAACTTTGAACATGGTTTCTTCTCTCTCTCTCTCTCTCTCTCTCTCTCTCTCCCTCCCTCCCTCCCTCCCTCCCTCCCTCCCTCTCTCTCTCTCTTTCTTGGATTGATACCCTGCCTTTCTGCCAAATAAATTATTTAAATCACATTTTGTATAAAAGTTGGTTGTGCACATGTGCAGGGTTATGGCAGCTTGGAGGAGTTGAGCACGGGTGGAGATTGTGGAGAGACCCCCCCAGGTTTTGTTGTTCAGGGGGGTTGCTTGCTTCAGAGGGATGGACCTAGCTGCGGTCCAACCTAGGATGCTTTCCCCAGGTCAGATGTCGGCGATGATGCCAGTGACGCCGGTCAGGGGGGGCAGTTTCCCTACCGGCCGGCGTCGTGTGATGGCTGCGGGTGCGGCCCCAGCAGCTTCAGCAGCTTCAGCGGCCTCGTTTGCCCCCCGTTGCAGCCCATATGGACTATGCGGGCTGCACTCGAAGTCTGCCGCCCAACCCAGGGTGTTTCCCCTGGGCCGAAATTTGAACGGCAGCGGCTTGTACGACGGTGGTGCTGGTGCCGGCTGGGGGTTTTCTTTTTTCCGGTGGGTGCCGCTCGACGCGATGGCTGGGGGCGTGGCCCTGCGGCCTTGGCGGCTCGGCAGCCTTGGGTGGCTCGGCGGCTTCGGCGTCTGCGTTTGGAGCTTGGAGCCTGGAGCCTGGAGCCAGCGTTCATGTCTGGAGCCTGGAGCCTGGAGCCAGCATTTGTACCTGGGGCCTGGATCCTGGAGCCTGGGGCCAGTGTTTGTGCCTGGAGCCTGGGGCCAGCATTCGCGCCTGCAGCCTGGGGCTTGTATGGCCCATACTGACCATGCTGGAAGTCTGCCGTCCGACCCGGGGTGTCTCTGCCGGGCCAGAATGTCAATGGCGGCAGCTTCTATGGCTTGCACGGCTTGTTGGGAGGTCCACTGTCCAACCCAGGGTGTTTTTCCTGGGTTGTGGAGTTTGCAGCTGTGACAGTGATGCCGGTCCAGGATTTCCCTGGCTGGCGCCCTGCTGCGATGGCGGGGGTGTGGTGCCTGTGGCCCTATGGTCTTGCTGGCCTTTGTGGCCTCGTTATTTGCACCTGGAAGTTCATCCGCCTGACGCAACTCATATTGGAGGCCCCTCGGAGGAGAAGCCCGGAATTTCTTGGAGGAGCGGTCCAAACAGCAATGGAGAAGCGGACTTGAGACATGGAACAATGGTGGCGGTTGTTGGATTGACGGCTGCTGAACTGATTGTTGGAGGGTGTGCTGTGGACTGCTGGAGAGTCCGCTGAGTCGTTGAAGGGGCTGTCAGATGGCCCGCTGGAGTCTGCCGGAGCTGCTGCACATTTTAGCGTGGTTGCAGCACGGTGGAGATGGCGTGGCGACAATGGCGGCATCAACGGCATTGTTGCTGTTGGTGCTATTGGCTGGGGATATTTGAAGATCTGCCGGGGAGGATGCTTGGGGTACCGGTTTTATTGGGTCCCGGTACCTCCCCAGCCTTTCTCCCTAGCCTGGATGTGACGATGGCGGCGGATGTTATTCTTCGGCTTTTCTCCTCTTTGGAGGGCCTGGAGGATGCAAGCAGAGATGACTGACTGGTGGAGACATTGGGCCCTTAGTGGCCATCTACCATGTCTGGACCATCTTTTCTCCCCCTCGGATGCCTCAGTTCGCTTCTTGGGGACTGCATGGTGTGATGGGAGCACTCCATGCCTGGCCATTACCACTGGGGTGAGAGAGCAGTGGTGTTTGGCCCCCTCGTCTGGGGCTAGCCTCTGGACTGTCTTCCTCTGTGGGAGAGAGGGGACTGGACCATGTTTGAGATCGTGGGACTTACTCCCCGGCGGGCAGTGGGAGTGCTGCCTGGGTCGAGAGGTCCCCGCTGTTTGCTGGCCCTAGAACTGATTGACCATCGGCGACCTGAACTTTTACCATCTATCCTGGACTTGATCTCTCCTTAGCAATCACCACTATTGGATACACCTACTCTTCCCTTGAGCTGCGGGCACTCAGGGGTGTTCCCCTGTCCCTGAGATGGCCTGCCGTATTGTCAAAGCCCCTCCTTGATGATGGATCTTTTATTCCCGAGAGGGGACATAGCATGACCATGGGTTTTAAATTACGCTTAATTCGGAAGGGGAGGTTTTTAAAATTTTTAATTGGCTGTCTTAAGGGGTTAGGGAGGGGGGTGGAGGGGTCTTCCTGCAGCCCGGTGTGTGGGGGGGTGGGGTTGGGGGCTGGCGGGGTCCCGGGTTGCAAGGTGGGGACCGTGATTCCCAGGGTGGTTGGGATTGGCAGGAGACGTCGAGGCATAGGGCCATATCATGTGCCGGGAGCAGGTACCCGCCATCTCTGTGTGGTGGCACGCTCAGACCCTATGGCCTCCCTCCTAGGGGGCATCAGAACCGGGACCCCTGGGCTTAGGTTGGTGTATTTTAATGCCAGGTCCGTGGCTAATAAGTCCTCCCTCCTCCGCGAGATCATTGAGGAGGAGGCTGCGGACCTGGCTTGTATCACCGAAACCTGGTTGGGCCCGGAGGGAGGTGTCCCTCTGGTTGATCTGTGCCCTCCAGGTTTCCGGGTTCTGCACCAGCCACGGGCCCAGGGAAGGGGTGGTGGGGTGGCTGTGGTTATTTGGGAGACCCTGTTTCCAAGGGAGGTCACGGTTCCAGAGCTGGCGGGAGTGAGACCCTCCTCTTGAGGTGGGGGCCTAATGGTTGGGTGGGCTTGCTGCTCGCATACCTTTCCCCCAGCTGTGTGACAGTGGCCTTGCCTGGGCTTCTTGATCTCCTCTCGGGGGTGGTGGTGGAGTTCCCGGGCCTTATGGTCCTGGGGGAATTCAATCTGCCTTCCCTGGGGGGAGCGTCGGGCTTGGCCCAGGAATTCATGGCTTCTATGGAAGCCATGGGCCTGACCCAACTGATTCAAGGCCCGACTCACGAGGGGGGAAATACTCTTGACCTACTTTTTGTCTCTGAACAGTGGCGTAGTGACAGAGGGCAAGCCACTTTTATGGCGTTGCCCGTTCCATGGTCTAATCACTATCTCCTACGGCTGGTCTTCCAACAGGCCGCCCCCCACTGCTGGGATGAGGAGCCACTTAGATGGTTCCGCCCCAGATGCCTGATGGACCCTGAGAGGTTCCAGGTGGAACTGGGGTCCTTTCCCTCTTCCCTTGCCCACAGCTCTGCCGAGGATCTGGCAGCCGCCTGGCAACAGGCTGCATTGGATGCCCTCAACAGGGTTGTCCCCATGCATCCCCTCACATGCCGTGGATCCCGGATGGCTCCTTGGTATACCGAGGAGCTCCAGGAGATGAAGCGTTGTCGAAGGGGTTTAGAGAGCAGGTGGAGGTCCACCCACTCCCAATCCGATCGAGCCCAGTTAAGAGCCCATATTAGGACTTACCTGGTAGCTATGAGAGCGGCGAGAAGGTCCTATCTCTCCGCCCTCATAGCATCTGCAGATAACCGCCCAGCCACCCTGTTTCGGGCTACCCGCTCTCCCCTTCATATGGGGGAGGGGGCGGACCCATTGCAGGGAAGGGCTGAGGAGTTTGGTCAATATCTGTCGGATAAGATCGCTCGGATTGGGGCAGGTTGATCTCTGATTTGCAGTGGTCTGAGGAACGGGATACAAGCAGTCTGGCCAGTGTGATCTGGGATGAGTTCGATCCTGTTTCTGAGGATGAAGTGGACAGGATTATGTGGTGCCTGAGTTCCACCACATGTTTGTTGGACCCGTGTCCTTCCTGGTTGGCTTATGCCGCCAGGGAGGCCACCTGCAGTTGGCTCCGGGCAGTTGTCAATGCTTCATTAAGGGAGGGTGTTTTTCCTTCCACCTTGAAGGAGGCGGTGGTGAGACCCCTCCTGAAGAAGCCTGCCCTGGACCCGACCGTGTTAGACAATTTCCGTCCGGTCTCCAACCTTCGCTTTTTGGTGAAGGTTGTTGAGAGTGTGGTGGCTCAGCAGTTTCCACTTTTCCTGGATGAAGCGGACTACCTGGATCCATATCAATTGGGCTTCCGACCCAGTTACAGCACGGAGACGGCATTGGTCGCGCTGATGGATGATCTCTGGAGGGCTCGGGACAGGGGTTTTTCCTCTGTCCTGATCCTATTAGACCTCTCAGCGGCTTTCGATACCATCGACCATGGTATCCTTTTGCGGCGCTTCGAGGGGTTGGGAGTACGGGGCACTGTTCTCAGTGGTTCACCTCCTACCTCTCGGGCGATCGCTGTCGGTTGGCGGGGGTTGAGGTCGACCCCTGAGGGTGCTCTCTTGTGGGGTCCCTCAGGGGTCGGTCCTCTCCCCTCTTCTATTTAACATCTACATGAAGCCGCTGGGTGAGATCATCCATGGTTTTGGGGTGAGATTCCATCAGTATGCAGATGACACCCAGCTGTACATCTCCACCCCAAAACAGATCAGTGATGCCCTCTCCCTGATGACCTGGTGTTTGGATGCGGTACAGATTTGGATACACATCTCGGGCCAAGACTATCCATCCCATAGGGGAGATGGCCATAGGGCTGGGAATCCTCCTGGATGTACGGCTCCAGTTGGAGGAGCAGGTGGGGGCCATTGCCAGGGGGGGCCTTTGCCCAGCTCTGCCTTGTTCGTCAGCTTGGCCCATTTCTGGACCGAGATGCCCTGCACACAGTCACTCACACCCTTGTTACCTCTAGACTCAACTACTGCAACGCTCTCTATTTAGGACTGCCCTTGCATACCATCCGGAGATTGCAGCTGGTGCAAAATGCGGCGGCGCGGGTGGTGATGGGAGTTTCCCGATTCTCCCATGTTACCCCCCTCCAGCGCTGCCTGCATTGGTTGCTGGTTGCACTCCGGGTGAGATTCAAGGTTCTGATTTTAAGATACAAAGTCCTTCATGACATGGGTCCTCAATACTTAAGGGAGTGTCTTCTGCCGATATCGAGTGCCAGCCACCCTGTGCAAGCACATAGGCAAGGACTTCTCGGGGTCCTGTCAGCAGGCCAATGCCGGCTGGCGGTCCCCTGGCGACGAGCCTATTCTGTCACGGCCCCTGACCTCTGGAACCAACTGCCCTTGGGGCTCTGCCTGGCCCCTGACCTCCGGACCTTCCGCCATGATTTAAAGACCAGGTTGTTTGACCAACCCAGGCTGTGACCCCTCCCTGGGGGGGATAGGTTTCTTAATTTTTAACTATTGTAAATTTTAGTTTTTGTAATTTTTGAGCTTGTAAAATTAGTTTAATCTCTTTTTAAGTATTTATTGTTCCTGTTTTTAGTTGTGAGCCACCCCGAGTCTTCGGAGATGGGGCGGCATACAAGTTCAATAAATAAATAAATAAATAAATTTTCTTTTATAGAGATCAAATTAATAATTGTCTCCTTCAGAATTTAGATGAAATATAATGATTTCAGAACTCTTGGACGCTTGCAATGAAAATGCTTGAAAATGTTTTTATTTGTTTAACACATTAAATCCTTGAATGTTCAGCAGTTAAGCTCAAGATAATTATAATAAATTCCGGGGTCTCATTAAGAAGAGAAAAGGAAAATTTCTGAGTGAAAGAATTATTAGACATTAGCCAATTTCTATCAAGAGAAATTGATATGTCACATAAAATTATTATCATCACTAGTGTAAGCATATCCTGAAGTTTAGGTTGCATATTAATAATACAGCGGTGCCCCTATGCTCCATAAACTTATAATAATATCATTGATGGGAAGAAAAAAAATCATCTAATGAAGCTTCAGTATATTCTTTCAGCATTATAAGAGCCACAGTGGCACAGTGGTCAGAATACAGTACTGCAGGCTACTTCTGCTAACTGCTGGCTGCCTGCAATTTGGCAGATCGAATTTTACCAGGCTCAAAGTTGACTCACTTCCATCCTTCTGAGATCAGTAAAATGAGGTCCCAGATTGTTGGGGGCAATATGCTGACTCGGTAAATTGCTTAGAGGGGGCTGTAAAGCACTGCAGAGTGGTATATAAGTCTAAATGCTATTGCTATAGTGCTATTAGTAACAATATTCTGTGCAGTTCTGGTCTTTATCATATTTATTCATATTTATCAAAGAATGCAATCCATCTGGAAAGAAATCAGAAGAGGACATTCAAAATGATCAGGAGCTCAAACCTTTTCCTTACGAGCAAAGGAAATCAACTTGATGAGATGGGTGGCTATACAAATCAAATAAATAACTACTAGACTATTTGGATCATTTATATAGGGGGTTGAGGCAATTGAGGGGACCATGGCTAAGTATCTAACAATCAGGGCATGGAGAAATAAGATAGATCCTTAGACTAGAGGATTATCTGATGAAATTGATTGGAAGGAGATTTATCACAAAGGACAAAAAGGAGTTTTTCACACAGCACAATATTATACCACATCTGAACTGGTTACAAGCATTAAGCATATCACAATGCACTTTGTATTATACAGTGTTGTGACAAATGTTAAAGTTAACTGCCCCATTTTGCTACCAGACTTACACATCTGGACGTTTAAAGTGTTTCTTGGGGGTTTTTCTCTTGTAATAGGCACTGTTAGAGGAACATTTACATATCCTAAGTCCAGAGTAGATCAACTTTTCATGAGTTATTTTTTTGTATGTGTTTTGGATTTCAGCTTTTGAAATTCCACTGAATTCACAATCCCTGGTGCTCTAGCATGATGGAAATAGAGGTTCAAAAGACCTGGATGACAAGTTGTGAAAAAGAATAATTACCCAAATTCAGAGTTTATGTCAAAATGTAGGTAAAATCTATCCAGATTTAATTTCATTTATAAATAATATCTCTTTTTCCAAAATTATGAAAAATCTTTATCAATTTCTTTATTTCCCATGAATCTTTGAAGTAAACCAAGATGATATTGGGCTGAAAACCTCTAATGTAAAGCTCCCCAGTTGGGCTGGCTTTCATGGCAGTTAAAAGTCTTGATAATAGGAAGAGAGAAAAGGGTAGCCTATCTGAATCAGAATCTAATTTTGTCTATGCAACCATAGACAGTGGGAAATTTTTTCTCAGAAAAAAAAACATATTCTTGATTGAAACTCAAGACATCCAGGAAATGAAATGATATGGCAGTGCTTTTACAACTGGTGTGATTCTGGTGGCTATGTCACAATCTTCATTCCTGGGGCAGGAAAGTGATAAATACTAATTATTCCTGTTTTCCATTTCTTAAATGAATTGAATGCAGTGATTTTTGTGGATTTTTCAGGAGGAGATTCAAGCCTCAGGATCTTCCTTTTTCTTGTCCCCAGAAGGGATTTGAACTCACCTATTTGGCCATGAAATTTTAAGTTTGCTATGAATGAAACATTTATAGGTTTAATATTCTACAGCCTCTTGCTCTAGCAATAACAATAGCACTTAGACTTATATACCACTTCACCGTGCTTTACAACTCTCTCTAAGCAGTTTACAGAGTCAGCATAGTGCCCCCAACAATTTGGGTCCTCATGTTACCCACCTCAGAAGAATGGAAGGCTGACTCAATCTTGAGACTGGTGAGATATGAACTGCCAAATTGCAGGCATCCAGTAGTCAGAAGTAGATTACAATACTGCACTCTAACCACTGCACCACCAGGGCTCTAACTAGTAAAAAAAAAACCACAGTATTCTTCCTTTATCTGTTCTTGAATCATTGGTTTAGGAAGCCTTTTCATTTTTTGTAGTAAGCTTTTTCTTAGCTCTTTGTAATGGGAAAAAGCATTCAAGGCTTCCTGTGCCACTGGAACTGATTCATGAATGATCTGTTATTCCTGATTTGGCTGGGTCTACTGTTATTTCAGCATTTAAGTTCTATTAAACTTTATAAGGCATCTGTATCCTTCATTGATATAATAAACTTTGTTGCTTCTAAAACACATAATATTGGCACACACTGGCTTTTACAACAGAATTTAGAGCAGGAATGTGCAACTGAATGAACCCCAATGACCAGTTTTTTATTCCCCATGCATATATACACACCTGCCCTGGCAGGTAAGATAATATCACTGAGAAAGAAGCTAAGAATGATTGTGTTCAATCTTTTCCTGGAGTCAAACAAGGGATCACCATTCTTCTTTTGAAAAAGGAAGTAGGGAGTGATTGTTTCCATATGTTTGTACATAAATAAATTGTCTTTCATCTTTTTTCCCTGCTTTCTGAAGTATAAGGTGGTAAATAGGAGCTGGAAGGCTTCATATGTATTACAAGCTTTGAACTGAAGCATTTAATGGACTAGATTAGGTTTCTTTTAGGCTCTTCTTTCCTGATTAGGAATGAATGAATGAATGAATGAATGAATGAATGAATGAATGAATGAACCGTCCATGTTATTTTAGGTCCTTTGTTGCTCAATTTAATGTGAAGTGAAATTGGTTCTTTGACACCATCTATAACAGGGATGTCAAATTCACATCATGGGGGCATCACATGATGTATTGGGACCTTTTCCTCTTCACTAAACTGGGCATGGGAGTGGCCAATGTGTGATGCATCCGGCCCGTGGGCCAGGAGTTTGACAGCCCTGATCTATAACATGCCTGTGAATGTTTCTACCAATAATTATTTCATCCACATTTCATGTTAGAAATCCAGTTTGTGTGGTAGCTGGGTGAGTTTGGGCAACTCCCTTTTTCTGTGTCCTAAGAAGGAGGCAGTAGCAAACCACTTGTGAAACACCTCATCAAGAAAACTGCAGAGACTTGTTCAGGCAGTGGCCAGGAGTCAAGACTGACTCAAAGACACCCCCCTTCCAAGCCCTCCCCCAAAAAACCATGTAGCTCATGGTCTGTGAATGTCTCAACAACCCTCGTTTGTGTTCCAAAGGGAATCTCAAATTTTGTTGTTGAAACATAGTGACAAACTGGCTATATTATGCAGTGCAAATTTCTGTTATTCTTAGTTACAACAAAGAAATAATGGATATGGATCTTAAACATCTGTAGGCAATGCAGAAAAATCCAATCTATATATTTTTCTCTGCATCTGCCACAATTCATTTTTTTCTATGCAACTTAGCCAAGATATGTTTTTGAAAAAGCAGCACTCCTAAATATACACTGATTTTTATAAAGACACCTCAGATGAGCAATGTTTTTTTTTAGAAATGCTTTGAACTACCAATGTTAATAAGACATATATATTACTCATTGCTTTAATATTTTTAGGTGTCAAATACAATCCAGTCAATAGCTAGATTACTTTTTGTCCAGGAGGTACAAATCAAGTGTTACCATATTGGTATTTATAGGGATCAAATTTTGCAAGAATGCATAGTAAAAAAAAAAAGTTTTATCTGGAAATGTTGCGCAATCTATTAGATTGAACATAAACTGCAATAATGTGCATTTTGGGAAATAATACATTTAAATATATCATCAGCCTTTTTGTTTTTAGTTTTTTAAGGAACATAAATTAACAAATAGATGGAATAGTACAGATTTTTGAGTGATTAGATGCCAAAATAATATGGACGAGACTGATTTTGTCCATCACTATATATAGCTCCCTGTAGAGAAAACAAATTGCAGTCTCTCTGCAGGATAGTATTTTGATCTGTGCATTGTATATATTTGTTCATAAAATCTGCATTCATAAATTTATTTTTTTAGGCATGTTATGACAAAGAAAAATAGAACAGTTTGGAGTGGAGGGGAAGCCATTTGAAAGCAATATGATATTGATCTGTTAGGACTTAGTTGAAGATTCTGAAGTTCTGGATTCTGTGATTCTCCAAGTGTTGCAAAACTATGTTCAATGTGTCCTTCACAATTAATCATATTGACTTAGGCTCTTGTAACTCAGCAACATCTAAGGTGTTAGAAATTACCCAATCATGATGGGAAGGAGGGAATGAAGGAACATAGAAGATTGAAGATCTTCTTCTGTCCTAGTTTGGAGGTCATTATTCTGCCAAGATATGACTCACAGTACATCACAATACATAGTAGCTTTGTTGAAACTATCTATTTACTAGATTGATACCCGTGCTTCGCTACAAAACTATATGGTCGGGCTTAGTTTTTGAGGAATAAAATAAGGGGGGGAAATTCTGCCTCTGCCAACCAGCATCCATCTGGCTAGCATCCTGTCAGTGTGTGAGAGAGTTGAGGGCTGTTTGGAAAGTGAAACAGTATTTGCTGTGTGAGCAAGAAGGAGACATCAAGGAGCCTCGGTGTGACTTAGCTCAACTGTTCTGTACTAAAGCTGCTTGGTGCTGTGAAACTAAAACCGAAACTCCTCTCCTCTGCTTGTGTTTTGCATTTGGAACAGATTTCTTTTCAGGTGGGGAGAGGGAGTAGAACTCCTTAGCATCAGAGTGTGTTAATAATAATATATGAAATACTAATGCTCTGGTGGTCATTTCAAAAAATCCTTTCTTAGTAAGCACCTAGAAGCCAAGGAGCAGTAAGCACCTATGTGCCAAATTTCAAGTTTGTAGGCTTTATGGTTCTGGAGATTTTGTGATGATGCGTGAGTGGTATTTTGCTTTTATATATATAGATTGCAATTATTCTTTTGTCATGAACTTGGAAGAAGAGTATCTAGATTGATGTACTTAGTGAAGTAGCATCTTTCTAATTATGTCAGGAATTTTATTCAGACATTTCCTAGTTTATAATGATCCAGTTCTTCATACTATCTTATAGCTATAGGACATATTTCTACATTAGGATGGCTAATATGCTAAAAAATAATTGATATTGTTTTAGGAAGAGTCACATTATCTTTGCAAGATCCCATTCCAGCCACACAATCATATGCAACTGCAGTGGTGGCAGTTACACCATGAAACCAATATTTGTATTGTACCCAAATCTTATCAATTTCCATGATTTATATTACAACTTCTCTAACATATGCCAGTAAAACATGGACAGTAACCTCACAATTGATACAAAAGCTAAGAGTGATGTAAACTGCCATGAAAGGATACATGCTCGGCATTATAAGACAAGATAGAAAGACCTACACATGGATTAGAGAACGAACAAAAATATACAATATCATCAAAAGAGTAAAAGAATTGAAACAGAAATGGGCTGGTCAGATAGCAAGAAGAACTGATGGCAGATGGGCCAAAGCAATCATAGAATGGATCCCACGTGATAAAAAGGCATCCATGAAAGAGACCCAAAACAAGATGGATCAACGACATCAGCAAGTATTGTGGGCTCAATGTCAAAAGAAAGCTCAGAACCGTATTGGTTGGAAACATGTGGAAAAGGCCTTCATCCTGCTGTTGATAGACAATGGCTACGATGATGATGATGATGATGATGATGATGATGATGATGATGATGATGATAATGATATTACAACTTGTCAGGATATTTTTTTGTAAGTTATAAAACTTGTAAGTTTATAAGTTTATAAGTTGACTAAACCAGCTGTTTCTTAAGAAATTGAAACATAACTTCTAGAATTTGATTTAGGATCCTGTTTTATAGCCAACTGATAACATCAAGAATGAAAGCTTTGACTTCCGGTTTTGAGCCTCCCTGAGGACAGACCTTTCTGCGATTGTTCTTCACGGCTTGGTTTGTGCTTTGGTGTTGGAGAGCCCCGATCTTTTAGATCTGGGTCAGAAGCTGCCTCGTAGGGGTGGCAGAGGAAGGGGAGACCATCAGCCAGGTGGAGGGGAGTTGCAAATCCACTCCCTGGACTGGCACAGCTCCCTCCCGAAGACGCCAGAAGTGGTGGTCTAATGGCCACCCTGAAGGGGAGAATAAGACTAGAAGAAGCATTGGGCAGGAGAGAGTTAAAGAAGAAGACAGCATGAAATACGGGACTAAATAATCAACTGAAAATTACACTCTTGATTAACACTACAAAGCATTCTTAAGAAAGAATTCAGCTGCGAACTGAAAGAGGTTTTTTAAAAAAGGTGTGAATTCTTTGTGAAAGGACGGAGCTTCGAGCTGAGAGAGGTAGAAGCCATAAAGAAATTATACAGCCACTCCGGATGAGTATATTTTGATTTCATTTAAGTATTAATTTAAGCTGATTTATAGACTGCTAAAGACTGTTAAGGAGGAAATGTTTACCAATTGGATCCTTTTTGTGGATTGTGTGGCTTGAAAAGCTCTGAATAACTGGGAAGGAAAAGAAAAGAGGAGCTGTGGATTTGTTAGAACAAAGAGCCACCTGAGTCAAACTTAACTTGACTTTTTCTTTAAAGAACCTGTCTCCTAAAATACAAAGAAAACTGACATAATAAAATAAGAGTTTCAAAATTGAAATATTGAAGTAAAGAAAGATATATGAAGACTTTGCTTTTGGATTTTGCTGATTTCGTTATGGACTTGGTATTGGACTAATTGAGGACTAAAAGCTGAGAAGAAAGAAACAGAAGCCGGGTTTTTGGGAATTAACTTTAAAGACATCAATTGGATTAAATAAAAATTGTAAAATGGAAATATCCTTTCAGGCACTAAAACTGGAACTGGGTAAAATTAAGAAAACCTTGCAGGAAAAAGGTGAAACTTTTGGCCCGTTTTAAATTTCTTGAAGAGGCAGTCGCAGAGTATGAACAACAAAGTATCGAAGAAGAGGTGGAGCAAATTCAGAAGGGGCCATCTTTAACTATTATCGTCGAGAACAAAGGAACCCAGAGGGAAAGAGGAAAAGAATTGGGAAAAATACGGAGGGTTGAGAAATTGAGTAAAGAGGGAAATATCTGGAAAATAAAAAAGGGGAAAAGAATCAGCAGAAACTTGAAGGCTGGAAGATAGTCAAAAAGAGAAGGGGTTAAAAATTGGAGTGAAATAATAAAAGGAAATGTTAGGGGATGGAAGGCAGAAGAAACAGGATCTGGGAATAAAGGAATATGGGAAATTTGAAAAATGGGAGTAAACTTACACAGATAATGGTTGAATAACCTTGGGAGAGGGGTTCTGCAAGGTGTAGGGGAATAATATAGATAAATTTTAGTTGTGAAAAGGGGACATAGAAGATGGATAATAGAAGTGTTATTTTTGGTAAAGCTCTCCTCCTTTATGTATAAGAAATAAATATAATGAACATATGGAACATGATTATTAAATATATTGAATCTTTCTTTTCTGAGGATTGGAATGCTGACTTTCTTTTTATTTCTCTTGATTTAAGTATGAATGGAATAAATAATAAATGTAATAGTGTAGGAGGAGATTTGAAGGTGAAATTGGCATGAGGGTTGACTAATTGTTATTTCATTGATAATGGAATTTTATGCTCTTTATTACCTATAAAGATAATTGCAATAAATAATGAAATATGTTTATTGAACACATTGAAATATCTTAAATATCTTAAATATATTAAAATAAATGAAATGATGTAGGAGGTGAGATGAAATGGAGTTAACATCAGGGCCTATTAAATGAGCAGATTAACATGTTCTTTTTTTCTGAAACTAGATAAACTTTATGAAATTAAGATTAGAAAGGGGAAATCATGCAGAACCTGACTTATATGTGTTATATAATCTTAAATGGGATTAGTAATTTTAATGTGTTAGGTAACAAAATGTTAATATTTAATGGAAGAATATGTAACTCAAAGGTGGTGCACTTAAATTATTTCAGGAGAGAAACCAATTTATAGAAGGAGTGTTATAAATTAGAATTTAAGAGGAATATACAAATGTGACAGCCAAAAGTATTAAAATATAATAATTATGAAGTTAATATATGTGAATTAAATAATGAGATAAACATTTGGAACAATATGATAAAATAGAATATATATAAAAACATTGTTAAGATAAGAAATTGAATATAAAAACTGAATGTGTAGTTATGGTCATATTTGTATGTATATGTCAAACCTGTAATCATGCTGTTTACTGAAAAGAGACGTTAAAATGTGGAAAATTGAATAAAACTTGTTAAAAAAAAAGAATGAAAGCTTCAAACTACTCTTCCAATGCTGAACCCTTTTTAACTAGCAGTTGCAAGTTAAAATTGTAGTAAAATTGTTGGCAACTGTTTCCCCATAGTATGAAAAAGGATCCTTTCTGCTCAGTAACATAACAACCTGACAGAGAAATTTTCAGCTATTATATCTACAGCTGTAGTAGCCAGATAAAAGAAGGAAGGGAAGGGATGATTGGACAAATGTATCGGGGTTGAAACAAAAACAATTCTTAAGATTGGTTTATTATCTAAGCCAGAAAACTAACCTGGAAGTCCCAATGGTTGATTAAGATTCAAAATGAGCTTTATCAGTCACTGTGGTTGATGCTCCTAGCCAAGAAGTTGGAACTTGGGTGATATCATTCATTTAAAATGTTTGCTTGTTTTTGCATAGAGCTGGAACACAGACAGTGCAAGAACCATAGCAAAAAGTAGCTTAAGCCAAAGCTGCATAATTAAATGCTTAAACATTTTTGGCATGTTTAACAGTTCACAGGATTATGCCCTGGTGATTAACAGGACCTCCCAGAGTGTTTATCTTTTTCTCTCTAACCATTACTTTGCTAGAGATTTGTAGCTGGGACTGATTGGTGTGCAAATGAATCTACACCTAGATGTAATATGCTATAATATGTAACAAATATACAAAGACCTAAATAACTAAGTAATGTTGCAGAAACAGAATGGAACATAGATCCAGGCCCACATGTAAAGCCTGTTTTAAACAATATATGTTCAGTAATTCTTGGTGTAGGCCTATTTCTGGGCATAGGGAAGAAATTTAAAACATATGCCAGTTATGGTAACTTGTATTGATCAGCCAATATGCAACACATATATACTGTATATGAAAAAGGTGTAGCTTTTGAAAAAAACAATTATTTTATTTATTTTTTAAAAAAATTACATTTATATGCTGCCCTTCTCCGGACACTCAGGGCGGCTTACAATTTTTGGGATGCAACCCAGTGTGCTCAGCAATAGCCTTCATTCCATTGTATATGCCTGCTTATTACTAACAAATTAAGGATACATTAAGGATATATTTGTGATAGCTGCACACAAAGCTATGTTTCAGATAGTCCTTGACTTAAAACAGTTCATTTAGTAACCATTCGAAGTTACAATGGAACTGAAAAAAGAGACTTATAACTATTTTTCACACTTTCAACCATTACAGCATCCCCATGGTCATGTGACCAAAAATCAGATATTCAGCAACTGGCTCATATTTATGATGGATGCAGTGTCCTGGGATCATATGATCCCCCTTTGCGACCTTCTGACAAGCAAAGTCAATGGGGAAACTAGATTCAGTTAACAACTGGGTTACTAACTTAACAACTGCAGTGATTTGCTTAAAAACTGTGGCAAGAAAAGTCATAAAATGGAGCAAAATTCACTTAGCAATTGTCTTGCTTAGCAACAGAAATGTTTGGCTCAATTGCAGCTGTAAGTCTAGGATTGCCTGTATTAAATAGTCTTGCTCTACCTAAATGCTCATCCTATCATCTAAAGCAGGGCAGCCTGTGGGCCGGTTGTGTCATGCACAGGCCACACCCTCTCCAGCTCTGTGAATGGGAAAAATGTCATGAAATGTCATGTGAAGGCAACGTGATGCAGTGAGTTTGACACCTGTGATCTAAATGACTCCTACTTTCAGTTAAAACTTTGTTAAGGCATCCTTTCAATGAAATGGCAGTTGCTTCTAAATTCAAGATAATATAGTTACTGAAATGAACACATCATTTCAGCAGATAAGAGCAGCCTTGGACCTGAGTAAGGATTTCCACAGAGATGCACTTTCATCAATCTAAGATTGACTGGACAAACCATCATATAGGTTAAAAATTGAGGGAAAATTCATCTTGTCCCAATATACAAGAAGCAAAGCATTTCTACAAAGTAGAATTGATGTAACCTGTCTCCATTAAATTATCCGCTCCTTGTATAAAACTATTATGAAACTGGTGTGATAGGATTAGGGTTATGGTACAAATCATAACTTCCCAGGAGGATGCTACATCTAAAATAGAGGAAGAGTGATAGGATCAAGGCTAGGAGAAATTTTAGAAGATGAACCTTGGAACATTCAGCAAGGCTACAGAGTAAGATGGATTTTGTGGAACTTTCTCTAGATCTTACAGCATGATGGCACTTGAAAGTATAAACTATGGTGCATAGTATTCATTTAAATGAGAAGACTAGAGCTATTATAGGTTATTCTATTTTTCTGAAATTACAAACAAAACACTTCTCCATTCAATTTACAAAACAGTGTCTTTGAAGAATCTGGTTTACTGCAGCCCTGAACTTTGAGCTCTTGTTGTACAATCCCTGCTTGCCCTGCTAAAAACTTCCCTGGTTCTCATCACTTTCAACTATTCCTAGTTCATCCCCTTGTGTAGATACTGGGACTTGTTAAAATGGACTGCATTTGGACTGACTGACAGACAATGAACTGACTCTCTGTCTTCTTTTGTATTTGTTCCTCAGAAGTGTTGATTGCTGGTCTGGATCATAATAGAACATTAGGCACTTTTCCATGTCTAGTATGTAACTCTCAAACTTCTTTCTTTCAGGAAAGAAGCTGCAGAATTGCTGAAAATCAGTGGTATATTTATCCTTCATTAAAAACCCCTTTTATGACTCTGTAATTCCTTAATTCAGGGTACAAGAAGAACAACTGGATGGAGCTGAACATTTTTTGCTCAGATGCCCTTCCTGACACCATGCAAAGTTCACAGCAGACATTTTTGATTTGCACCCTAGGAGAGAAACATCTGCTGCTACCTAGGATTGAACTCTCAACTGTCCTGAGTGGGAGTGAACATCTTCACCACTAGGCCACCATGCCACTCATATTTATCCTTCATTATGAAGTGGAAAACCGCAAAGCATATTTTCTCACATTTCTTCATTTGGGAAAAGGTGTGTGTGTGTGTGTGTGTGTGTGTGTGTAAAATAAGCAGAAAAAATATATCCTTGACCAGATGTATGACATTGCTCCAGCCAACTGGACCTGTTACATGAGGGTCTTGCCCTACCCAAAAGTTAACAAGCAATTAAAAATTTGCTAGGAGAAAGAAACTTTCAGGAAATCAAACAGTGCTAAAAATGGGCCCTTAAATTGCATCCACTTTTTCAGCAATGTGTTCAGAATGCAAATGAATTGTCCACCAATATAAAGATCATATTCTGCCAAGGCAGTAGAACAACTTTTCAAAGTTTTTCCTACTATGTTCTGGTCTTCCAGAACAAATGGTAGCAGCAGCAGCAGCAGCAGCTGGATAAATTGGCTATCAGAGCATTGAGAATTTACAGTAGTGGTTGTCACACAAAAGCAAGTAATAATAGTAATAAGACTATAATATTAATAGTGTTGCTATTAGTAGAGATACTAATAATCTTGAAGAATTATTTTTCTAAAAGTTGGATAAAATGATTTAAAAAAGAGTGAACTTGCAGGAGAAAATATATTCTGAAACACTTTGGCTTAATTGTATTCCTCTGCTGCATTGGTTGATCATTTGCTTTAAGATGGCAGTTTCGAATCCTTGGGGCTATGAAAAAGATGCTTCTGTCTCTATTGTACAGAAAACCAAATTTCCTACCATAATAAAAAGATGCCTACACTACTGAATTACAGTATAGTGTTGAGGTGGCTTGATTATTATCTGAGACTTAAATTAAACTTTTACATATGGATTTAAATGAAGCAAATGCATTGGCATTTCTAAAATGGCTTTTTAAGACACAAAACACAAATTCAATAATGCCCCAGTGTTGTTAAGACTGTGCTGGTTATTGTTGCTCAACAGTGGGTCTCTATTAAGTCACACAATAGTTTTTATTAGCTCAATATATTCTCAGTGAAGATTAGATTCTATTGGATTTTGATGGCTTTCACATTAAACAATAAAGATTTGTCAACACAGAAATCAAATTTAAGTGCCAAGCTAAACTGTGCCCAAAGTGTTACAATGCCATTATTAGCTTCTGCAAACATTTCAGTTTAGATATTCCAAGCGATATTCTAAAGTTTGTTTCGTGTAGAATTTTCGGAAGCTCGTCATTTTTTTCCTATCTTCCTCTTTTCTCTGCTGTGACAAAGCAGACAGATTAATAATTGGAGAGGAAGAAAAAAATACACACCAAGTAATTCAGAGGCTGCATAATATACTCAGGAATATTGTTTGTCATCTCCTCTGCTTTAAAAGGCACATGTATTTGCTAATTGCTAGTCTAAGTGTTTCTTACTCAGTTTGTATGTAGTTAGCTAAATGAACACATAATTACATTGGGGTAATTTCACAGCATTCATCAAATTGTTGTAAATGCAAATCAGATATTTTGCAGGTGATTCTCAAGTTACTTTTGAGCCATTGTATAATGTAAAATAAGAATTCATTAGTGGATAATCCATAAAAATCCTTATTATCCTTCAAAAGAGGTCAACACAGGGTATGTTTTTAAACTTTCATATACCGATATCTATCACTGAGCCTACCATTACTACTCCATTTTATCTTCACAACAATACTGTAAATTAGGCTAGAAGAAGATTGGTAAACACTTTAAGAGTAGGGTTGCCACATCTGGGCTACAGAATGAGTAGATCTTGGTAAGAAGTTTAGAAGTTTAATATCTCTAGTCAGTTATTTAGTAATTCTCCAGACTGTTGTTAGTCTCAATCAGAAATATGCTATGAACCACATAATTGAATGGGAATCTGAAACTCTCTGCTCTAGGGTTAACCATTCAATACTAGACCCAGATAGACCCGGATAAGAAATTAAAAGGCCTAGACAAAATTCTACGACCTGAGTTAACATAGAAGTGCAAAATATTACCCAGCCTGGCTAAGAAACCTCTTGGAATAAGGATGCTATAGAAAGAGAAATATAAACATAATCACATATACATTGTAGATTTTAGGGCATCCACAAGGTTACAAAAGTATAGCTGAATGGGAATCCATTGACAAAAATCTTATACTCAGAGGGATAGTAGAAGGATTAGAAACCTTAAATGTGAGGTACTGAAAGAGCAATCATATACTATTTTCATACAAAAATAATGGAAGAAATAGTAAATATGTATCAATTTTTAAACAAGTTAAAGTTAAAAAGAAGCATGTATGAAGACTGGGAGATGGGCAATATCTTTAAGGAGGCATATCAACAAACACATCTGCAAAAAATATCAGCAGAAAGACTAAAATAGAAAAATAATTTACAGGGAAACCTAAAAGAAACAATAAGGTCATGGGAGAGAGGCTCTGCCTCTACCAGTTGAAAAATAAAGATGAAGTAAAGAATAGGCCTGGGGGTTAATAGTAGGGTAGGAATAAGTAACAGACAGAAGGGATTTCCATTCCTATTTTACCTTAGCCTTTTCACCAAATGGGAACTTTGTTCAAATGGATTTAAAATGAACAATTGACACAATGAGGGATTGGTTACCCAAAAGTAAGGAGAAATGATACATAGCACCTGGCTACTATGGAATGAATTTCAATCTCTAGGACAAAATTAATTGTATCTAAGAATCTTAAAAGAACTTGCATATATCATCTTGAAGTCCTATTGTGTGATTTTTGAGAAATCATGGTGGAAAAATTCAGGGCCAAAAGACTGGAAAGAGAAAAGATGATTGCCTTTTTAATAGAATGAACTGAGTAGCTTAAAAGAATCCAGTATAAGAGATCCTAGTAAAGAAGTTGGGAAAATGTAGGGAAGGATCCAATCTGAGTTGATCACTGGGACCAGAGGTTTAGTCTTCCAAATTTTCAGACTTGTTGGACTTAGGGAACTTTTTTTACAGCAGAGGGTGTGCTTGTGGCTATTCTCTGTGTGATACTTATATGGTGCCTGGTTGTGGGTGGTTTTTGTAGTTGTGGGTACCCATTCTGCCTGAATTGTTCATGTTCACATATATGTATACATACAATAGATATGAACAATTCAGAAAGAATGGGTACACACAAGTATTTGTTACAAAATATCTGTGGGGAGATAAAGGAAGAAACAACAGACCAACTACATGGCACACCCTGCCATACATCAAAAACATTTTGGAAGCAGTAGAATGCAGTTTCTGAAAACTGAAAATGGGCATTGCACACCACCCAGAGGCTACAATATGAGGACAAATTATACATTATAAAGGAGGTAAGAGATATTTCCAATGTAATCTACTGTATCCCCTGCATGATTGCCTCTGTAACTATATAGGTCAGATGGGGAGGAAGCTAACCACCAGACTACAAGAACACAAGCTAGCAATCAGACGAGGAGACCCAAACTCATTGGTAGCCTCACATATCAATCAAAAAGGACATACATTCAATTTTGCAACTACTAAGATTATTGGACAAGCAGGTATAACAAAAACCAGGGAAGTGATTGAAGCCTGGGAAATGGGTCCCTCATCAGTCAACAGGAGTGCTGATTTACCATTAGCTTATCAAGTACTTAAGAAGTGAAGGCTTGGCAGCACAAGGAAACAACGGCCAACAATTTAATAGCCAGTCATCAACACCCCCGTTAACAACTAAAAAGCTGCACACAGCCAGGCACCATATACCACGCAGAGAATAGCCCAAAGCACACAATTTGCTAGAGAGAAGTTCCCTGAAGATGGGCTCCAGCATGAGTCTGAAAGCTCAGAAGACTAAACCTCTGGTCCTGAGGACTGACCCAGATTGGATCCTGCAACATTATCCTGAGACATGTATATTCACTTGCATTTCTAAATGTAAGATAGACTATGATACCATTAATGCTTCCAGAGCTAGTTAAATAATCATACTCAATGAGTGTATATCAAGTGGCATAACAAGCCCCTGTTCTGGGCCTTGAGTTATTCAATATGGTATAAACAATGTTAGAAAATATGATTATCAATGATGAGGATGATGCAAAGGTCAGAGGGACAACAAATATCACAGAGGACATTGTCATTGTCCCAGATTGCCTGGTTGCCCACTTCTGTGAAGAAAACTCTCCAACACATTAATCCAAGGATATAATGAAGTGTGTGCATCTTAGTCCTCATCCTTTCATTCTGTGTGTCAACTCATAAAACATTCCTATGCCTGTTTTAGTAGTTGCCATAAAAAAGGGGGGGGAGGAGGAAGGAAATCTGGAAGAGCAGTTGAAAGTGAAAGTACATTCCAAATCTTATCTTTAAAATATTGTAACTAAAATACCAGAGTTTTCCCTATGAATATATTTAATTGGAAAACGTGAATGATGACACCCAACCTGTGAACGTGCTCAATTGGAGAATCTGGTTTATGAGACACCCGGGGGTGGGTGGGTGGGGGAAACAGGGTCACAGGTGACCGCAAATTACATATGCCAGAGTTGGCTTCGTACAGGGCAGTACCAGTATGTCGCCTCTAATGAATCCTTTGAAGTTTTTTGAAGTTTGGCATCACAGTCATAGTTTAATTAGAGCGATTGCTGGAATCCTGACACTCTGCCTGTCAAATTTTAAAGCTTAAGCAGTTCAGGCAATTTTTTTTTCAAATATACAATTTTGCTTTTTTTGAAAGAGATAATATATTTCCTCTAATAACTTTGAAATTGAAATAAAAACCTAAGTTTTTTATAACAGACACAACAGTCCAAGAATTGTTAGTCAGACTTAGATTATTCCACTGAATTGATTCAATGAGGCAACTTGACTGCAACCAATTTAAGCACCACTGATTCCACTGCGATTGGCATCTGAGAAGAAAAAAATGTTTAATAATTCAGAAAAGAAAAGTGTTTGCTTTCATTCAGCTTTCTTGGGTTGTACAGTTTTTTAACTGCCTGTGAGGTTTGTGTTGTATTTTGTCTCCATTGGATAGTGTGATCAGATTCATATTCTTATTATATCATTTTAACTAAACTTATTTTTCAAGATTCTGAAAGATGGGTTTTATTAATGTATTCTAATGTATAGACTTAGTTAAAAGGGGACTGTATTTGGCACGATGGTTTCATTTCCTATTTCATAAAGCCCAAAAATTTAACAGCCTGAAGAAGTGTAATTTTAATATTTGCTTCAGAAAGTCATGGGTAAAATAGTGAATGCTGCGTTTTCTGCCTTCAAATTTTGACTTTGTGTTAAGTTTCAGCTCTAAGAGCAGTTTGAAAATACCTTGGGAATTTTGAGGTGAATATTAATGCTTGCTTTTGAAGAAACATTTTCTGCATATGAAACTCTGCTTAGTTATTTTTTTCCCCCACCAGTGAAAATAAATGCCAGGCAAGCTTGCATTTGAATACCATCACTTGTTATAAATGTAAGACTGGGACTTTTTGATGGCTCACTTACATATTTAAAAAAAAATCACAGAAAGTAGCCTAATAACCTCACCCCAAAATAAATTGGAGCAACATACACTAGAAATAATCTACATTATTATAGTGTATTTCCCTATCCATTTGTGTCTGACTCTAGGGGACAGTGGTCATCTCTGTTTTTTAGCAGAGGGAGCCAACGTTCTCCGAAGACATTTCCAAGGCCATGTGACCTGCATGGCTATATGTTGAGGTGCATGGAACACTGTTACCTTCCCATCAAAGTAGTACCTATTTATCTACTTGTATTTGCATGCTTTTGAAGTGCTGTGTGGACAGGAGGTAAAACAGCAAACAGGAGATCAGCCTATCACACAGTGCTTGGTTTTTGAATCTGGGATGTCAGCTTTCCAGGTGACAAGTTCGGTGTCTTTAACAGCTGAGCTATTGCAGCCCCTACATTATTATATATGAATGCCAAAAGATAAGAGTATCATAAGAATACCTAGATCATCTGTCACCATAAACTATACTGTAAACTAATGAGCTTGCATATCAGGAAAACTGCTGTAATGTTGTGGTTAAGGTGATTGTATGGGGTGAGATGGGACAGATCTTTTTCAAAGTCTTCCCTTAGGTATAGAATCAACTAGGTGTCCTTGGTCCAGCTGCTGTCTTTCATTCCAAATCAATGGCAGCCTTTGTGAGAAGCCCCTCATCACATCACACATGGATAGCTTTGCTGGTTGACCTACAAAAGTGCAGTGCAGAAACAAGCAGACCCTGGAACTTTACAACAGAGGTGTTAAGGACAACAAGGAGACTGTTAAGAAAAACAAGAGGATCAGGAAGAGTTACCTACTGTATTCTGCTGGCTTTGCTTAACTCCCAACATAATGGTAGGAAATAAAACCTTACTTGTCCTCTGTGGCATATTGGTTATGTGTGAGCCACCATCACCTCCCTGGCTTCTTTTATACATAAATGGTGACTGAAAAAAAAATCCCTAAGAATCAATATGTTCATTAGATGACTTTAGAGCATGTCTTCCCAAGGTAGTAGTTGGGAAGCTTTATTGTTTCTATATAATTCCATATCAAATGATAAAAAGTTTTGAAATTTAAATAGTGTCAAGATACATTTAAAACAAAAGGAAAACATTTTTAGTTTTGGCACCAAATAGGGATGTGTAAAAGATTTTGAACACAATATGTTTTCAGTTTGAAGTGTTCTTTGTGTTTAGACAGTCTAGACCAGCCATGGGCAAACTATGGCTCGGGGGCCGGATCTGGCCCGTTCGGCTGTTCTATCCGGCCCACGGAGCCAAAAGAGCGGAGGGTTCTCTTGCTCTCCCAGAAGGCTACGTGAAGTAATCTAACTTTGAATTTATATTAGTTCACACAAACACTCCATCCATGCTTTTGTTCCGGCCCTCCAGTCCAGTTTAAGAACCCATTGTGACCCTCGAGTCAAAAAGTTTGCCCACCCCTGGTCTAGACAATACAGTAGAAAATACTGGTCATACCCTTATTGTTATTGGCTTAGATTTGATGCCATGATATAGGGAAGTCTGGGAGTAGCTAATTAAAGCATGATGGATTCTAACTTTGAAGTGACAACATCTTGCAACTGCATGCCTGATCATCAGAAGTAGATAGATTTCTCTTATTTTTACAAGCAAATGGATGTGTGTGTATACACATGCACTCTTTCCTCACACATGTGCATCAGTTGCTAATGCTGCTGAAGTTGTAAGTCTTAAATGCAAATAGTATTATTATGCTGCTGGTTTGGGAATAATTTACTAAGAGTTGGAAGAGCTCACTTATCCCTTCCCTTGTAATTTAACTGAATCCCAGGGAGCCAGGAGAATACAGCTCTTGAGAGAAAAGTATAGGAAAGGAGCCCATAGCCATCTACCTAATAAATTCCATCCCTATCTAGAAAAATGTAATCAAAGTGCCCTTTGCTTCCAAACAAAATTATAAAGCTTTTTCTGTTCCATCCAACTGAAGGACAAGAGGTGGGTTTGAAAAAAAAATTTGGCACAGTACAGGAGGTCTCTCACAGTTTAGCTATATAAACGTGGAAAACTTTACCTTCTATCTTACATCATAGAATTCTTGCATACACTTGCTGTTTGCTATATGACACCTTAAAACTTCTTGTTAATTGTTATTTATTCTGTTTTTATCTTGATGGTATTTGTATTTTACTTGTAAGATACATATTGAGAAGAAAGCTCTCCATAAAGCATATTCTCTCTCTCTCTCTTTCTAAGCCATGTTTCTTGAACTCAAAACAGATGATATTTGTAAGATACACATATTGGAAAGAAAATTATCTATATATACTTAACTGTGGGGCCTCTATGTGAATGTGTGTATCTTGCATCAGATAGAAATGAATTAATGATTGGTAATATGATTAATAGTAGTAGTCATGATGTTTTGCAGGACTTTATTACTAAATTAGTCAGATTTATAGCCATATATAAAAAAATCAGAATGTCATCTCCTTTCTTTTCTTTCCTTTTAACAGGAAACATCATAAAAGGGTCTGTCTTCTGGATGCTAAAGTTTGCAGCCCTGAAAGTTCTTGAAGATCCTTCAAGAGACTAGCTGTCCAGGAAGTTGAAATAAGATGCTGGATTCCTATATTTTTAAGTATTATTTTCCAAGATGGAAAAAATACCAGGTTGCCTAGGTAAATATATATATTTGAGGACTGCAGTTTTGTTTTTTTTAAAAAATGCATCCTAAAATTCAAAATGAGCTTTGGAATGCTGTATTGATACGTCTTAGCATCAAAACATTTTTATTAACCAGTATACATCCTTGACTCATTAGTGTGTCTGAAAGGAAAAGGTAGTGATTTTTCTTTTCTTGCAGTAAAGTAAAATTGCCCAGCATGAGTAAATGTATATAAAGGTGTTAAAAATAACTGCATTCTTTTTGTCCTAGCTTTTTGAGTATGAATAAACAGCAAGAGAGTGTATTTAGTCATTCATGAAAGGTTTTCAGTCATTTCATGATTCAATTAAAGCTGTTCAACAGAAACAGTAATCAAGCCTCAGCAAGTTGCTTAAATAGTGCATTTATTCTTCTGGTATGCCATATATAAAATTCCTTAATGCTGTGAATTTTTTATGGTGTCTGACAGTAAATAAATATTTTAGAAGTTAAAATGTCATATATGCACATACTTGAGACTCAGCCAAAAAGGTAGTAGAATCCTACATTTTGAATTACATTTTAGAATTGGTTCACTGGGAAGAAAGTATAAAATGTAAGTGTCTATGGAGGAGACATCATCAAGCGTGGGATTCTACCATTTCAGACCGGTTCTATAGAACTGGTTGTTATGATTCTGCACAGTTCAGAGAACCGGCAAATTGTGCCCCTGGTTGGCCCTGCCCCTCTCTGCCAGCCCCTCCCTGCCCAGTCAGTCCTTATCGCACCTGTGTGACATCGCATGCATGCCTGACATCACTGACTGTATTCTCCCCCACCCAGTCACTCCTTAAGGTATTTCTTTTTTTTCCCCTACTGATGATCAGCCAGGATCCTCCTCGCTGTCTTACTGCTTTACCCAGGAGGCTTCCCTAAGGCCCAGAAGGTAAAAAGGAGTGCGGGGTGGGGTGCTGTGTCCCCCAGCTCCATTTTTTGCTTTCATGGGCTGCAGGGAAGCCTTCTGGGAGTAAAAATGTCCCCCCTCCAGGAGGCTTCCCTGAGGCCCAGGAGGCAAAAAGGAATGCAGGGCAGGGGGAGCTATGCCCCTCCTGCTCCATATTTTGCCTTCATGGGCCCCAGAGAAGCCTTCTAGGAGCAAAAATGCCCCCCAGGAGCTTCCCTGAGGCCCAGGAGGGAAAAATGGGGGAAGGGTCCTGCAAAAAAAGAAGCCATACCCACCAAGTCATGCCCACCCAGCCTCACCCATCTAGACATACCCACCTAGCCACACCCACAGAATTGATTGTTAAAAAATTTGAATCCCACCCCTGGATATCATGTTTAGTTGTATAGAGAGATTGTTCTAGAATCTAGATCCAAATAAAGCAGAGATTGTATTTATTAAATTACACTCCATAGAATGGAATGGTGAATCTTCTACTGACCATGATGGAAGAATTACTAAATCAGAAATTTGAGAATTGAGTTTTATTTTTACTGGAATAACTTTTTTTTCTGCTGCTGAAGAACGAAATACTTTCTGCTTAGTGTGCTTTTGCTCTCTCAGTACAGAAAGGAGAGAGAAAATAATAATACCATTATTCTACTTGATTGTCTGAAAATTAGCATGGTTCCACTATCAGCTACCCATAATTAATACTGGAAACAATGCAGCTGTTTACATAATTTTTTAAATTGTAATAGATTTGGTTTTTTTGAATGTCATTTGTCCCTGGCATTCCTAACTAATGCTGCAATAGTAACTCAACCAAGATTGAAGTATAATGTACAGCTGTATACATTGCTGTTTTTCAATCTTAAAATGTAATAAGAAAAAAAACTCTCCAAGGTGATTAAAAGATGATGTTTGATTTAATCTTGGGACTTTAAAAGAGGTTATATTAATTCTCAGAAGAAATCGGGATGAAATCCATGCTTCCCGACTGATTGCAAGTGACTGGGAAAACATTCATTTATGCTGTTGAATCAGGAAAAAAAGCCATGTCTGGAATACAAGGAGGTGGTCTCAAGATCTTTCTTTAATCCAGAGAGAATTATCTGCAATCTGTATTGCATCCAGCTGCCTTTCTGCTATATTGCCTCCCCTACAAAGCATGGGGTGTCCATTTGTCTGCAACACCAGAAGTATTCCAGCTTCAAAGTATATTGTTTAAATACAGTAATCATACTAAGCCCAACAGTGTCATGAAATACCTGTCTAGACTTTTATCTATTTTAATGTATATTTTTCTTTAAACAACAGAGACACATTTCCTGACTTCACTCATTTTCCCCAAGTTGGGAAGACAGAATTGCTCTTGTCTACATATACAGAGAATCAGATATCCTAGCCCCTTTCTTTACTGTAATTTTAAAAATTCTTTAAAAACTAAAGGCAGGACTCCATGCAAATTTGTTAACTCAGGTGGGGGGAACTGGGTTCTATTATAATTTTGCATAATCTCATATTAAAGTGTGGATATTTCCAAAAAGCAGAAACAGTCTGGATAATTGAGTCATGGAGCTATTTCTTTCATGACTCTTTCTACTTTAGTAGGAATAGGTAAATATATTCTAGTCAGGAAGCTGCACCAGATTTAATTTAATTTCTGCATAGTGCTAAGTCAAATGTCAAAGTCTGAATTTTCTTTACTTCCTATGCAAGCTAGTAAATTATAAGTAATTTCAGCCTTTACAAATTTCTTATACTGGACATGAGAATATTGCTTCTATTTATAATATTACAATCTGTAATAATTTAAAACCTGCTCAAAATACCTTACAAGTGGTCTTTTGTTATTTGAATCTAACAAGAAATTTGTTTTTTTTTTAATGATTTTGTTTTTGTTTAAGTTACCAGTGTTGTACTACTAAGGAAGGGGGCACAATGGCTCCGCATGTGCCTCAATAGCCAACAAACCACCTTTTCTCAGGCATCTTCCTGATGAGTTGCTCATTCTTTATGAACAGTGTTGCCTCAGTGTCTTCAGTCATTTGATGTACCTATAGATTCACCCTGTAGGTTTTGATATTGACATTGTTTTATTTTCTTCAAGTTCAGTTTTCAGTGGCTGCCTGATCAATCCCTGCAATTTTCTTGGCTAGGTTCTTTAGAAATTTCTAGACCGATGCTTTAATCACTACACCAAGCTTTCATATGTTGAGTAAGGACATATTAATCTTCCTTTGCTTTCCAAACAAAGAATTAGCATTTTCTATTATGTTTCTGCTGTCATCTCACGGTCATCTGGATTTTTGTAGGCCATATCTAATATGGAATATCTTGCAATATGGGAAATGATTTCTCTTGCTGGTGTTCACATTACCTAAAGTACTTTCCCCTTTCACCCTTCCTGAGTTCCTTATCTCTGGTCAATAGAGACCCTAACTAATTTGGCTGGAAAGTAGGAAGCACAGATGGAATTGCCAGCTGCAAAATTTTGGCTTCAAGCAATAGAAGGGAAAAGGGAGTGGAGATGACCACAACTTTGGAAACACTTCACTTGCATTCAGCACAGGCTTATTAATTTTTCCTAGGGTACTGCTTACAGCTGTTATCTTAACAGCACTGAGGGAAGTATGTCCCTTTGTCTCATAGGATGAAAACAGTGCAATTAGTGGTAACCATGTATTGGCTTATGACATTAAAAAAAACAGAATCTCACCTCATCTCCATCTGTACATCTTCCCCACCCACATCACCCTTCTCTCCAAGTTCTGAATTAATGCTATCTTGCCAAAGAATCACACTATTCAATAATGTGCTTAATAAAGGCAGGCACATAGATTTTCATGTATTTGTTGCAGGGAATAAACTTTATTGATGTTCTTTGCTCTAATTTGATCTGGGCAATAACTGTACTTCTACTGGTTATCTTGAGAAGCTGTTGATATGACCTTTCCACTCTGGTCACTGTTCATTGCTCTTCATGACCATGTTCAGAATATAAACATCCCAGGAAAGGAGTATCCACACTCAAAACATGAACCCCATAGTACTTCGTTAGGCAATTCTCAAGCATAACTTTGATTCCAGAGCTTTATGCTCTGAAACACCAGTTCATTTTATATCTGTACCAGAGGTGGTATTTAGCAGGTTTTGGAGAACTGGTAGTGGAAATTTTGAGTAGTTCAGAGAACTGGCAAATACCATCTCTGACTGGCCCCTCCACCATCTATTTTCTGCTCCCAAGTCCCAGCTAATCAAGACCTCTACTCCTTCTGTCATGGCTTGAAGACATGGTTATTCCAACTTGTCAACCTGGACTGGGGGGGGGGGAGTTTTAACGATTTGTCTTCATGATTTTAAATTTGATTGGGTTTCTGGTTAGTTTTTAACTGTGTGATATTTGTATTGTACTGTTTTTATATGGTTGTATGCTTCCCCAAGTCCTTCGGGAGATGGGGCGGCCTAGAAATCCTAATAATAATAATAATAATAATAATAATAATAATAATAATAATAATAATAATCAGCAGCTGGGTCTTCTTTTGTTGCCCTGCACAGGAGAACAGATCTGGAAAGCAGATTAGTGGGGTGGGGAGGGAATGTGGTTTTGCAGTAACCTTCCCCCAGGAGTGGGGAGGGAATGTGGATTTTACAATAACCTTCCCCTGTCATGCCCACCAAGCATGCCACAGAACCAGTAGTAAAAAACTTTTAATCCCACCACTGATCTGTACATACAGGTGGCACATCAAAGGTTAAAACAAATGACAACTAATCAGAGAGGACCAGTGAATTACCAGGCGTTTCCCCCCCCCCAAACACGCACACTGTGAAATGTTTTGCATTAGCAGGTTTGCTGGTTGAAAGGAGAAATATTAGAGCTTTGTTTCCTTTCTTTTTTTAACCAAGTAAATTTGACTATAGTTATGTGAGTTTCCCCTTCTACCCCAAGTCACAAGAAGAAATGTGAAAGAATGCTATTCCTATTCCCCACCAATCATAGTGAGCTTGCTAACAATGAGAAAAGTATAGACGGAATAAATGGAAGGAGGGAGCTAATACAAAATATTTGTCAACGGAACCATAACGTCTCAAAGACCCATCTATGAAATAGAAAGTGATTTGTGTTTTTTTCCTAGTGAGTGGGGAAGAAGAATCCATCAATTGGCAGCTGTGGTAATCACAATAAAAATATAACACCTCACTAGAATAATTCCCAAGGCTCAAGAAAGGACTGAAATCCAGACTCTAATTTCTTAAGTCACATTAATTTTTAAGCAAACAGTTTAAGACTACCAGAAATGCCCTTAGTATAAATGAGCCTTGTCAGTGTGTATATTTCTATGGAGAGAAAGTACCTGTTCACTGTCAACACCTTGATGTTTTGGTATACTGCCATTTGGTAGAGCAGAAATTTAGGCCAGTGAGCAGAAGGAAGTAATTTCAGAATCTATTTCATCCCACTCTCTTTTTTTTCCAGCAGATTACTCACTAGGAAGTGCACTCTTGGTTAAAATTCAGTTTCAGACTTCAAATTATAGTCAATAATGCCTTTAAAAAAAAGACTTTCTCAGCCAATGTCAGCCTGAACTTGCATTATAATTGGATCAATAAAATCTATGTGGATAAGAAAGCTTTACCATTTTTCAACCAAAGAACTGCAAGTATCCTTAACCAGGAGAGAAAGTATTGGAGGAAGTATCTCCATCACCAGTATCCATCAACTGGCGGTTGTGGTAATGCATATATGCAAATAGAGGAAGGAAAGAAGGATTACTGCCTTCGTGTATTTTTTTTTCTATTCATAGTTTTCTTGGTTGAAATCTAGTGTAGAATTTGAAAGAAAAAGCATAAATAATTTGCGTTACTTAATTTCCTAATTTCATTTACTTTCTGCCTGCTGTCTGTCAAAAGGGGAAAAAAAGAATGTGGAAGATGATAGGAAAAAATGCTGAATAAAAATATAACTCTAGTGTGTGTATAGGTTAGACACAAATTGCTGAAGACTTTTTAAATACAGATAAACAAATGTTGGGATTTTTGATAGAAAAAGAAATTCCGCTAGAAATATTCAAACATTTTTGTTTTCTTGATACATTAATGGCCTGGTAGAAAAAAATAACATGTTTGGGTATTATATGAAAATGCCTGCCTTTTAAGATATCCTTAATGTGGATTTTCGGTGAAACCTATGCTGTATTACATAGCATAATTTTATTGTAGAAATTTCTTATGACTCATATTCTAGGAATCATTTCAGTAGTTGCAGTAGACATTCTTCTTAGAAGCCAATATCTCTTGAAGTCTAAATATTAATAAAAGTTGACATGCTATGCAGAGAGAATCAAAATATCCTGATTGGATATTTTGTTGTGAACAGTTGTTCACAAGTTTGTGCACTTCTCTGGGTGTTGAAATGCAGTACTTATCTCAAAATAATTATCAAATAGGGTTTATAAATCTTAATTTTTAGACGTACAAATTATGCCTATTCAAATGAGAATTTTTCAGCATTTATCTTTTAATTCACCAATGAATACAAAAGTTAGCATAATGCATATATGAATGGAAATCACATCCATTCTTAGATTTAAATTAAAAGCTATGTTTTAGGTTGCCAAGATAAGGTAATACCCACAATAGCTGTATTGCTTTTTAAATTTTATTAGGATAAGTTTCCCAAATGTAGATTATAAACCCTGCATTTTTATAAGAGATAGCAGATTGTTAGAAAGAACCTTTTTCCTTCCTGAGCAGACTTACCAATTTTATTCAAAATGCTGAATAAAAAATATATGAAACACCTTCCTTCCTTCCTTCCTTCCTTCCTTCCTTCCTTCCTTCCTTCCTTCCTTCCTTCCTTCCTTCCAATCATTCCCAAAACACACAGTTTCTGTGCAAAGTTGTGACTATCTGACCTGATACTCACTTTCCATAAAAAAATTACAGAGTAGGAAAGGATTTATAAGCACCAAACTGGAAGGGAAGTAAATTAGGATTAAGGATAGTTGTGACTAATAATTCACTGAGGTTATGTTAGAAGACAGAGCAATTGTCAACTTACTAGTGCTTTGCAAGCTGTAGCAAATTAAGAGTAGTTTAAAAGAAGTTGATTCAAGGCAAGGAAATGACTTTCTTTCCCTCTCTCTCCCCAAATTTAATGAAAGGGTCAACCAATCAGAATAGAGCCAGAAGGGACCTTGGAGGTCTTCTAATCCAACCCCCTGCTGAAGCAGGAAACCCTCTATTATTTCAGATAGATGGCTGTCCAGTCTTTTCTTAAAAACCTCCAGTGAAGAAACACATACAACTTCTGAAAGCAAGCTGTTCCACTGCTTGATTGTCCTCACTGTTAGAAAGTTTCTTCTTAATTGCAGGTCTCTCTTTGATTAGTTTCTATCCATTGTTTCTTGTCTTGCCTTCTGGTGCTTTGGAAAATAAGTTGACTCCCTTTTTCTTTGTGGCAGCCCTTCATATATTGGAATACTGCTACCATGTCACCTATAGTCCTTCTTTTCTCTAGAATGGCCATACCCGATTCTTGCAACCATTCTTCATATGACTTTGTCTCTGGGCCCTTAATTATTTTAGCTGCTCTTCTTTGAACTTTTTCCAAAGTCTTTCCAAAGTCTCTCTTTTTTGTAATGTGACTAAAACTGGATACAGTATTCCATATGTGGTCTTACTGACAATCTATAAAGTGGTACTAATACTTCATGTAATTTTGATTCTATACCTATGAAAATGGCTGTCTTCAAAATAAACCCAGATTTCAAAGATTAAGCAAAAATAAGGATGCTTATTTATCTCAATAAAACATGGATTTTTAGTGAGATGTATATTGCATGATTGTTATATTATTTTATCTCACAGATTTATTAAAATATAACAAAAAGTTATATTTTTATTTCTTACCCAACTCTAAATCATTAATATTTACCATGGAGATGAGGGTAATGAGATTGTACATTTTACCAAAGAATCAATCCTAAGAGGTCTGTAGGGGGCGTGCAAGAGTGCACCAACGTGCCTACTGTCCCTGTCCTATTGTTTCTTTTATTTTTCTTCTATGTATTCATTTCATGTATTCACAACTTTGTTGTCCTTATAAATAAATCAATCAATCAATCACACAGATTAAGAATATGAAGGTCCTTATAACTGATATATAAAAGAGAATGCCTTACTGATTTCATGATAGGACACAATACTTCTTCTTTAGCATCTCTTATTTCTAAAATTTGAAATTCTGGAAGCCAAACTGAGAATCAGGCTACATTTCAGAAAATTCCCACGATTTGTAGGCCTTTTGTCAAAATTATAGGTGACAAGGATACACAGAACAAATTGATTGTGTATTGAACTACTCTTCTCATAATTTTGTGGTGCATACAAATGTGGAAATGTAACTACATAAGCATTTTACAAGCAGTTGATAGTATCACCCAGCCATTATTGTGGTAATATATCACTAATGAAGTTATATTTTTATTGCCATAGCAAAGGCTAAGTGACATTATAAATCACTGTCATGCAAAAATTCAATACCCCAATTGATTGACTGGCAAAATTGAGCATTTTGGCCACAAATTGAGAGCCATAATCTCTTTTAATGTTCCTTAAACAAGTTAAGACACCTTACTTATTTTGTATCATATTATATTTTGAGTTCTTTTCAAGTACATATAATTCTGCAGTTACTACTTAGTATAAACTTAGCAATAACACTTCTATGAAAGGTAAATCTTTTTTAGATGGACACCAATGTGACTTTACATCTTCTCCTGATGGTTTGCAATCAAAACCCACAGGAATGAAAACAGCAAAACAGACTGCAATTTTAGACTGGGGAAAATGATATTTGAATACTTCAATTGTTATCAGTTGTAGCCATCATAGCCCATAGCGAAGTTCATTGGGAATTTTATTCAGTGCAGCTGGAGGACACCAGGTCAATTACTTTGTTCTGTGACTTGAATAGATGATGCTTCACCTACATCAATTTTTCATATATTTTTTCTTTACTAAACATCAATTGTGGATGGCCAGAGATTTGGCTTGGACTAGGGCATGGAAAATAGTTCATCCTTTGCCTTTGCTGTGTTCAGCAAGTGGATCAGCTCATCCTCCATGACTTGTATTTACTCTGGGAAGAAAGCTATGATTCATGCCAAGAGTCCATGGAGAGTCAAAAAATTGAACTTCCTTTCAAAATCCATATTTGCAGATTTCCTCTAGCCTTGTGTTTGCCAATTAGCAAATTTAACTTACGAAGAAATCTTGAAGACCAGCATTATTTTGATGACATTTCTAATTTAATCTTTCATTAACTTTGAGCCATTCACAGTATTCCATTCTTCTTGCAAGCATGCTGAAATTCAAAATAAATTCACATTTGTTTTGACAGATACTGGAGCTTAAAAGTGTTGGACACTAAATTTTGCACAACTTTATTGTAGTATTATTACCAATATACAGGTGTAAATATAGTCTCAGTCTAACTAGTTGATTTTATTTTTATCATTCTAAAATTGGCTCTTGCTATTTCATCTTTTGACTTGTCAAGGGATCCCATTACATGAAGTCTGATAAATAAACAAGAGGAAGGATTGTGCTGGCTTTGGAGCAATCCTGCACGACATGCAATGTGTGTGTCTGTGTGTGTATGTATGCATATGTGTGTGTGCATATATAATTTCATGTCATGAGGGATGTCATGTCAACATGTCATGCAATTATTTATTTTACAAGGCATATTACTCATGTTACTTTGTCATATGAAATATACGATGGATCTATCTATCTATCTATCTACCTATCTATCTTTCATCGACAAAGATAAAGATGGGGGGAGAGGGAGAGAGAATTTGAAAATGAAAAAAATGACAATGGTTAAAAAAATAATTTTTAAAAATTACATAAAAATCAACTCTGCTGGAAATGAAATCATAAACTGCCTGTCTTCAGGTAGGAATCAGGTTACCAATCAGCCACTTTCTGCTCATTTTACCTTTGTTTAGAAAAAAAATGTGTTATCTTGTATAACCAATATTATCAAAGCTATTTACTTAATATTTTATCCTGCAAGAAAAATTTGCATAATTCAGTTTATATAAATTATACAATTCTGAAGACCTAACACTTCAAATTCCATAGAAATACATTATATGTTACCACAACGGGGAAGTTGTTATATCTCTTTACTTTGTTTATTATCCGATTGTTTGCTGTTGCTAGTCCCGGTCATTAATTTGGTCATTCTTTACCTTGAGGCTAAACCTATATTGGGTAATTGTTTAGTCAGAAGATCGCTTCAAATTTAGGATTATGCCCTACAATCTTAATCCTGAGTTTAAAAAAAACACCAGTGAAATCCACATTTAGACAATGGTGCCAAATCCCTTAGTTAGTTTGTACACCATCTCCTAAACTTCACAATCACTTTGTTCCTAATCTACTGGTTTCTTCATGCATAAATGATTTATTCATCCCAACCATTGACTGGTTAGGATTTGTCTAAAGGGCATCTGGTTGAGAGAAACACAACTGGTATCTACCTACCTGAATCAGAAAATATTGAAACAAACAAAAAGCCACCCTGTTTCCAAACACAAGCTGGCAAAAATAATGGCTGGCATGCTTTCCTGAGAGAAAACATACTGTTGCACAACAGCATACTAACCTGCTTGTTTTCTTGGACAAAAACAGACGATCCAACATTTTTGCTCCCTGTTGATTTTGACCAGACTGGCTAGCCTGTTTTTGTGCATGAAAACAAGTCTCTCTTGACCTATTAACATATGTAGTGGAAATGTATAAAAGCAAAAAAAATACTGATGGAAAATAAAGGGTTTGGAGAGAAGAGATGGTTAGCCAGAAAGTAGAATTCAGACCAGAAATGTTCTTACTGGGAATTGTTAATGAGAAATACAGTAAAGGAACAATATATTTAATGATACATATAATAACAGCTGAGAGTTTGGTGTATGCCCAAAACTGGAAGAATGAAGATACCCCTACAGAAAGTGAAATAATAAGAAAATTATTAGCTGTGCTGAGATGGACAGACTAACTTTAGAAATCAAAGATAAGGGTGAGACTGAGTATTATGAAGTCTGGAGTAAAATGTATCAATGGCTAGAGTCAAGGAAAAAGAAAGAAAGGGCTGACGCTTTAAAGGAATGAAAGCTAAGGTTTTGCAAACCAAAGAGAATGGAATATAATGGACAAATATGAGATGATACGAATGCATGAGTATAAAAGATGGTTGTAAATATGTATATAATTGTATGTAAATGTAAATGGATTACTACCAGGATGAAGGTGAAAGGGTGAAAATGAGGTTGAGGGACAGGGTGAGAAGGAGGGTTGCAAGTCAGGATCAGGGGAAGGAAGACAGGAAGGGAAATGGAAATAAGGAATGGGAGGAAGGAAAGAAAAGGTAAAAGGAGGAGGGGCAGGGCAGGGAGAGGAAAGGGAAGATGGGGAAGGAGAGGGTGAAGGGAACGAAGAGTTTTAAAAAGAATGCCTTTCTGGAAAAGATCATTTTAGGTTTTCCAGAAGCTGGTGTTCTTTAGACCCAGGCTTAAATTTACCTCCCCAATTTCAGAGGCTGTAGCATCTTCATACAGCCTGAATGAGAATATCAACTTTTTGTCCCCATTTTTTCCTCCTAGTGATGTAATCAAATTGGTGTAACGTCTTTGTTGTGACTATGGTGTGGGTAGATTCATTTGCTGAGGTAACTTGCAACTACCAATCAAAAACCCTAATCCTAATCCATTTGGCAGGTGAAAAATTGTGGCACAGACAAAATAAGTGAATGCAGTTGAAAGGAGCTTCCCAGAAGAAGACATTAAGCCACAGTAAGGACCTGGTTTGTGGGGCACAGCAAGTATGTTTTGTAAACTATGGTTTGGAGATCAGCCATTCTCATTCATTCTCACCTGCCAAATGGATTAGGATTAGGGTTTTTGATTGGTAGTTGCAAGTTACCTCAGCAAATGAATCTACCCACACCATAGTCACAAGAAGGATGTTGCACCAATTTGATTACATCACTAGAAGGGAAAAAATGGGGACAAAAAGTTGATATTTTAGTGCTGGTAACAAGCAAAAAGGGAATAAAACCCACTGTCTCGCAAGCTATTATGCAGAAAATGGCAGCCACCACATTCAAATAGATCTCAAGTTATGATGTTAATTGAGCCTGGAATTACAATCATAAGGTGTTACAGTTGTAAATTGAGACACCTATGGGACTGGAAGTAAATTTCCAATTTTCTTCACAGTGGTCATTAAGAAAATGCATGGTCATTAAATGAACACTGCAGTCATTAAACAAACATATTCTGAATGAGTGTTTATGCTTGAAACCAGCAAAAAGCATGAATTATGGAAACAAGATCATGATTATAAAACTGACCCAACAGACATGCAGTCATGTGATTGTGAGAAGGGCAATGCAATGGTTTATGATGACTGGGGATGCTTTACAGGCTGTAAAGCATTTGTTTCATGGCTGCCATAACTTTGAACAATTGTAAAACAACCAGTCATTAAGGACTAAGGTATTTCTCATTTTGCACACATACAGTTGTGTCCAGGATTCTTTTCTTCATGAGAAAAATAGAGGGACATTTTGTACACATGTTGTTCTGCCCACCAGCAATCTTTGATGAAGATGATAGTATTGCAGAACTCTGTAACCATCCCTTCCACTTGGCTTCAGTCAGTTTGTTCTCCTTTACATTTAAAGTTGCAAAGTGGCATCAAAGAAATGCAGAACATTCTTTTCTTGTTCATCTTTTTAAATGATCTGTTTAACTATTATTGGTACTTTATAGTTTATCCTGGTTAGGTCAAATTTGTCTGTTGAATCATTAACTGCTCCACTCACACACCTTTCCTTACAATTCCTTTACTTGTTTCCTCTCTCTCATCTTACTATCATTAGTACAATCTTTCCTGAATGTCAAGGTCCTGTTTGAAGCATCTTCTTTCTGCCCTTTGTCTTTGGAGATTCTCCTTCTTTATGATTCTGGTGCACTTTCCTTTAGGTAATCCTTAAAGCAGATATGTACAAAAGAGACCACATTTGCATAAACTCAGTGGGATACTTTGGATATTGAAATATTGAATATGAATCCTTTTATTACAGTCACTGACCAGAATTGCAGACAAAAACACATTAAAAATATAGATCAAGTGAAAACAAAAGATAAAATATAATTGAAATATTGAAGACTAGAATGTTCCTTGACCTGGATTAGTGGTTTTCCCCCTCAAACTTGGCAACTTTAAGATAGATGGACTTCAATTCCATTTGGCTGAGTAATTATGAGAGTTGAAGTCCATATTATCTTAAAGTTGCCAAGTTTGAAAAATACTGGCCTAGATCATTGTCTCTAATTGGAATAATGGAATTCCTTTCTTGTTTTGGTAATTTACTTAAAGGAATATTGGTCTCTTTTCTGCAAAACAAAACAAACTTGAGAACAGCCAAGATAAAATAAATTAATAAAAGAACTTCATACCAATATCCTGCAAAATCCTGGGGTATCTTTAACTAAAACAGTCTGTGACCAAAGGGGATTGCTGGTTTTATTTGTGCTGCATTATAAATGCAATGGTGATCGTATGGAGCTACTACAGTGTTGTTTGGCTTCCAAAAGTTGCCTATTAGGCCTGCTCTTATTACTCATGACACAGACTGAGATGCCCTACAAATGATTTATCTCTGCTTGATTGCCTGTTGTGCTGCTGAATTATTTCCATTCATTTGGGCCACCAGAGTTGGTTACATCTCACAAGGAATGCAAGTTTTTTTTTTTACAAAAAATAAGTTACATCAGAAAAACTAAAACAAAACCACCCTCTGTGCTCCATTGAAAACATCATCAAAACTAGCAACTGGGGCCAACAGGTTGTAAAAGCCCCAAAGAAAATGACAGCACTGTGCTCTACTCACCCTCAAAATCTGACCAAAATGGGACAGTTTTTAATGTTTTCTAAAAAGATAAGATTGCTCCTATAAGACACAGGTTAAGTTGGTATAATTCAATGTATGAATAATAATTTCTAAAGCCCTGCATATGTTGGATATCTTACTAGTCCATATAGAAACTATGCTCTAGAATGGTGCTCAAAACTTTGTCCCCAAAAAGAATGACAGAAAAAGACTTGCAACTGGGTAGTCTCTGCTGTAGCTCCATTCTGTGAGTTCATTTCCCTCACCCCATAAGATCAGTATCAAATTGTTTAGAAGGTTAGTAAAAACTTGATTATTTAAGCAGGTATTTGGAGATTGTTATTGAGAATGTACGGGAGAATGAACTTCTAAATATGTTGGTTTCAAGAGGACCTCAGAGAGATGAAGTGTGAATGGACAAAAGTCATCTAGAGTATTGCTGAGGAACAAATCTGACTGAACATAATCTAGTATCCCTGTTAATGCTTATTTCATTGCTGTAAGAGTAATAAAATGCTTTTCTGCCTTATTGGATTCTAGAGCTAGGCAGTTGGAATCTTATTTTAGATGACTCAATTTCTTTTGGGAAATTGGGGGCAGAGATCCATTTATTAGAAACATGCTAGATACGTTGTGACTAAAGTTGCTTGGATTCACTTCAAATTGGACTCTGAAATTGGTGCAGTCCCATGGGGCTGACCGAAACACAGTTTCTGTTACCTGGGATAAGTTTAATCCTGTTAGTCTCAAGGAAATGGAAAAGTTCTCAGGACTGTTAGTTCAGCTACCCCAATGTTAGATACATGTCCCTCCTACTGTAGCTACCAAGACTGCATTGTAGAGTTGGATCTGAATGGTGTAAATGCATCACTTAAGAACTGGATCGTCTGCCGCCTTTGGGAAGCCATGCCTAGATCTGACCATTCTGAACAATTTTAATCTTGTCTTCAGCCTTTCCCTTTTAGGGAAGATAATTGCAGTTCCAGGGGCCTTAATTAAACTTATTATCTGGATCCCATATAGTTGGATTTCAGCCCAGTTATGGGACTCCAAGGACATTGGTTGTACTTGTGGATGACTTCTGGAGGAGGAGTATACCCAATCATGCTTTAGTTGATCTCCCATTGACTTTTGATACCATAAATCATAGTATTCTTCTATGCCAGCTCCAGACATTAGGATTTGAGACTGTAGTGTTAGAATAATTCTCCACTTTCTTCCACAGTTGGTTTCAGTCAATGTTTATGTGAGGCAGATGTCTACTTCATGGCCTCTCTTGCATAGGGTACCTCAGGGCTTGATGTTCTCTTCACTCCAATTGAACATCTACATGGAGTCACTTGGTGAGATAATTTAATGGCATGGGATGAATTATTTTCAATATTGTCCTGTTTCATGCATACACGGTTACTAGATGATAATAGTAACTAACTTAAGGCCAAGAGCAGGTGGCAGTTGTGGTTGGGATGGCCTTTGTGTAGTTTTGTGTTGTGCACCAGTGGTGCTCATTCCTAGATCAAGAGACTATAGTTACAGTTATTCATATCCTGACACCTCCCAAATGGACTACTGCAATGTGCTCTACATGGGACTGCCCTTGAATAGTATCTCATAAGTATGAGGACTCCATAAAATGGTTGCATTTTATGTGAGATTTTAATATATTCTCCCATTGTCTTATTTATATTTTGTTAATTATTTTAACTGTTGTTTAACACTAGTTTTTTTAAATCTGTTCTACTCCATCCAGAATCAGGTTAGTGAGCAGGGCAGTATAAATTTGATAAACAACCAACAAAACAAATATGGGTGTGCCTCACTATGCCTATGTTATGTGTTTGCTCTATAAGTTTCACTGACTCCCAATAGGCAATTCAAGGTGCATTTCAAAATATTGATTATCACCTATAAAGCCTTACATTGCATTACACCAGGGTATTTGGAGAAGCTGGGAATAATGCTTTTCCATAGCTGCACTTGCCCTCTGGATACCTTGTCACCTGAGGTTAGATTGACTCTGATTCCAGTCACATGTCAGAAAGCCACAAAGACCTGGCTTTTTGCCCAGAAATTGGAGATGAAAGAGTAATTGAGCCCATTGTTAAGTATACAGTATCTTGAGCAGCTCATTTGTCTTTTAGTTGATCATCATTTGTATATTTATATTTTTAAATTTTTGATAGCTTCAGTGTGTTGTTAATGTAATGGGCAGCCAGAGGAAGGAAGGAAGGAATTATAGGTCTATTTTCTGCTTCCCATATTGTTGAAAAATATTACTTCATATATATTAAGAATTTATAAATATTAAATTCTAGATTTCCTCTAAAACAGGGGTGTCAAACTCAAGGCCCGGGGGCTGGATCTGGCCTGTGGGGTGCTTAGATCTGGCCCATGGAGTGATGACCCAAATACAAAACATGGGATACAAAATATGGGATACAAAACAAACACAGTCACAGAAAACAAGTGAAGCCCCTTTTATTCCTTCACTTTGCTTCCAAGCTCCGAATATTTTTGATGGAAGCCAAAAAACTCCCACACAGTTACAAAAAGAAGGGAAAAAGCAACACAAACCAAGTAAGATAAGGGCTGGAGGATGTCCACAGATAACACACATTGGGAAGGATGCCAAACTCAGAGAGGAACCATAAACTAGAGATATTTCCACACTTTGTTTCCAGCATTCGCCCATATGCAGGTCTGTACTCTTATTCAGTTGTCATAGTTGCAGCCCATGAAGAAGATCAAGGCCCTCTCTTCCCAAGTAGACCATGTCTCTCCCTTATTCTCCCCTCCCTGTGTGCCCTAGAATGGATAGGGGATGGGCCTGGGTCCTCCTCTGACTGCTCAGCTGGTCTCTGCCCTTCCCCAGCCTCCTCCACAACCTCTGGAGCCACACTTCCACTCCCTGTCAGCTGTTCCTCCTCTCCCTCAGAGTCAGTCTCCACCAGGGGCATGACACGTGGGGCTGCCCTGGAAACAGCAAAAGACTGGGCCATGGTCCTTCTGTCAAAACAATATAATTGTTTTAACCAAGTGGTAAAGTAATTCATGAAGCAGTAACTATTGAAATAAAAAATATTCCTTAAAGAAAATGGAGCTTGGAAGGGTCTTATGTGGCCCTCCTGAGCTCCATTTTCACTGACAGAAGATTGCAGGATGCCATTGTAGCTAAAAATGGAGCTTGGGAGCCCATTTTCACTGGCAGAGCACTCAGAGCAAAACAGGCACCCCCAAACATGAGTGACATCAAACTGGCCATGCCCACCTTGGCCACACCTCCTCACTGAAGTCAAACACAACCCTGATGCAGCCCTCAATGAAATTGAGTTTGACACCCCTGCTCTAATACAACCATAGTTATTCAGTCTAAACTATTTGTTTTTGTCTTTTAATTTGAGATTAAATCCTCAAGAATCACTTTCTCCTGTATGAAACCTAATTATCTGGATATGACAAATGAATGAAATCAAGACTTAGTCCAACTTAAGTAGACTTCCTGAATTAATGAGATTTATGTTAGTTACTAACTGGATCTATTCTAACTAGAACTAAATTTGAATTTTCCAAATGAATATAAATGATAAGGCTGATAGTTCAACTAAAAACTCTAGGATGTTTTCATTCTCCCACAAATAACACATTCATCTTTGCTTGACTACTTTATGGAATATTTTTTATTTCAATAGTTACTGCTTCATGAATTACTTTAGCACTTTGTTAAAACAATTATATTTTAATTTTGCAATTATGTTTTAATGCCATTATGGTTTACTTTTGTAACATATTTAGCAATTGTTTCAAAGGTTTTAATTCATTGTTTTTTATGTAACCTGCTTCGGACCTTATAAAAATGAATACATATTATAAAAAATAACAAGCTTTAATTGTAAATGTCATCAGTGTTGAAGCCAAAGTGGTGTCAGTGAAAAATATGAATGATGTGTCACAAATTTAGATAACCCTCCAATATTTGCAATGTACAAAATATGTACGAAAATATCCCTCCCACACCCAATAATAGCGAAAACAGAACAGAACATGCTCTCTATGTAGTTAAAAAATTAGAACTTAAATATGGGTGGAATAAAGGAGCCTTCAGGAATTTATTACTAGACTTTAAACAGAACAGCTCATGTTAGAAATGTGCAAATGTTTACTGCAGTGCCAATTTATTATAATAATTCAGTGTGTGTACTTGTGTGAGTATGTTTTTGCATTGTTGTTGGAGACATTCAGAGTTCCCTTCTTTTGAATTAAGATTGGGTATGAAATTGGTAGATGTGTGAAATGATTAAGGGATAGTGAAAAGAGGCAAAACATGTGGATCGGAAACAAGGATCACAAATTATCTAATGGAATTGTATGTCAGTTAAAAAAGGAGAGAGCAGCTGGAGGCATGTTGAGAGCACAAACAAACAGACTATATGATTTAGCTAGCTATATTTGGCAGGTAAAGAAAAGCCAAAAACAATCAGGAAGATTGGGCAACAAGAAATGTTATGGAGGGCCATGTTTTTGTGGGAAGGAGAATTAACAGAATAACAGTTGGAAGAGACTTCGGAAGTCTTTTAGTCCAATCCCCTGCTGAAGCAGGAAACCCTGTATAATTTCAGATGAATGGTTGTCCAATCTCTTCTTAAATATCTCCAGTGCTGGAGCACCCACAACTTCTGGAGGCAAGTCACCCCACAGATCAATTGTTCTAACTGTCAGTAAATTTCTCCTTGGTGAATTTCTCCCTCAGTGCTAGGGTGCTGCTCTCCTTGATTAGTTTTCATCCATTGCTTCTTGTCCTGCCTTCAGGCACTTTGGAGAACAGATTGACCCCCTCTTTTTGTGGCAACCCCTCAGATATTGGAACACTATCATGTCACCCTAGTCCTTGTTATATTAAACTACCCATACCCAATTCCTGCAAGTGTTCTTTGTATGTTTTAGCCTCTACTCCTCAACAATCATCTTTGTTGCTCTTCTCTGCACTCTTTTTAGAATCTCAACATCTTTTTAATATTGTGGTTGTTATGTATGTAGGTTTGAATGTTATTGGTTTATTTGAACTGTTCTTGTAAAATGTCAAATGGTATTGGTTTAAATAGTGCGGGAAGAATCCCTGCACTCCCATTGGCTGGCAGCTACGGCTGCAGGCTATAAGAAGCAGCCGTAGCCAAGCCAGGACGGGTCCATTCGAGCTGTAGTCACTAATAAAGTCTTTGCGGGAACTCCTCGCGTCTGACTCTTCATGCAAACTTAACACTGGCGATGAAGGTGGGATTGCCCTGAAGAGAAGACGACGCAACTGACGAGATGGCTGCGCTGAACACCCCCCCAGCACCGTTCGATCCGGCGACGGAGACTGGGAATCGTATGCGATCGTTTCCACATGTTCCTGGAGGGGAACGATCTCGCCGGCATCCCCGAGAGACGGAAGAGGCGGTCTTTCTTTCTCACGCACTGCGGTCCGGCAGTCTTCAAAATGGTGAAGAGTTGGCGGGAGCAGCAGAGCTGAAGGTAATGGAATGGCCCGATTTAGAAAAACTTTTGAGAGCCCATTACGCCCCACAAGTATCATGCCTCATTAAGAGACACGAATTTTACCGTCGGGATCAAGGGGATAGCGAGAATGTTAATGACTTCGTGGCAAGTTTAAGGGACATTGGGGGTGCTTGTGACTTTACCAACTTAGAAGAGGCCATGCGTGATCGGTTTGTTTTAGGCCTTAAAGATAAGGTTTTACAAAGCAAACTATTAATGAAACCTAAGATCACGTTTAAAGAGGCCATTGAAGAAGCTGTTTCAGCGGAAGCCACCAAGTCCTCAGCAGCGGCCATGAAAAAGATTAACAAGGCCTCAAGCCAGGCCTCAAGCCATTCTGATGGGGATAAATCCACATCTACTCATTGCGAACAAATAGACTCTGATTCTGATGGCAGTGAGGCAGAGGAGGGGATTTTTAAACTCAGAATGGAGAAGAAAAGAAAAGACTCTGGGAAGAACAGGCAAGGGTTCTATTGCAGAGGCTGGGGGGGGCCACCCCGCACTGATTGCAAGTTCTTTGATTCCATTTGCCTACGTTGTGAGAAACGGGTCACATAGCCAGAGTCTGCAAATCATCCAGACTCCACCAGTTAGGAAGAAATTTCCTGATAGAGACTTTAAGCCCAACAATTTCCTTGAAAAATGGGGCGAAATTTAGAAGCAAATGGCAAGAATGAAACTCACCAAACAATCACTATTGGTCATTCTTCACCCTTAAAAGCAGAAAAGTACATGTGAAGGTGTTTATTGAAGGAAGGCCTTGCCAAATGGAAGTGGACTCAGGCTCTTATTTATCTATGGTGTCATGGGACACTATCCACAGACTTTTTCCCAAAATTCAGAAAAGCATTTCCAGAAGCAAGCACTGACTCTCAAAGACTACCAAGGGAACAAGATTCCAGTAGTTGGAGCGAGAGATTTCAGCGTGCAGTTTAAAGGCCACACCAAACGTTTGCCCTGACCATCGTGGACAAGGATCGCCCAAGTTTGCTGGGACTTGAGTGGTTCAAGCCACTTGGCATCGAGGTGACTGGCATCCATCACGTGAGCAGTTCTGACTGGGAAGAGTCCTTGAAGTCTGAGTTTCCAGAGGTCTTCAGCGAAGGACTGGGCAAGTATATGGGGACTCCTATTGCTTTCAGCTTAGACCCCAAGGTGCCCCAATTCGTTTAAAGCCCAGGAGGGTCCCATTTGCTTTAAAGGAAAAAATTGATGCACTATTACATAAGCTCATTGCTCAAGGGGTTTTAGAGCCTACTGACCACTCCAGATGGGAAACACCCATAGTCACACCAGTCAAGGCTGATGGGTCAGTGAGAATCTGTGGTGACTACAAGGGGACACTTAACCATGCGCTGCAGCAGAGCGCATATCCTGTACCAGTTGTGCATCATCTGCCGCTTTCCCTTGGCAGGGGTACAGTATTTGCTAAACTGGACTTAGCTCAGGCATATCAACGATTAACAGTTGATGATGCCACTGCAGAGGCACAAACAATTGTGACTCATAGAGGTGCCTTCAAATGTAAAAGACTACAATTTGGAGTAAGCGTGGCACCTGGCATTTTTCAAAGCCTTATGGAAAGAATGTTGCAAGGACTGCCAGGGGTAGTGCCTTACTTTGATGATGTATTAATCTCTGCTGAAAATGACACTCAGCTTCAAGAAAGACTCAGAGAAGTCCTTACCAGATTCAGAAAAGCGGGTTTAAAAGTCAAGGAAGACAAATGTACACTCAAAACAGACAGAGTTGAGTTCCTGGGGTATATGATTGACAAGCATGGCATCCATCCTACTGATGCCAAGGTTAAAGCAATCAATGAAGCCCCTAAACCTCGATGCAAGGCAGATTTGCAGGCCTTCCTTGGCCTTATTAACTTTACCACATGTTTCTACCTCACAAAGCATCTATTGCTGAGCCCTTACATCGCCTACTTGATAAGAATGCTGTTTGGATCTGGGGGAAGGAACAGTCAGCATTTAACAGTATTAAGAGACTAATCACGTCTGATGCTGTGTTGATACAATTCTCTGAGAATTTACCTGTTGTTCTGACTTGTGATGCATCCCCTTTTGGAGTGGGGGTTTTTTTGAGTCACAGGCTTCCCAATGGACGGGAAGCCCCAATTGCATTTTACTCTCGCACGCTGTCCAAAGCAGAGAGGAATTATAGCCAATTGGACAAGGAGGCTTTAGCAGTTGTTGCAGCTGTTAAGAAATTTCATGAATATCTGTATGGCAGGTCATTCACCATTGTTACAGATCACAAACCTTTACTAGGCATTGTGGCAGGAGACAAACCTACACCTAATATCCTGTCACCAAGAATGCTGAGGTGGACTGAATTTCTTGCAGCCTATTCCTACAAACTGATTCACAGGCCTGGCAAGGACATTGGACATGCTGATGCACTGAGTCGTTGCCCACTACCTTGCCACAAGGAGGACTTTGAACTTGAAACTCACACCTTTTTCCTGGAGACCGTTGCTAAGCTTCCAGTCCATGCTGCTGAGATTGCCAAAGAAACTGCCAAAGATGCTGTGTTGGCACCTGTTATGGGCTGGATTAAGAAAGGTTGGCCTCTTCAAGATCTACCTCACCTTGCCCAACCTTTTAAGTCCAGGCAAACTGAATTATCTGTATTAAAAGGATGTATTTTGTGGGGTAACAGGGTGGTTATTCCTGCAAAACTGCAAAGGGAGGTTTTGGAAATGTTACATGAGGGTCATCCAGGTATTGTCAGAATGAAGAGATTGGCCAGGAGTTATGTATGGTGGCCAGGTATTGACAAAATGGTTGAAAACTGGGTAGCCTCTTGTCCCAATTGCCAGGTAGTCAGGCCTGCCCCACCTCACGCCCCCACACAGGAATGGGAATGTCCTAGGGGCCCATGGTCTAGAATCCACATTGATTTTGCAGGCCCTACAAGAGGGCACACTTTTCTAGTGATAGTAGATGCATACTCCAAATGGCTAGAGGTAATTCCAATGACATCCACTACTACTGAGGCTGTTATCAAGCAGCTCAGAAAATTGTTTGTAACCCATGGGTTACCAGATGTCCTTGTCTCTGACAATGGCCCTCAATTCACATCTAACATTTTTGAATCCTTTCTAGCCAACAGGGCATCAGACATGCCCTCACTGCCCCTGGGCACCCTTCGCCAACGGCCGGGCTGAACGCATGGTACGCTTTACCAAAGAGAAGCTTCAGCAGCTGGGTCCTGGGGACATCACTGAGAAGCTTGAAAAGCTTCTTAGTGTTCAACACATCACTCCTAGCCCATCAACTAACTTGTCCCCAGCAGAGTTGTTGATGGGCAGGAAACTTAGGTCTTCCCTTGACCGCCTTCATCCCACTTACGCACCCAACGCACCACTGGATTCCACTTCCAAAGTTCGCTCTTTTAGTGTGGGAGATTCTGTCTATGCTAGGAACCTTCTAGGTGACCCTTTGTGATTCCTGCTGAAATAACTCACATCACAGGCCCTCGTTCTTACAGGGTACAAACAGAGGATGGCCTCCTCTGGAGCAGGCACATTGACCAACTTAGATCCAGGGTCCTCAAGAACATCGCCCTGTCTCCCTCTAGGTCCCTCACCTGATGTTTCTTCTAGGGGAAGGGGGAACAGGAGGAAAATCAGCAAACAGGAATCAACCCCATGTGTAACGAGCCATTATGCACAGGAACCATCCCGAACCCTGTCACAAAGCCAAGATCCATCCTTAGAAGTGGAAGATTGCACATCACTACCTGACTTGGTGCTGACATTGGCTGGAGATGGGTTGGGAGGAGAGACCAGATTCTAACAATCTAACAGGGTCTCCTTTCACAGGAAGTCCCAACAGGGAAATGTCAGCAGACACATTTCCTCTCTTACTGGGTGAGAACGTTAAAGCTTCTGAACCACGAAGGTCTCAACGACGTAAGAGCCCCACCTATTTAAAGGAATACATTAGATAGGTTGGGGTTTGGTATGGACTGAACCTAGTGGGGAGGTGTTATGTATGTAGGTTTGAATGTTATTGGTTTATTTGAACTGTTCTTGTAAAATGTCAAATGGTATTGGTTTAAATAGTGCGGGAAGAATCCCTGCACTCCCATTGGCTGGCAGCTACGGCTGCAGGCTATAAGAAGCAGCCGTAGCCAAGCCAGGACGGGTCCATTCGAGCTGTAGTCACTAATAAAGTCTTTGCTGGAACTCCTCGCGTCTGACTCTTCATGCAAACTTAACAGTGGTGACCAAAGCTGGATGCAATATTCCATGTGTGGTCTTACCAGGACATTATAAAGTAGTATTAACACTTCATGTGATCAGAGATTAGTTAATGATCAGTTTGGAACCAAAACAGACCAGAAAAAGAATAGCAAATGAGGTGAAACAGAGACAAAATGTAATAAAGATGTAGGCGAAGACCCAACTAGAAGCTACATGCAATGATGGAATGTTACAATAAATGTAATAGTGAAATTTCTGGTACAACTGGAAGATAATAATGGTGAAAGTTGCCTTGTGATGAGATGGGCAGTGAATTAAAATAAGATAAAGTAAAATAAAATAAAATAAATAAGGAGAGCTAAGCACCTTGTCTGACTCTTAGAAAAGGAGAACAATTGATGGAGCAGATAGTTAGACAGGTAATGGAGATTTAGTGTATTAAAGAAAAACTGACATTTTGAAGGCTAGAGAACTGGAACATAGGGAAGGATACTGAGTCACAAGTGATCTATAATTGTAGGCTGCCAGAAGTTTGGGCGATATTATGGGTGAACCTTGGCAATGTTGACAAATCAGGCTAAAGTGCAAAAGAAGCTATCATTTGAATTATTTGCATACCATAATCATTTTTGGAAGCTTGGAAAAAAGACTGCTTTGGATGGGAGATAATGAATATTGATGTACACCATCCCTGGAGTAGAAAACTATGGGGTAGACTTAGCCTCTTTTTTGCCTATGTGAAAATGGAATATGTGAGGCAGAAGGAAATGAGGGGAAGGATTTTCTTGGAAGCTATAAAGTGGTCTTGTCTACAATGCATATAGGAGCATAGAGCGATTAAGATTAATTCTCCAGCATCTTTTGTGCTATTTTTTTGTGTTTTTCTGCTATTTCTTAAGAAATGTACAAAACCTGACAAATGTACAAAATCTTATTAAAAGAAATCTGAATAAAGTTGTAATTCCTTTCTATTCTAGCCTAAACTTATTTGCGAGAAGATTATTTTATATAATGTGTGAATTATTCCAGCCACATATGTAAAACTATATCCCTAAGACTGTAAGAGATATTGGAGGCCAAAACAGATTCATCCAACTCCACATTTCTCTGCTTTAGGCTATTGGACAAGTCAATGACTAGTTTCCTAATACATTATTAAAGATTTAATTATGATTGGAAAAAATAAGTAACTCAGTATTGGTGCCTTTCCCAGTGCACTGCTAAATTTTTTACAGCAGAACTATTAAACCCTGTAGGAATTGTATTCAACAAAGTACTTACATTTTTATAATTTTCAAACTTAGTTATTCATTTAATATCCTGGATGCCAAGCTTTTTAAAATTTATTTCCTGGCTCAGGATACAAGAAATGTTATGAGTAGTAAGGCAAATGCAATTCAGGATTTAAAATTCAGTACAGGTAAATCCAGTTTATCAGAACATAGCAATAAAAATGCAGATTGCAAAGAATGGGCAAATAATAAAGCATCTGGCAACTATTTAATTGTAGTCAGTACCGTAGCCACAAACTTGTTTTGCAGGTGTAGAACAGTATGTTTCTATGAATGCATTTTACCAGGCTGAAGAGTCCACTCTGAGAACTGTGGATCACATACTAGAATTCTCTTCGAGGTGTTAGCAGAAGAGGAAGGAGATAAAAATAAGGAGAAGGAGAGAAAGGGAGATATACAGTTACAGATCTGAGACTATTATTGTCATTCTAAACAAATGACCAATGACTTATAGAAATTCTATTTTTATTTATTTATTTATTTATTTGATTTGTCAATTGCTTACAAGATAATAAGTATAAGGATAAACATAGTTATGAATACATGAATGAATACATATAAGAAAAATAAAAGAAACAATAGGACAGGGACGGTAGGCACGTTGATGTGCTTATGCATGCCTCCTACAGACCTCTTAGGAAAGGGGTGAGGTCAATAGTAGAAAGTCTAAGGTTAAAGTTTTTGGGGTTTGGGGAAGGAACCACAGAGTCAGGTAGAGTATTCCAGACATTGACCACTCTGTTGCTAAAGTCGTATTTCCTGCAATCAAGTTTGGTGCGGTTTACCTTGAGTTTGTATCTATTGTGTGCTCTTGTATTGTTATGGTTGAAGCTGAAGTATTCATTGACAGGTAGGACATTGCAATGTATGATTTTATATACTATACTTAGATCGGACTGAAGACAGCATAGTTCTAGGTTTTCTAGGTCTAGGATTTCAAGTCTGGTGGCAGATTCTTCTTGTGAAATATTTCTGAACTTTCTCAACTGTATTAATATCAGATACGTGATGTGGGTTCCAGACTGATGAGCTGTATTCAAGTATTGGTCTAGCAAATGTTTTGTATGCCCTAGTTAGTAGTGTGATATTACCAGAGAAAAAGCTACGTAGGATTAGGTTAACAACTCTTAATGCCTTTTTGGCTATGTAGTTACAGTGGGCTCTAGCACTTAGATCATTAGAGATGAGTATTCCAAGTTCCTTGACCGAGTTTGGATCATCAACAAGGTCTTGACTATTCAGCTTGTATTTTATTTTCTGATTCTTTTTGCCAATATATAAGACAGAGAATTTATTTGTTGAGATTTGAAGTTGCCATTTGTTTGACCATTCTGATACATAGTTGAGGTCTTTTTGAAGGGTAGCAGTATTGCCAGTGGTGTTGAATAGCATTACATCATCAGCAAAGAGAACACAGTTGCTCTTAATATGATCACAGAAGTCATTTATGTAGAGTATGAAGAGAGTTGGTCCTAGCCTTGGGGGACACCACTGTTGACAGGTACAGAATTTGATAAGATAATTCTCTTGGCCTTCTTCCCCTTTCTGTTTGTGTAGTAATTCATTGAGATTTTTTTCCATTCAAGCACATTTCTAAAAGACTAATAAATCTTATTGAAGAACATGTCCCTTGATTCAGAAGTTCTATATAGTTAGAAAACAGTTTCAAACATGCAGTTTCTTAGAAAAGTGATGGAGAAGGGAATGGCTTTTTTAAGCATCATATTTACCTGAAAATATATTGATTTTCTGGAACAATTTCAACCTGGCTGAAGCCTGGCACTAATACTGGTGTGAGAAGAATGAAACCACCACCCCAGAAGAATGAAATATTTTGGAAATTATTAAAAAGGCAGATTATATTTCCCCAAAGGGAGAAATGGAGAAGCATGCTCTTAAAGGCAGAAAGCAGACTCAGTCTTTCTTAATAGCCCCTCCCCCTCAGCAGATATTTTGTGCCCATTAAGAAAGAGTGGGCCAGCCTATCTACAAAACAAAAGATCTGCAGCTCCAGGTGATTGGATTAAGAACAGGACATGACCCTTCAAAACATAATAGGATTAACCCACTACCATTTAGCAGAAGACACAGAGCTCACTACATTGAACAATTTCTTAAGGGCATTTCAGATATTGCACAACCCCCCTAGCAGCATTTCTGAAACTTATAAAAATCCTTGTACTCATCAAATCAATTATTCAGCTGATGCACAACCACAAACCATGGTGGTTCTGTTCATTAATAAACTTTCTTATTTCAAGAAAGTAATCAGCTTCCATGTTGTTTCCAGTGTCTTTCTCCCAGCTTGGAACTGAATCAGATGGATTTTCCTTCCAACAGTGGGTTGAGTACCTTGGTGTTGGTTCTATCTAGGAAACTGTATGTCCAGAGGGGGGAGTGTATTCTGGGTCTCTTGGTAGTTTCTAGGCTTCCAGGGGATTGGGCCTCAGAAATGTTGTCTTCTAGCACTGGTTGTTATTTCCTTCAAGCCATGTCCAAGTGTTGGTTTGTTTGGCATTTGTTCAGTTTTGACATGAAGACATTGGAGCAATATTTGGAACATTGGAATAGGATGTCATTAGTATTACGAAGCCAATTGTGTAGCTCCTAACCATCTAACTCTAAGGAAATGTTTGAATGTTGTTTATTTCAAAAGGTTGGATGAGGAGAACAAGTCAAAAGTAATCCCAGATGAGACAAATAGGAACTGAATTTAGGGATTGATATTAAGCCCATTTCTAATGGCCCAGAACAGTTATGCAGATTTGCAGATGATGGCCATGGTACAAAACATTTTTGAACTGGTGCACATAGTGCAGCTCTTTCTGAACCTGTCAGATTTGCTGTTGGTTATGATGTTTATTTGGCATTTTGAGTACTACAACATATTCTGTGTATGAAATGTGGCAGCTAAGCTGCTAATTGTATAGTAAAATAATTTTATGCTTGCACTGAATGACAAGCACAGGCTGTCAATAGCTTACCAAGCACAATGTAAGCCTGGTAATGCCTGGTTGGCATTGACTTTTAAAGCCTTAACAGCTCATTGAAGAACCAGTCCTTTTATTATGAACCTACCCAATTGCTGAAAATATGCAGTCTTTAGAAAATCTTTCCATCTTCAGTTGTGTCTTGAGAAGCTACCAATGGGACTCAAGAGAGTCCCAAGATAAGTTTTTCTTAATGGTGATGTACGGCTATCCACTGCTTTCCCAAGAGGATTACAGTTGACTCTGCACAGTTTCATAAGACAAATAAATGCTTGTTGAATATTTTGAAACATAATCTGTCCTGGGATTTTTACTACTTTAGAATGCCTGTGACATATGTGAGATGCGGTGAGTGTGCACACACACCACTGCATATGTCTTTAGCTTTTTTATTGGACATTTTAACAGTTGTAATCATTTATTATGTTATTCAATAACCTGATTTTGGATGATGATGAAATATTAGCTAGCATCCTTCATCCAACACTCTTCATGAATTTTATGATTAAAAGTCCTGCAACTACAACTGCTGTTGTAGTTGATATTTATATGTGCCAGATTTTATATTATTCAGGGATACAGGCTGCTTGCCTAAGAGTATTTGAGTCAATTAAGCTGCAGATGCATGATTAGACAGTGCAATATTATCTTAACTTGGTGTTGGACTGTGACCAGTTCTGGATTATGTGCAGCTGTTTATCACTTTCGAAGACCAGTACACTAACCTCAGAGACCAAGTTAGGTATACTTCCATGCTTTTGGCTAGGCTGATTTTTCTCCAATGATACCAAAGGGAACTCTTCCAGAACTTGGTTTTACATCAGTGAAAGCAAACATAATTAGTCTGGCAAATTATAGTAGTTGTTAAACCTTTTGCAACTTAACTCAGTGAGAACTCATAGAAGGCTAGATTTAGGGTTAGGGTTAGGGTTAGGGTTACATTATTATTATTACTAAGAGTGTATATTATGGTATACCTAGTTATATAAATCTTGTATTCTCTTCACAAAAATCTAACTGCAGGAAGATTTTTAAATTCATTGTATGGCATGGTGTTTATTAGAGCCTGATAATATTGTAAAACTATGCATAATAAACTGAAACAGGTTCCCACTGATTTTTTTTAATTATTTATTATTTATTTTTCATATTTCTAAACCACCCATCTTTCTAAAAGAGTTGTAATTACTATTTGAGATTATTAGAAGTATATAAAATAGAAGTTGAATGGAAGTATATAAACATATCTATATGTCATTTCCCTACATACTTTGAAGTTATTTTAATGATAATCTGAAGTTGGGATTCTGGATTTCTTTAATTCAGGAAAGAAAACTCTTACTTATTTTCACTTCAAACTTTCCCTAGTAAGTACTCTATGTATAAATCTTTCAAATTTTAATAACTGCTCCCCCCACCACACCAATTTACTTTGTGTGAACGAATTGGAAAGCAAAACTGCAACAACAATCCACAGTTTTTAAAATACTTATATTAATAGCAACAGCAATAGCACTTAGACTTATATACTATCCCATAGTGTTTTACAGCACTCTCTGAGGGGTTTATAGTGTTAGCATATTGGCCGCAACAATCTGGGTCCTCATTTTACTGACTTTGGAAAGATGGAACCCTTGAATTGGTCAGGATCAAATTCTAGACTGTAGGCAGAGTTAAGCTATAATATTGCATTCTAACCACTGCACCACTAAAGCTCCTTGATGCTAAAAATCAAATGTTAGTTCACTCAAAAATGCAAAACAAATTATTACTTTTTTTGTACTTCTAATTTAGAATCACTAAATTTTATTTCATGCAACCTAATAAAACTATAGGAAAAATTGCTGCCAAAGGAGAAGAGTTGATTAAATTAATTGGGAGAACTTCTTTTTCATCATTTTCTTCTATATGATTCCATTGAGAATAACTGACAAAGAAATATATCCAAATAATTTTTTTTCCCTTCTTTCTCTTAAAGCTATCTAGGATAGGTTTAAGACTTTAAGGGAAGTACAAGAAGGCAGTTGTCACAGGAAACACAAAAGGGTTGACATATTTTGAATTGCTGAAATTGGATTTGATTACAAGTTTCATAGAAACTACTTTTCATTTAATCAGATTATTGAATCACCTCATCTATGTAGCTATGGTATCAAATCAGGCTGTTAAATGCCTGCTCTTAAGATCAAGCTGTCTACAATTATTGTAGGCTCGAATCCCACCAGGCTCAAGGGTGACTCAGCCTTCCATCCTCTCGGGGTAGGTAAATTGAGGACCCAAGATTGTTGGGGGCAATTAGCTGACCTTGTAAAAATGCCGCTTAGTAATAAGCAGGCATATACAATGGAATGAAGGCTATTGCTGAGCGCATTGGGTTGTGCTCCAAAAATTGTAAGCCGCCCTGAGTCTTCGGAGAAGGGCGGCATATAAATGTAATTAAAAAAAAAATTCCTCTAGGTAGTCTAGACTGGGAAAATAACTCTAGAAGAAGGCTAAAAATAGACAGCACATTTGGAGCAGGGGTTAAGACATCAAGTTAGAAAGTGGAAGTTTGTGAGTTCTAGTCCTGCTTACACAAAGCCAGCTGGGTGATCTTGGGCTATTCATTCTCTCTCAGCTCTGAGAAGGAGGCAATGGCAAATCACTTTTGAAATCTTGCCAAGAAAACTGCAGACACTTGTCCAGTCAACACTGACTTGAAGATCACAAAACAAAATACTAGCTACAATAAACTGATCAATTTTGATAACACTTATCCAGACCTTGGTCACCTTCTATATTAGCTATTATAGTGTTTTCTACCTTTGAATCATGCCTGAAATTGGTGGAAAATGTGGCAGCTCCATGGTGCAAGCTGGGGTTATATTCAACAAATGATGTATTGGAAAATCTCTCCTGATTGTCAACAAGTTACAGGTTATGATGTTGGCATTAATCAAGCTTTTTGTTACTTAACTCTATCAGAGGAGCTACTTTTCTTGTTTGGTTACATCTCTCTTTCTCTCTTTTTAATGCTTTCTAGCTGTGGGAAGCGGGTCATTTCTCCACTATAGTTTTCAAAGTACTTTCCAAGTGATTGCAGCTCAAATAAGCTCTTTAGCAGGTAGCTTAGGGGAAGGTTGGTCAATATTGCATAAGGGGTTTTTTGCACATAGGAATGATTTTGGGAGATGCTCCCTGAAACATGCTAATACAAGGTAAAACCTGATATATATAAATCCTAACAGGGAAATGCAGAGGATAATTTAGATAATTATAGTTATTTTTGTAATGTACTTCCCAGGGTCATCTGTTTGTGAAAAGGATGGTTATATAAATTAGATAAATAAATAAAATAATTCCTCTAAAGCATTTAAAAACTTGTCAGCTCTTCATGATAGACCAGACTAGGATGCCAGAGTTAAGAATGCTAATACTATTTTATTTCAAGATTTCAATAAGAGAATCTTGCAAGTCTAAATATGCTTCCTGCTCTCGGTTTTTATCTTCATGAGAAGTAGGGAGGGTCATGTTTGGGACACTTTCTCAAATTTTATTCTTGCTCCAAACCTAGACTCTTTTACCTGACCATTGCCTTGATCTCAACTGTCCCTCCTGTTCCTCAAAGTTACTCCTACTTCCTATTAAAAAAACCATGTTGTAATTTGGATGAAAATCAATTCTCCTGATCATTCCTTTTCACTCTGGTTTGGAGACCAAATTCTTTTTTTTTAATAAAAAGTTTTATTATTTTCCAAAAAATAAACAAGACAAACAAACATACATAAACCAATCTCAATTTCAAGTGTGTCGGTCGGTCACAAATCTCAGTGCCCTCTCCTCATCATGCATACTCTCTGTTACAGAAAAAAAAGCTATAATCGTTATTATTAATTCTCTATCATGTTATAATCTCTATATTATATTTCCTTTCAACAATTCTATTTATCTCCATTATTCCATATATCACCAAGCTTTTTTATCTAACCATTGATAAACATATTCCATATCTTATAAAACTGCTTTTCTTCTTGATCCCTAATTTCAAATGTTAATCTACTCATTTCGGCAGAGTCCAAAATCTTCTTAATCACTTCCTCCTGCATAGGTATCTTATCATTTCTCCAATTTTTAGCAAATACAATTCTAGCGGCTGTCAGTACATTGACAATCAAGTATTTCAGTTCTTTGTTAAGTGACTCTGGTACAATTCCCAATAGGAATATCTCGGGTTTCAAGTCTATATGTTGTTGTGTCATTTTTTCCAAACACGTGTGGATTTTAGTCCAGTATCTTTTGGCATCAGTGCAAGTCCACCACATGTGGTAGTAGGAGCCAGGTATCTGATGACATTTCCAACACTTATCCGATTTGTCCTTGAACATTCTTGCAATCCTTCTCGGGGATAGGTGCCACCTGTAAAACATCTTATACAAATTTTCTTTATATGCAGTTGACATTGTCATTTTATAATTCTGATCCCACAGCATTTGCCATCTCTCTAAATCTATCCCATAACCAAAAAATTTTCCCCCAAGCAATCATTATTTCCTTAACCTGCTCCTCTTCCATTCTAACTTGTAGTAGATGACCATAGAGTTTTTTAATCACTTTTTCATTCGTACTCATCAAGATTTTATCTAGTTCAGTTTGCTTTTCATAGATACCTTCAGTCCTAACATCCTCATCATATCTAGATAGTATTTGCAAATATGAAAACCAATTCATTTTTATTCCTTGTTCTTGTAATGTTTGCATCGATTTGAGTTCACCCTTTTCATTTAAAATCTCTCCATATCTAATTGTTTGTTCCTTCTTATATATTATTGGATATGAAAAAGCTTCAATAGTAGGTACCCATAATGGAATTTGTATATAATGTTGTTTTCTAATTTTTTCCCAATTTAAAAATAAAGCTTCTCGAACATGGTGTCTTCTAAAATATCCTTGTTTTTTAGTTCCCTTATACCATAAGAAAGCATGTCATCCTAGTAACAAATCATGACCTTCTAAGGTTAATAATCTATTATTTCTCAACGTTATCCATTCTTTCACCCACATCAAACTTGCAGTTTGATAATACAATTCCCAATTAGGTAGTGCAAATCCCTCTCTTGACCTTGCATCTTGCAATAGCTTAAATTTAATTCTTGGTTTTTTGCCCTGCCATATGAATTTTAGTGTAATTTTATTTAAATCTTCAAAAAACTCTTTCCCAAGTCTAATTGGAATTGTCTGAAATAGATATAAGATTCTGGGTAATACATTCATCTTAACTGTCAATATTCTGCCAATAAGAGATAGCTGCATGTTTTCCCATCTTTCAAGATCTGTCGCTATCTGCTGTTTGAGTTTTATATAGTTGTCTTCTTTCAGTGTACTGCATCTTGATGTAATATATATTCCTAAATATTTAACTTTACTTGCAGTCTGGATCTCTAGTAACTCTTCTAACTCTTTCTTACGTTTTACTAACATGTTCTTTGTTAGGATCTTTGTTTTATCTTTATTAATTTTTAAACCTGCCACCATTCCATATTCTTCTATTTGCTCTATCAATTTAGGTGCTGATTTAAGTGGATCCTCTAATATGAATACCAAATCATCTGCAAACACCTGTAATTTATATTCTTCTTTTTAAATTTTCATTCCTTTTATTTCTTCATCTTCTCTAATGGCTCTATTCAGTACTTCTAATGTTAAGACAAGCAGCAGAGGTGACAGAGGACAACCTTGTCTAGTTCCTTTTCTTATCTCTATAAATTCCGTCAATTCTCCATTTACCAATATCTTCGCTGTTTGCTTATTATATATTGTCTCAATGGCCTGTATAAAATTTTTGCCAAAGCCCATTTGTGCCATTTGCAATACCATAAATTGCCAATTCACATTGTCAAATGCTTTTTGTGCATCTAAAAACATCAGTGCCATCTGTTTTTCAGGGTGTGCTTCGTAATACTCCAAAGTATCTAAAATTATTCTCACATTTTGCTTAATTTGTCATTTTGGCAAAAATCCATTTTAATCTGTGTGAATAAATTCATTTAAGTATCTTTTCATTCTTTCTGCCAGGATTGAAGCAAAGATTTTATAATCTGAATTCAACAGTGAAATAGGTCTATAATTTTTGACTTGTTGTAAGTCCATTTCTTCTTTAGGTATAAGGGTAATATAAGCTTCCAGCCATGTCTCAGGTATTCTCTTTTTAATAACACTTCATTCATCACTTCTAGAAGGTAGATGCTTAATACTTCCTGAAAGGTCTTGTAGAATTCCGCCGGTAAGCCATCTGGACCTGGTGCTTTTCCTGTATTTTGTTTCTTCAAGGCTTCTGTCAATTCCATCATGGTTATGTTCCCTTCTAACATTGTTTCAATATCTTTAGGTATCTGTGGTAATCTTGTCTTTTGTAAATACTCTTTAATTTTTCCTTCTGCAATATCTTCTTGAGAGTACAATTTTTCATAGTAATCTCGGATAATTTTTTTCTTTTCGTCATTCCCATATTGTATATTCCCTTTTCCATCTATTAATTGACTAATTTTCTTTGTTTCTCTTTCCTTTCTAATTTTATAAGCTAATCATCTTCCTGGTTTATTGGCATTTTCAAAATAGTTTTGTTTAGCGCCTTTAATCTTTTGGGCAATTTCTTCTTTGTCCATTAAAGCCATTTTATGTTTAATCATATCCGTTTTTCTTTTAATATCTTTCCTTTGCGGTGATTGTTATAATTCTTTTTCTAATTTCATAAGGTCATCTTCCAATATTTTAGATGTCTTTTTCTGTTTAATATTTCTTTTCCTTGTATAGTCAATTATCATACCTCTTATATAAGCCTTTATCGCATCCCATCAAATTTGTAATGATTTATCTTCTTTTCTATTTTCCTTGAAAAAAAAGGTAAGTTCTGTCTCAATTTTCTTTTTAAATTCTTCTTCTTTCAAAATCATATTATTTAATGTCCATCTAGATCTTCTCCTCTGTCCTTTCCAGGCAACTATCAGTGGATTATGATCCGCCCAGGTCCCACTTTCAATTTGAATTTTTTCTATATCAGAGAGCGTATCTGCAGATGCCCATACCATATCTATTCTTGACCATGATTCATGCCTATTTGAGTAAAAAGTAAATTCTTTATTTCCAGTATTTCTCTCTCTCCATATATCTTTAATATTCATTTCTTCTGTCATTTGAAAAAAGGACTTGGGTAACTTTCTTCTAGTTTTCTTTTTAGTTCTCTCAGATTTGTAGTCAAGTTGATCATTAATTATCCCATTAAAATCTCCCATCAAAAAAATATTTGCATAGTCTAATTCAATTTTTGATATAATTTCTTATAAAATTCTTCTTGATTCTCACTTGGTGCATATATTGCTATCAAAAGCATTTTAGTGTTGTTGTCTATTATCTCCACCATTAAAATCCTCCCATCTTCATCTGTATAAATCAATTCTGCAGTAAGTATATCTTTAATATACAAGAGCACTCCTCTCTTTTTGCATTGAGCCAATGATGTAAATAACTTTCCTAACTTTTTTTGTCTCAATACATATTCATGTTGTTTTTTAATGTGAACTTCTTGTAGGCAAATTATATCAAGTTTTAGTTTCTCTAATTTATGAAATATTTTCTTTCTTTTAGCAATCGAATTAAGTCCTTTTATATTTATCGAAATCAGTTTTTTCCCTTCCATTTTAGGTCTTGTATATAGGTTTTGTTGCTCTAGTCGTTCTAACTTCTCTTCGTTCTCTAGGTAGACCACCTACCACTCCAAGTTGTTCCTCTTCTTCACTTGTTGCTACATATTCCTTTGGAAGTTCCACAATCAGCTTCTCTTGTCTTCCATTTCCATCCTTTCCTCTAAAATATTCATCGTAAAAGAATTGCCCTCTCTCCACTGTATCAATTCTATGTCTTTGTTCCCGCCACATGAACAGAAGGCCTTCTGGTATTAACCATCTGTAATTTACACCTCTCTTCAACAGTTCTTTGGACAAGAATGCATATTCTCTTCTCCTCTCTCTTATTCTTCTTGGTACCTGTTTCAATACCGTAATATCTTTATTATTGTGCTTCAATGTCTTATCTCTAGTTGCTTGCAATATTTGTGATTTAATGCTCTTCTTAGTGAACCTAATATGGATTTCTCTTGGGAGTTTATTCCTCGTTGCATACCTTGTGGAGACTCGAAATATTTCATCTATTCCATCCCTCATCTTCTCTTCTGTTGTTTCTAACAATTCTGCCAGTGAAAATCTCCAACAGATTTTCACCCTTCTCTTCCTCCACATTTTGAAATATCAAATAAAATTCTGTCAACTTCGCCTCTCAGTGATTCATTATGGTCACTCTCAACTTCATTTAATCTGGCATTGAAACTCCTCATTTCTTCATCTCTTTGTTCTTGCTGTTCCTCAACTTTCTTAATCCTCTCACCATATTTCTCCATTGTTTGCCATAGAGCTTTTATACTTTCATGTGTCTTGTCCAGCTTCTGTTCAATTATCTCAATTTTCTCTGTTCTTTTTCCAATCTCGCTCACTGCTTGTAATATCATCTGTATTTTATCTTCTTCTCTTTTTCCTTTTCTTGTTGTGATATTGTCGATGCGGGAATTGTTACTTGTGGGATTGAAGATCTTCTACTCATTGTTACAAAAATTGCCGACAACAATTGCAGAGAACAAAGAGATGATGAAAAAGTAAAAATTAGTAGTATAAAAATGATTATAAAAAAAGGGAATAGAGCAACAAAAAACAATCCTAATCAGCAAAAAAGTAAAAAAGAAGGAAAAAAACAGTAGTATATCAATAAAGTATCAATAAATTGAGTTAAAAAAATAAAAAGGAGAGAATGTAAATGGAAGACTAAGATGGTATATAGAAAAAAAAAGAATCCAATGATTAAATATCTTATTTCCAATATACAAAAAAAGGGGAAGGAAAAAGATATATAAAAAGATATATATATATATATATATATATAAAAAAGAAATCAGACTTTCAAAAAATAAGGACTAAAAATTGAAAAAAGGAAAATACCAATAATAAGATTAAAATAGAAAATGAATAAAATATCCTTTAAAAATAAAAAAATATGGGCTTTAATTATAAAAATTGGATTCCAGGCAATAAAGAATCTTAACAGGAAGCAATATCACTTTTTGTTCAGTTGCCTCTATATAAAATCCAAGGCTTAACAAATTGAAGAGGAAGGTTTTCAGCTCTTCTATTTTTTTTTCTGCAAAGAGACTCCAACTCTTTTATCTTCCAAACTCTCTGAGGTCACTTTGTTCTTCAATTCCGACTCCAAACATGAAGATGTAATATTTTGCCAAAAGCACCTGTCAACATAATCTCCAGTGCTTTCTAATCTAATCCTCAGCGCAGCGCTTTAAATACAAGTCTTGCAAGAGTATATATCTATACAAAGTAGTGGACCTCTAAGTAACAATATTGTGTCTCTTTGCCAACTTTCACTTCCTTGCCAAGTAGCTTCCAAAATGTATCATTTCCTGTCTCTCTCAAAACAAGAAGGGTAAAAAAAAAGCCTCGGGAGCCATTTCTTATGTAAGAAAAATAAAAAATAGTCAGATCAAAATAATCCAATAGCATTAAAGCCCAGAATACCAAAAAAGAAAAACTAAATTCAAAAATTGTAGAGAGGAAAATATATTATAAAAAGCCATTCAAAGACTCACAAGAAGAAAAGATAGAAAAGAAAATCTTTAAAAGCCATGAAAAAGAAGGAAGAACAAGCTCTTTACTTTCAAACACAGTCTCTTCCACTGCCTAATTCATTTCATTCTTGATTTCCAACCATTTAAACTTACTAGGGTGTTCCCAAACTATTACAAAAAAAAAAATCTCACCGACCGACATACTTCTTCCGATTCCTTTCTTCCGGAGCTGTCACAGCTTCAGCAGCTTAATGGCTGCCCTCGACCTGCTGCAGGCAAAGCGGCTGTCCTGGATCAACCAGGGACTTTGCGACGTCCCTGGGATCAACAGGAGATGCCCCCAACTCTCGCCAACCCTACGAGTCAGCTTAGGTCCCGGGGGACTGTCCCGTGGCGGCGGTATCGGGGGTGATCTCAGGAGTCGAGATCACCTCCGTCTCACAGTGACATCAGCTCCGCCCCCTCTCCTGGAGACCAAATTCTGAGCACACTGTTAGGGAACTATCCCAAGCGAAACAAACAGCAAGCTGGAGAGTGTTAATGAGTGCACCTCATCAGGCATCCATCAGAAAAGAGAAAGGCACTAGGTAAAAATAAGATTGCAATATATTTGTCTCCAGCATGCAGATTTATTTAAGTAATTTTCATATGATTAATAAAAAAATAGGAAATAAAGGGTATACAATATAGATGCATATATGCAACAGCTCACTGACCACCATCAATGAGCTGTTGGACAGTATTACTTGGTCTGTTGTATGGATTCTTGTGTGTTTTTAGGAGGTGGGGAATTTTGGCAGGTGGGGAGCTGTTTGAGGATTTTCATTTGTGTGTGCATGTTCAGTCTGGTCTGTGGGTGTTATGTAAATTTTGTTGCATGTATACTGTGTATATACATACAATGATAATGAAGAATTCAATTCAATTCATATATTCTTTTTTTGAGAAGATTTCTTGTATTTGCATATTGCTTAAACATATTTACTGTGAGGGTAGGTAAGAACTGGTTTTTACCAGTCTGAAACTATGATGGTCATACCAGTTCATCAGACCAGCTAGAGTTTATTCATGATATTTCTTCATGGTCACCTATTTATCTGTATATTTTGCTATTTTCATATTTCTCCCTAAATTAAACCAGCTTATTTCATACTGCAAATGTCTTGCCTTTGTCTGTCTGGCCTTTGTGGTTAGGTTAGGTTTTTTAGGAATACCTTTGTTTGAACCAAAGGGCAGAGAATAATACATTAATTCAAATATTTTAAATTAGTATAGCTTGAACAAAAGTGATCTGTACTGTATTTCATTATTGGGACTATCTCATGCCAATTGCAAAGAACTGCTTATATAATCAGGAGGGAATGCAAAGACCTTTAGTGAAACATGAACTAGACCTGAGAAAACAAGAAAGTGTGAGAAAAAAAATTAAAAATTGCTTTGTCTTCATTCACCTTAGAATAAGAAGAATGGAAGAGGAAATATTGCCAGAATTTCAAGAGTCCGTTATTATAGGCCCATTTTAACTGATTATGTGAAACCCAAGACTTTGGTCTGTTTTAAAAAATTCCCTGATGAAGTTTTAATGTTGAACTTGTATTCAATGAACTGGCAGGCTCGCAATATGTGGAATATGTTGTTTTTACATTTAGTTTAATTCTTGGGGTTAAGTTTAACCATACAAAACACGTCTTCATATTTAATTCATAATATTTATGCCAGAAGTAAAGAAGAGTTGAGCTCCCATTTCTGGAAATGTTTTAAGGACTACATTCCAACTGTGAAGGGTTCAAAGTTAAAATAAAAACATAGTTGCTTCTGAAATAAGCATTGCTACCGTGTGGTCCTCAGACATAAACAAGAGCATCACTACAAAAATATGGCATGTGTATTCAGGAGCAAATTTCACTGAATAGATTCAATGTACAGTATCTGAATCCCAGCTCAGATCAACTTATGTAAGACTGTGTCCTCCTATACAACATTTTTATTTTCTGGCCAATGCAAAATCCTCTAAGGAAATAATTATTTGCTGTAGAATCTTTGGATAAATTGTTAGCTATACAGACTGCTTCCATGAATGCATAATCAGCTGTGGGTCCAGTTAAGTTCAGTGAAGCTTATTCATGGGGAGGATGACAGTTGCACTGGAGCCTTCATAAAGAGCATTAATGCAAAGAGAATCAGGCAGCAACATCTGTATTTGCAGCTTTGCAGCAGCGTATGAATAAAAGACAGACCGTTTGTTTTGCTTTGTTTTGCCTCTCTCCTTCCTGATCACTGGCAGTAACGTATATGACAATATCATCAGGAGAAATACGCTTTTAATCTGTGCCTCATGTTGCAGGCATTAGAAGTTCATAGCCAGTCTCACTCAAAAAAAAATGTGTTCTGCTTCTAGCCATTGTTCAAGCAAGTCCTGGATGTGAAGGGAATAGCTGGCTCTAAACTGCAGATGGAAAGCAATTAGTTAAGGTTGTTAATTTACCATTATCAGGTTGCCTTGGCTGTTAATTGCCTGCAAAAAGATCATGCATCTGGCAACAGGGGGCAAGTGTGTCCTCCACTGAGAAAATAGAAGGGATTAGTAAACTTGGAAGAATAGTTCAAGAATAAAATGTATTGATTTCAATTGTTTGGGATCTGGGGTTTTCCAGGGTATAATTTTTCTGTGCAACTGCACTTTGTAAAATATGGCAGTTCAAAGTGATGTGTCCCAGCTGTAAGAATATTTGCAGATTTTTTTAAAAAAAGATAACCCTATTATAGTAGAGAAAATGAACCTAGCAAACAAGATGAAGGTTGCACTCTTTTCTTCTTTGTCTTTTCGATATGACCCGGGTCAAAACCAGATTTACCTCTTTGTCTAATTGTATGAGATCCAAATGGACTCACCCCATGCTAGGTAAATACCTCTTCCATCCCTTCTAAACCAAAGAATAAAAGCCGCCTGCCAGCTTGCGTTACAGTCCAAGTGCAGCTTTTACAAAGCTAGATGAAACTCCAACATTCCATCAGCTGATGACTTCCTTCAAAATGGGCTTTACCATCTTGCTGACTCTTGATAGGCCCATTTGACTTTACAATATATGTCCTCCCTAGGTTGGACCTCCCTAGTTTCCCGAACTGGCCAGCAAATCAGATCCCTAAGGTTTCCGGCCTTTCAGCTCTCAAATTCTATAAAAATCTTGGCTTTTGAATGAATGAATGAATGAATGAATGAATGAATGAATGAATGAATGAATGAATTCTTTATTGGCCAAGTCTGATTAGACACACAAGGAATTTGTCTTGGTGCATATACTCTCAGTGTACATAAAAAGAAAAGATACATTCATCAAGAAACATAAGGTACAACACTTAGTATAGTCATAGGGTACAAATAGGCAATCAAATCATACTAGGAAACAATAAATATAAATAGTAAGGATACAAGCAACAAAGTTACAGTCATAGAATCACAAGTGGGAGGGGATGGGTGATAGGAGTGATGAGAAGATTAATAGTGATAGTAATGCAAACTTAGTAGTTGGACAGTGTTGTGGGAATTATTTGTTTAGCAGAGTGATGGCATTTGTGGAAAAACTGTTCTTGTGTCTAGTTGTTCTGGTGTGCAGTGCTCTATAGTGTCATTTTGAGGGTACAAGTTGCAACAATTTATGTCCAGGACGTGAGGGGTCTGTAGATATTTTCACAGCCCTCTTTTTGACTCATGCAGTATACAGGTTCTCAATGGAAGGCAAGTTGGTAGTAATTGTTTTTTCTGCAGTCCTAATTATCCTCTGAAGTCTGTGTCTGTCTTGTTGGGTTGCAGAACCAAACCAGACAGTTATAGAGGTGCAGATGACAGACTCAATAATTCCTCTGTAGAATTGAATCAGCAGCTCTTTGGGCAGTTTGAACTTTCTGAGTTGACACAGAAAGAACATTCTTTGTTATGCTTTTTTGATGATGTTTTTGATGTTAGGTGTCCATTTTAGGTCATGTAGTTTAGTAGAACCTAGAAATTTGAAGGTCCCTACAGTTGATATTGTGTTGTCTAGTATTGTAAGAGGTGGTGGTATGGGAGGGTTTCTCCTAAAGTCTACCACCATTTCTATGGTTTTGACTGTGTTCAGTTCCAGATTGTTCCGGTCGCACCATGAGGCTAGTTGTTCAATCTCCAATCTGTATGCAGATTCACTGTTGTCTCGAATGAGACCAATCTCTCTTCTATCATCTGCAAACTTCAGAAGTTTAACAGAGGGATTGCTTGAGATGCAGTCATTGGTATATAGGGAGAAGAGAAGTGGAGAGGCCACACAGCCTTGGTGGGCCTCTGTGCTAATTGTACAGGTTGATGTACAAGTATCTGATTTTCATTGTTCAGGGTCCTTCTGAAGAAGGAATCCAACAATTATTACAATAAGCATGGTTCTTCTCCTCAGTATTGTGCTCCTTGTTCAGACTGAATCCACAATATATATTTTTCCTCATTACTGCTACAGACAAAGCAATCTTATTCCATTTAGAGAAGAAAGGTGCTTTTCCAGAACAGAAATACAACTAAGCCAAACCCTGGAAACATGAAACTTAAAATCTGGAAGGTAATACATAAGAGAGGATCAGAAGGCCAACTCCAAGGTTAGAGAAATTCTCATTAGTGATTAGTCCTGTCACCATATTTTGAAATATTGGGAGTCTTCTGTTTGAAACCTCAAATCTCTAAATAGAAGAATACTGAGAAATTATGATTGGAAATCTAATCTAATACACTGGGGAAAGGAAAGGAATTTCTGAAGGAGAACATAAAGATCTAATAAAAACTGCAGATAGGATATACCATGAAATCTAAGGGCTTATTTTCAGTGCAACCAGGCAACTATCAGTAGGAGATACAGTATTATATCTTTTTTAAAAAATCCATTTAAAAGCTGAGTGCATTAGGAAAGCCAAAGGGGAAAAATATTCAAAAAGCTTTGATTCATAATTTGAAAGCCCCCTTTTCAGAACAATTTTATTGAAGCTTAATAAACTTCAAAATGCTTTAGAGAATAGCTTTCCTGTATGGTTCTGTTCATATTGTTTACATCCAAATTTCAAGCAAGGTATCAAGGAGTGTCATATCCTACTTTCCATGTGTAAAAAAATCAATATATGCTATAAAGATGGATTAATTTTCACTACAGTAATAAGTTCCATTGGCTATAATGATGATTGAATAGGAAAATATTATCAGCAAATATATTTATAAGCAAATATAAATGAAATATTTTATTTAAAATATAAATAAATATTTATAATACATATATAAATATTTATAATGTCTATAGCTATATATAAAATAGATAGGAGAAATAAAATGGTGGTGGTGATGATGTTGAGGATATTCTACAATGTTTAAGGTACTCTATAAACCTAAAAAGTAGTTTATAATTTAGTGAGCCAGTAAATATATTGTTCATTAAAGTTTTGATTTTGACTCAGAATATAGGAAGAGATGGAGGAGTTCAGTTTCATTCATTCTCCTTTTTCAATCTTGAATTACTCCTGCACTGCTTCTCCAGCAATCTATGGCATTTTTCAAGAGTTTGTACAATATAATATATATATTTTCAAGCATATCTCTTTTAAATATATTATCAAAATATATTTATAAGCAAATATAAATGAAATATTTTATTTAAAATATAAATAAATATTTATAATACATATATAAATATTTATAATGTCTATAGCTATATATAAAATAGATAGGAGAAATAAAATGGTGGTGGTGATGATGTTGAGGATATTCTACAATGTTTAAGGTACTCTATAAACCTAAAAAGTAGTTTATAATTTAGTGAGCCAGTAAATATATGTTCATTAAAGTTTTGATTTTGACTCAGAATATAGGAAGAGATGGAGGAGTTCAGTTTCATTCATTCTCCTTTTTCAATCTTGAATTACTCCTGCACTGCTTCTCCAGCAATCTATGGCATTTTTCAAGAGTTTGTACAAAAATTATATATTTTCAAGCATATCTCTTTTAATATATTCAATTATGTATACATTTTCTCAAGTATATGTTTCTAGCAGCAATTTCCTTCAAGTGAAATCAGATATTATTATCATGGTCTTTGACTAGCTTTTACAATAAAAGAGTGCAGGAAAAAGGTAATAGTTTAATACAGTAACCTGTTATTGGGGAAGAGAAAAAATAATAGGATTATAAAACAACTTATCTAATTAAAAGTTTTGCACAGTTGTATAACTTGGTGAAGATAGTTGTCCACCTGCTGATATGTGAGTGTATGATTAGCATCTCTTAAAAATAATAGAATAACAGAGTTGAAAGAGACCTTGGAGGTCTTCTAGTCCAACTCTTCACTCAAGCAGGAATCCCTATACCATTTCAGACAAATGGCTGTCCAGTCTCTTCTCCAGTGATGGAGCACCCACACATTTTGAAGGCAAATCATTCCACTAGTTCATTGTTCTCACTGTTAGGAAGTTTCCCCTTAGTTCTAGGTTGCTTCTTTCCTCTATTAGTTTCCATCCATTGTTTCTTATCTTGCCTTTTGGTGCTTTGGAAAAAAGATCAATCTCCTCTTCTTTGTGGCAGCCTCTTAAATATTGGAACATTGCTACCATGTTCCAATATTATGCGTATGGCTCTTGTATTTGGAAAAGATTGAGGTTATCAGAACATGTTTTGAGGTATCATAGAAAGAGGACAGTATGAGGACATGGATGGGAGTTTCTGCCTCCCTGTATCCACAAGGGCAAATTCTTTATAAATAAGGATTTGCATGAAATTTCCCATCGGTGAAGGGTATCAAAGTGTATTTGCTTAGTGTTTAATTGTATAGTTACCCTGCAGTGGAGGGTATGTCACTGTCTCATATTTAGCAATTGTTCTGACCCAGCTCCCCAAACATGACAAACCCTCTGTAGTTGAAGCAATGATTCCTTTATTAGGAGTGCCAGCAACACCGGCAAAAAGTTTAGCTTTCACTTCAGGCTAACAAATCTGTCAGGCAGGGGAGATGAACAGTTGTCTGTCACATCTATACATCTTTTCCCTCTACCTTTTATTCTCAGAAGGTGGGGCTTTGCTAGTAGGGATGGTTCTTCCTTCCCAAGGAGGGACCCATGGATTTCCATTGCTTTCCTCTCCTCTGCCTTCTGCACATCTGTGTGTCAGACGCTGGACCCAGCTGTTCCTCTTCTTCCTCATCAGCCACCTCCAGACCTGGGGGCTGTTGACTCTCCATCTGAGGGATGACTGATTACCCAGGCTCCACCTCTTTCTCTCTCTCCATGAGCTCCATTCCTTCCTGCCCTCGGAGATCTCAGGTTGCCTTGATGATGTCCTGGACTTCCATGCTGCCTCTTCATATAATTCAGCTGCTGGAGGGGCCGGCGGCTGACAGGCCACAACAGCAATCAAATTCAGGAGCATTTGTGATATTATTTTGACAATCAGTGTCCCTGGATTTCTCTTTTGCTAATCCCTCTTTAACCTTTCCAGGGTTAATTGGTCAGGAGAGAGTCCAAGACTGCAAAATTATGCAATGCAAGTATAGTGCCAATGGGATTGGTAATTGTCTGACAGCATCAAAGACAAATAGGCCTGTAGGATCAAACATGGTTCTAAATCCCGAGATTAGAATCCTAGTCCAGGCCTCAGCCTTAATATGTGGCATGTTAATTTCAAGACTCAATATTGCATTGGAGATGCATTTTGAAGGCCCAGCACATTCCTGAGAACATTTTATTGAATTCATATATGGGCTGAGTTGTATCCTATGTAATAGTTGTGCAACTGTTTTAGCTGTAAGCAATTTAAATGTTGTTGGGATGTAATTTGCCCCCTGTTGCCTATAAAATTTGGTTATTGCTTGCATTGCTGTTTTGTACAGTAGAAATGGAATAATTTTCCTTCAAATAATACCAGAATTCTAAGTCAAACTGGGAAGGTGAGAATGAATCCAACTTCAAAAACACTCTGGTTGTCAAATGTACTGATCTTTTTACAGCACAATGAATTGGTATTGAATAATAAATTAATGTCTTGAACTACTTGAACACATGTCTTCAAGTATTCCATCCAAGTACTAACCAGGCCCAACCATGCTTAGCTTTCAAGGTCAGCAAAAATATGCTATGAACTGAGATTTTGAGTTCAGCTAAACTCTAGTGATTTTATCAAGGAAATCCCAGCTCTTAGTAGATGAATTTGTATAGTTCATAATGTACATTTTTTTCCATACAAAATATGTAGCTGTGCCTTGAAAATCAGTGGTCACAAAGGTTTCCAGCATTAGACTAGAAAGGGTCAATAACATACTGTAAAAAGGGCCTTGTCTTCCTTGTTATTTTGGTGCTGGAAGCAGCTAAACAGAAATAATGAGCATTCATCAATGAAAGCTTTGGGAAAGAAGAACTACAGTGACAGAGAAAACAAAGAAAGAAAAGGAAACAGCAAGTGGGGTGATGGATGCATCAACTGATAAGCAGTAATTCTCCTCTGTAAACTCTGTTAGGAGAGAGAATAAAGCAAAGGATATTAGCAGAAAAGAATTTGCCCCACTTTCAGAAGCATGCCTGATTTACACAGCTCTGAAAAAGGGTGAAAAAAACCTCCAGCTAAGTATGTGGGATAATGTGTATTGATTTCCTTCTTTCCTTCCTTCCTTCCTTCCTTCCTTCCTTCCTTCCTTCCTTCCTTCCTTCCTTCCTTTCATTTTTAGCTTTGCTTCTATCTATGCAACAAAATAAATTAGTGTCAATGTTGATGGTAGGTTCATTAACCAGCACAGATTGGCTATAGAAAAAGATAAATTAAGCAGACAATGAGATCTTTACTTTTTAAATATACTGTAGTAGTATCACGGATGTGAGAAATGGAGCACAACTCTGGAGAGACAGATTACTCTTTATTGAAACAAAGATGGTTTATTTATTTATACATTTGTCTATCCACTATCTTAAACCAAACTCTGGTTGGCTTACAACCAAGAATAATAATAAAAGTCAGAAATAATAAAATCTGATGCCACAGTTACATTTTGCTGATTCAACCCATCTCAGTTTCCTCCTGCTGTAACCTCATACCATCCCAATGCTTGTGGGAACAGCCAGGTCTTCAATACTCTCCTAAAGGTTAAAAGAGTGGAGACCTATTCAATCTCAATGGGTTGATGTTTTATAGGACAGAGGCTGGAACAGAAAAGGTCATTTCCAGAGACTCACAACATGGCAATGTTTAAGGGAAGGGATCTGGAGAGTGCCCATCTTATCCACTTGGTGGGACAGATACATATCCTCAGGAAGAGTTAGTTGCATGCCATTTGGGACTTTAAAGGTAATAAGCAGCACCTTGAATTGCACCCTGAAAGAAACCAGGAGCAGTGCAGCTTGTGCAACATGAGTATGATGGAAGTGCCTAACACTCTACATTAGGGGGATCAAACTCATGGGCCATGGCCCGGATGTGTCATGTGCTGGCCATGTCCCCCCCCCTTCATTTTAGCGAAGGGGAAAATAGTCACAATATTCACATGATGACAATGTGATGCCATGAGTTTGACACCTCTGTTCTACCTGCTGCTGCATTTTGTGCCATTTTTCTTTGTCAGGTATTGTTACCAAGTTCTTCCTTTGTTGCTACAAAAGGAAGAGAATAATGGAAAGGAAGATATTTTATAAGGTTTTGAATTGCGGGATGAGAAATTATATGGCTCAGATTTTCTGTCAGGATCACGAGACTATACAAGAGTAACTGGATAAGGAAAGATTTTTTTTATTGTTAATAAATTATGTTTTTTTTGAGGCGGCTGGGATGAAGTTGGGGTGGGGCTACAAATAGCCACTGTCTCTTGTTAGCCAGCAGTGATGGAAGTAAATGCATATTGCCTAGGTACTTGGTTGGAATTTCCTTATTCAATTTTATAAAGCTGGCTCTCCATCGTTTCTAATCAATTTCATTCTGCCTTTGTTAATGGGGGTCAATATTTACTCCTTTTCAGCCAGAAAATGATTAGGAAGGATGAATGTGTTTAGGGGCAGGGATAGTTCCTTTGAGCCTGGAAGGATTATGTAAAGTGAGAAACTGAACTTGGTACTTGTCATGTTTGAAAGATCACAGAGAAGTATCCTGGAAATAAACTCTCATTTCAGTCATAACAGTAGAGGTAATATTAGGGATTGCTTCTATGGGAAAACATATAGATTTAAAATCATAATACACTGCTGGCCAGAAGAAATAAGTGTTTACTTTATTTTATTGCATTATTTACATTTTATTTTATAGAGTTTATTTTCATTTCTTGTCCTGCCAACACAAGCAATTGATCTCCCTGGAGTGACTCACAATAATATCAGTACCTGCAGCAACAGCATAAAGAGAAATAAAGCATAACTTAAATCAAGAGAGTATCTAGATACCCATGAAACCATGAGTATAAAATGTGGATGCTGTATAAGCTACTTCCAGGGGCAAAAATTGGTTTCTCTGTTACCACTAATTGGTAAGTGTTTATAATGTTCCTGGTGAAAAGTATTGGGGTGGGTGGATGGTGAATATTCATCTTTCAGAAAGCAATTGTAACACTGCTGCAAAGTAAGTCCAGTTCTTTTATAAGCCTACTTAACTTTCTTGAACATTTGGAATTTGGGGAAAAAAAACCATCCTTGAAATGATAAATGTGAGACATTATTTCACAATATACATGTGATGCCACAGTGGTTAGAATACAGACTAGCAGACTGACTCTGCCCACAGCCAGAAGTTTGATTCTGATGGGTCAAGGTTGATTCATTCATTCATTGGATTTCTATGCCGCCCCATCTCCCGAGGGACTCGGGGTGGCGTACAATCGTAAAAACAATATAAATACTATACAACTTAAAAATAGATTAAACATGAAATCCAATAATCCAAATTAAAAATAGCACTATTCATTAGCCAATTCAGCCTTCCATCCTTCCAGGTTTGATAAAATGAGGATGCAGATTGTTGAGGGCAATATGCTGACTCTGTAAAGCTTTCAGAGAGTGCTGTAAAGCCCTATGAAGCAATATATAAGTCTAAATATTACTATTGCTAAGTGTGTGTGTCTCTGTGTGTGTATGTATGTGTGTGTGCATATCTGTTTGTGTATAGTGAAGAACTCACATGACACCCATGGAACCTTGAGTATAAACCATATAATGGAACAATAGTAATGGATTGAGCAGGAAATCAAATATCATGTTTGTACATCTCATTTGACCAGCCAATCCTTCAAATTTTTACCAGGTTTAATCCATCAAGGCCCAGGATAGTTGACTGGGGCACAGTCTTGCCAGGTTACCTGGAAACAGTTTGATCCTGTTGGGCCTGAAGAAGTAGATAGTGTCTTTATGACTGTGAGGCCTGCCACTGACTCCTTGGATCCATTCTCCTCCTATCTGCCCAGGAGGTGTTGTGTAATTGGATCCTAGCACTGGTTAATTCTTCTTTGAGGGATGGTATTGTTCTCCCCACCTCACTCTTACAGAGGTGATGATTTGTCTGCTCCTCCAGAAACCACTGCTGGGTTTTACCAAACTGGACAATTTTAATCCAATATCAAACCTCTCTTTGTTTAGGGGTACCTTTGCCAAAGATCTCTGAAATTTGTCAAAAGGTTAACAACAAAGATTACAACACATCCCTGTTATATGGTACACATCTGTCCCTTCACACTTCCTTGGAATGAAGAGAGAGAGAGAGAGACAGTGAACATTCCAAACTGGATAGCTTTGGTGAATTAAGCAGAAAGTAAACAGTATACTACAGTGAAAATAAGGTATAAAATGTTTGATTTATTGGATAATGAATATGTTACAAAATTGCCTGTAAAATTGTGTGGCTTTTATTTTTAAAAATAAATTTACACAGAAAAAGGATAGAAATAACTAGAGTATAAAAAATAATAAATTGCTTAAAATAAATATTGACAGATGTTTCCATATCTAGAATTTAAAGAACAAGCAGGGACAGTTGTACATGTGATTTATTCCACCCGTCCCTGCTTTGTTTCCAAATCATTTTCCTAGCTATTTTTCATAGATAAGGAATGCCTGATAAGAACATTATATTCACTACTAAAATTAAAATTGAAATCTAGTAGACCAGGCACGTGTAATGGAAAAATATCAGAGCAGATTCAACTGTCTCTCTTGCTCATCTATGGAGCTTAAAAATAATTAAACTGAAAATAATTAAGCAGAATATGCAGGTCTTCCCTAAGTCTCAATGGCTTTGAATAGTTTATGTGCCATCTAAATTGGTTATCAGAAGCAGAAGTAAGGTGGAGGCGCAGCTAATGGTAGTGGAACTCAACACAGATATGAACTTTATTGCTGTAACCACAACCATGCTGTTATCTTGTTTGTAAAGAAGGAAGAAATGCTTCATAATGATTTAAGGAACAGCAGCTGAAGCAAAGATAAAAGTGAGATTAAAGATCTCTTGTCTTGAACATAAATAATGTCTTTGGAATTTATGGGCTTAGCGTTTTACCTTTACCTCTCCTAAGCAATCCTTCCAAAGCATTCATTTCAAATTGTCCTCTACATCTTTAGGAGCCATTTTGAATGATCCAGAGAAGTTGCCCGAGGATATGTGAGGAACTATCATGTCATTTTCATCCAATGAAGGAAAGGAGGTGATTACAGGACTGTGCATTGTAAAAAGGAAGTTATATATACGATGTACCTAAAGGAAGTAACTTTCAACCATGTATAGTGACAATATGATTTCCTTCCTTTTTGAGAAAACACTTCTCAAGTGCCTTGCACTTCTCTCTACAATTTTTCTTGAGTGTGCAAAGTGATTTCAGGGCCTAATGTTCATACTAAATATGTATTCTTCTCAATAAAAGATATGTTTTTAATGAATTTACTTGACATTTTTATTTTAGCAAAAAAAAGTAAATAATGAAAAGTATCCAGAGAGAAGCTGAACAGAAATTAGTAACACTATAATAGCCTAGTAAATTTTAAGTAGAATTAATAGTAGTAGCTTGTTAAACATGGAAAGGATATAATTAGAAAGAAAGGACACAGAGTATAAGAGACAATTAAGAAAAATACAGTGCACTTCAAATTTACTTTTGAAGATAAAATCAATGAATCATTGCTTAATTATACCGTTAAGGGATTTGTGTCTCCCAGTAATTTAAAGTCAAAAGCATTGAAAGAGTTTAGTAGATACAGAGAATGAGAAATGAAAAAAGGAGGTGGGTAGGTGAGAAAATTAAAAGAAAAGATCAAGTCATTGTACATACAAAAGAGCTTTCATATATTAGTGTGTTGTGTGTAAAAGTTGGAAAAGTTGAACTCAAGTTTTTCACATTTGTGTACTTAGAATAAACTCCCTCAATCCAAAATTCTACAGTGAACAATATATTCAACAGATTATAAGTAGTTCAACTGGTTCCTTTCTACCTAATTTGTTATGTATGCAGGTTTGAATGTCATTGGTTTAGTTTGAACTGTTCTTGTAAAATGTCAGAAATGATTGGTTTAAAAAGTGTGGGAAAATCCTGCACTCTGATTGGCTGGCAACTCCGGCTGCTGGCTATAAGTAGCAGCCTCAGCCCAGCCAAATTGGGTCTGTTATGAGCTGTAGTCACTAATAAACTCTTCACTGAAGCACTCCGCGTCTGACTCTTCATACAAACTTAACACTGGTGACGAAGGTGGGATCCTTCCTGAAGAGAAGGCGGAAAACAAGCTGAGAGAGATGGCTGTGCTGAACACCCCCCCCCAGCCCCATTCGATACGATGGCAGAAGACTGGGACTCGTATGCGGATCGTTTCCAAATGTATTTGGAGGGAAACAATCTCGCCAACATTTTCGAGAAGTGGAAGAGGGCGATCTTTCTCATGCACTGCGGTCTGCAGTTTTCAAGATGGCGAAGGCATTGGCGGGAGCTGCAGACGTGAAGGTAATGGAATGGCCTGATTTAGAAAAGCTTTTAAGAGCCCATTACACCCCACAAGTATTGTGCCTCATTAAGAGACACGAGTTTTACCGTTGGGATCAAGGGGAAAGCAAAAACGTTAACGACTTAGGTGGCAAGTTTAAGAGACATTGGGGGTGCATGCGAGTTCAACAACTTGGAAGAGGCCATCTTGATCGATTTGTTCTAGGCCTCAAAGACAAGGTGCTTCAGAGCAAATTATTATTAAAACCTAAGATCCGTTGAAGGAAGCCATAGAAGAGGCCTCCTCAGCAGAAGCCACCAAGTCCTCAGCAGCAGCCATGAAGAAAATTAACAAGGCCTCAAGCCATCCTGATGTGGAAAAGTCCACAACAACTCATTGCGAGCAAATAGATTCTGAATCAGACTGTAGTGAGGTGGAAGAAGGAATTTATAGACTCAGAATGGAGAGGAAAAAGAAAGACCTGGGAAGAAAGAGGCAAGATTTCTACTGCAGAGGTTGTGGGGCCACCCCGCACTGAATGCAAGTTTCTTGATACCATCTGCCTCCGTTGTGAAAAAAGGGGTCACCTAGCAAGAGTCTGCACATCATCCAGAACTCCACCCCACAGAAGAAAGTTTCCTGACAAAGAATTCAAGCCTAACAACTTCAGTGAGAAAATGGAGCAACACAGAAGCAAATGGGAAGAATGAAACTCATCAAACAGTCACCATTGGTCATTCTTCACCCTTAAGAAGCAGAAAAGTACATGTGAAGATACTCATTGAAGGAAGGCCTTGCCAAATGGAAGTGGACTCAGGCTCCTAATTATCTATGGTGTCATGGGACACTATTCACAGACTACTCCCAAACATTCAGAAGAAACATTTCCAGAAGCAAGCACTGACTCTTAAAGACTACCAAGGGAACAAGATTCCAGTAGTTGGAACAAGAGAATCGAACATGAAGTTCAAAGGCCACACCAAACGTTTGCCCCTGACCATCGTGGACAGGATCCCAAGCTTGCTGGGACTTGAGTGGTTCAATCCATTAGGCATCGAGGTGACTGCCATCAATCCGTGAGCAACACTGAATGGAGGAGGCAGAAGTCTGAGTTTCCAGAGGTCTTCAGTGACGGATTGGGCAGTATATGGGGACCTCTCACTTTCAACCTAGATCCCAAGGTGCCCCAGTGCGTTTAAACCCAGAAGGGTCCCATTTGAGCCTTGGTAGCTCAGGCTGTTAAATGCCTGCTCTTAAGATCCACTGCCTACAATGGTAGTCCTGTAGGCTCAAGGTTGACAGCCTTCCATCCTCTCAGGGGTAGGTAAATTGGGACCAGATTGTTTAGGGAGACAGTGTGGCCTTGTAAAAATGCCTAGTAATAAGCAGGCATATACAATGGAATGAAGGCTATTGCAGCACATTGGGTTGTATCCCAGAAATTGTAAGCCTGAGTCTTGGGAGAAAGGCATATAAATGTAATTAAAAATTTGCCTTAAAGGAAAAATTGATGCACATTAGATAAACTAATAGCTCAAGGAGTTTTAGAGCCCACTGACCACTCCAGATGGGAGACACTATAGTCACACCAGTCAAGACTGATGGGTCAGTAAGAATCTGTGAGACTATAAGGGACATTGAACATGCAGCTTCAACAGGCGCATATCCAGTTCCAGTGGTGCATCATTTATTACATTCACTTGGCAGGGGTACAGTCTTTGCCAAATTGGATCTGGCCCAGGCATATCAACAACTAACAGTTGATGATGCCACTGCAGAGCCCAAACCATGGTGACTCATAGAGGTGCCTTCAATGTAAAGGTTACAGTTTGGAGTAAGCGTGGCACCAGGCATCTTCCAAAGCCTTATGGAAAGGATGCTCCAAGGACTGCCAGGAGTGCCTTACTTTGATGATGTTAATCTCTGCTGAAAATGACACTCAATTACAAGAGAGACTCAGAGAAGTCCTACCAGATTCAAGAAAGCGGGTTAAAAGTCAAGGAAGAAAAATGCACTCTTAGAACTGACAAGGTTGAGTTCTTGGGCTACATGATTGACAAGCATGGCATCCACCCTACAGATGCCAAGGTTCAAGCAATCAAGGAAGCCCCTAGACCAAAAATGCAAAACAGATTTGCAAGCCTTCCTTGGACTTATTAACTTTTATCACATGTTCCTACCTCAGAAGGCAACCATTGCAGAACCATTACACAGACTACTGGACAAAAATCTGTTTGGGTCTGGGGCAGGAAGGAACAATCAGCATTTAACAATATTAAAAGACTAATCACGTCTGATGCTGTACTGATACAGTTCTCTGAGAATTTGCCTGTTGTACTGACTTTTGGAGTGGGTGGGGTTTTGAGCCATAGGCTTCCTGCAATTTACTCTCCCACTTTGACCAAAGCAGAGAGGAATTACAGCCAATTGGACAAGGAAGCATTGGCAATTGTTGCAGCTGTCAAGAAATTCCATGAGTATCTATATGGGAGAACATTTACCATTATCACAGATCCAAACCTTTGTTAGGCATTGTGGCAGGAGACAAACCTACACCCACTATCCTGTCACCAAGAATGCTGAGGTGGACTGAATTTCTTGCTGCTTATTCATACAAGCTCATCCACAAGCCTGGCAAAGACATTGGCCATGCTGATGCCTTGAGTCGCTGCCCACTTCTGTTTCACACTGAGGACGTTGAACTTGAGGAGCACACCTTTTTCCTAGAAACTGTTGCCAAGCTTCCAGTACACGCTGCTGAAATTGCCAGAGAGACTGCCAAAGACACTTTATTGGCTCCCTGTTATAGGCTGGATTAAGAAAAGTTGGCTTTTTCAAGATCTACCTCAACTTGCCCAACCTTTTAAATCCAGGCAAACTGAATTATCCATTATTAAGAGGATATTTTGTGGGGTAACAGGGTGGTTATTCCTGCAAAACTACAAAGAGAGGTTTTGGAAATGTTATATGAGGTCATCAGGTATTGTAGGATGA